>JAENPR010001269.1:0-181744 GCA_018135685.1 Themeda triandra | reverse complement strand
TTCTAGTCACTGTTAAACTAATTTTTTCACACCAAAAAACGAACGCTTTGTGTAACTGGATCTTAAAAGGATCCTTGTGCTCCAAAGCAGGCCTTTATTATCCATGTGCGCGCGCCCCATGATTTGGGAAGACAGGCCCAAACATGAAAAATGGCCGGCGGCCTTTGATGCCCACAATGATATCTTGGGCCGAATGTGTAAATCATCAATCCTTTTTTTCGGGTTACAATACCTTTTTATTTATTGGGGACCAGAGCTCAAACATCAGTTTACTATTAGCGTTGACTCATGACTCATCGTCTCATCGACACAAGCAGGAAAACAAACAAACAAACAAACAGTATATCCCATGTTGTGTCAAAAAAAAAAGTATACCCCTTACTCCTAGTGTAGTACGTAGTGTGGTTCAGTTTAGGGGTACATTACCTTCGTCTCTGGCGAGAAACAGTGCGCCTCGCTAATGACAGCTCCAAGTTAGGACGGCGACGGGACCACCGGAGGCCGGCGGCGGCCGTCGGGTCGCCGGAGGCGCGGAGGAGCTGAGTGAGTGAGCTCGGGGTCGGCGCATCTTCTCAGCTGGCGGAGGGTGGCTGGAACGTGGGCGTGGGCAGGACTGGCACATGGCACTGATGGCACAGAGCACGCACCCCCCACCGTCCCACATCATGCATTGGACGGACGACGCCACCACACCGTGCGCGGCCATGTCATCGTTATCCACCTCCACGCGCCATCCCCGCGCGGTCGGCGCAGACCCACACGCCCTCGCGGCCTCACCTGCCACACCTTCCCTGCAGTTGCAACTGCAATTTCACCTGCAACTGCCAGCGGAGATCGAGGAGCATCTATATATACACTGACATGTCCCTCGTCAACAGAACGCAAGAGGACGGACAGCATCAGCATCAGCATCGCCACAGTGACCTACGTGCCAGCCAGCCAACGCCAGATACACAAGGCACCGAGCAACAACCTCGTCGTCGATGGACCGAGCGACGGGCATGGACGAGAAGCCCGCGCCGTCGCCGTCGCCGTCGCCGCCGCCCATCCAGAGGAGCCTCTCCGCCGTCACCTACTGCTGCGGCGCGTGCGGGTACGACCTGCGGCTGCGGTCGTCGGACCGCAACACGGCGGGGATCGTGGGTACCACCAGATCGGCGTACGGGCGCGCGGCGCGGCGCGGGGTGGTGGCGTTCGACGCCATCGACGACGCGCGGTTCGGGCACGCCGACGAGTTCCGGTGCGTCGACCTGCGCGCGCGCCGCCTCTTCGTGCGCCGCACCCGCCTGCTCTGCCGCAAGTGCGGCATCAGCCTCGGGTTCGGCTACGACGACCGCGGCGACGGCAAAAGGCCCCCGCGCTACGACATCAAGATCCGCGCGCTCCAGCCCCTGGCCGACGACGACGGCGACGAGCCGGCCGCCGCGCCGCCGTCGGATGCGTGACCGTGAAGGTTTCTCATGCGCTGTGTCTGCCGATCTTTCTTCCATCATCCTCGGTGTCGATCTGTTTCCTTCACGCGTTTGCTGCTGTGTTTTTTCTATGCAACAAGTCGCTGTCACTCGCGGTCATTGGCGCCTGCAAAAGTCGCTCGCTTGCATCTCAAGAAATGTACAAACTGGAACTTTGTGATTTTTTATTCAATTCATCAATCAAGAGAAAAATAAGGCCCTTGTTTAGATTTCAGATTTCACTCCCAAATTCCACTACGCAGAATTCCTATTCCCCATCACATCAAAACGTTTATATATACAAAATCTTAAACGTAGATGAAATCAAAAACTAATTACACGCTTTATCAGATTTACGGAGGCGAACATTTAAGACTAATTAATCAAGATTTTGGACAATTATTAACACAAAAAGATAAAATCGGCATAATACGCAAGACTGTAGAATCGGCCACCCCCATTCGGCGAACTAAACGAGGCCTAAGGGGAATTTGTTTACGAGACAAACGCGTTGTTGGGTGGCCGGGGTGGCTGGAGTAAACTAGACCAGCCTGGCGGACAACCAGCAAGCTCCCATTCTTCCCAATATAAAAAGTCAAAGGCTTTGTCAAAAGCTTGTGGGTGGTGCCACTCCGGCTCAACTTGCTAACTCGCTAAGCAATCGCAATTTTCAAATGTTGCAACTTGATTGAGCCATGGAGATGGAATAATGCGCGGCTGACTGACTCACTGATATGCATGCACCATCGGTTTAGGTATGTACCCGTTGACCAGCTACGAAGACAAAACCGGAACTTCACTTCCGAGCATCAGACTACTCCTACTTAAAAAACAATTTTAAAATAATGCTAAATCAAATGATCGTCATTACAAGTTTAACCAGTTTGATATAGAAAGTACCTACTAATATTTGTTAACTTAGACTCGTCCTAAAATAGTCTATAATATACTAGTTATTTTGAGTAATATGTACTCCGTCCCTCCTGTAATACTTTGACTTTATAAATTTCTAAACTTGTCCCAAAGTAGTCTCCATTTTCATTCCTCAATGCACCTCTATTTTCCTAATACTCCTTTGTCATATATTATGAAAATATATCAATATAACTCTATCTTCTTCTAGTTTATATGCATCACAACCTTTTTCACTACTTAATTACTCGTGCTCAGAGCTAAAACTTATTATGGGACGGATGGAGTACATCAATATATTTTTATATAAAATTAGTCAAACTTAAAATGACTTGACTTGGTTTGACTTTGCAAAACATAGACATGTCAGAACGACTAACAGCCAGTGACCTTGTGTCTGAGTTGATTCGTGACCTGGAGTAGGTTCAACATTTTCGTCAAGTTCTATCTTCTGGGCCGCGCTGTATATAGCTTCTACTCCTACAACTGATATACCATGTATTCTATGAAAAACGTTCTCCATCAAAGTAGAGTCTGAGCTTTCCCCTGTGCACGTCTCAACAAGTTGAAGAATCACCTACCGGACCACGGCGAGCCATACCTCTCTGTCTCAACAAGTTCAAGAATGACCGGACCACACAATTAGTCATACCTCTCCCTGACTATCAACACCAGCACTTTGGAACTTATAACATTTTTATTAAAGGCTATTGCACAGGGCACAGGAGCACGAGGGTTCGCTACACCCTTTTATTCTCCCTTGTCTTTCTTTGAACGAAGTTTCTCCCGTCGTCTTTCAGCAAAGAGGACAGACCCACACCACACCCGTCAGTCCGTCACCCACCCCATGATAAAACTCTGCCTATGTCTATGCAGATCAGTACCAACAAGTGGTTGAGCCAAGGATGCCGTTGGGCTGCAGTTTGCAGTGGCAGTGTGGCAGCGCACTCATCTCCACAGCTACATCCCACCGCAACGGCCAATGCCATCGTCATCTTCTGCTATCAATATCATGCATGCAGGATAAACACGTATCTGTATTGATAGTTAAGGAAGTACATACGAGCGTACAAATACAGACACGTACACATAAGGATACAGAGACCACTGTACCACCCAGTGTTCACGAAGAACCCTAAAAAAACAGAAAAATTACATCGATACCCCGGAGTCTGAGAACGAACCACGGTCGACTTCCGCTGCCGCGGCCGCCGGGCCGCCGAAGAAGAAGCCGAGCGAGACCATGAGCTGGAGAAATCCTCAAGACACTGGCTTAAAGTGGAGTCGAAGTAGACACACGCCGGAGGACGGGATGAAGCCATCGGCGATCACCCATCGACCGGCCACGCCCGACTTCCAACCCCCGCATCCGAGCTTCACGGGCTAACCACGCCGCCAAGCGGAGAAGCGATCCGGCCGCCCACGAACCGCATCACCCACAGAAGCCCGTATCCAGCAAAAGAACGGCGACCTCGACTACACTGGTAACCGATGAGCCGCCGGCCCTGACTCGGCCAAGCCGACTCGCCAAGACGCCGGAGGGAACGTCATCGATGAAGGAAAGGCCGCGACGTGATCTGGGCGGGCGCCGCCGACACCTTCATCTCGCCGACGACGTCCGGGAAACCACCCTAGCTCCGCCATCAAGCTTCAACGGCGAGCACACACTAGTCCCGCCCCTTATCGAGCGACGAGCACAACCTAGACCTAGGAAACCTAAAAACCTAGCCTACCTACCCCGCGGGCATTCCCCAGCCAAAGGATCCCATCCGGCACCGATACGGTGGCCGGAGGGGAGAGCCGCCGCGGGGGCCGCCGCCGGAACACCTGCTTCCGCCTCCTTGTCGCCTCTTTTTACTGTAGCAGAGGAGAGGGAGGAGAAGGAAAAAAAAATATCATGCATGCAGGAACTATGGCAAACGGAAACGGTGGGTGGATCTGTGACAAAGAGAGGGGGAAGGGGATGAGCATGCTTTATTGTGAGCCACAGTGTGTTGTGCCTTTGTGGGCAGCGGACACTTTGATGGGGGCAAGTTATGGCTCACTGTGTGGATATGGTCGCATGGGCCTGCCAAGTCCTTGCAGCTGCTCAATAGTCCTGCCCAGGCACACAGAACTTGGACAGCACGACTCCATGCCTTGCATAGTTGCATACTTGAGGCAGAACCCAAGCTGCGAAAGCAAAAGATTCTTTGTCTTGGGAATAATACAACCTGAGATCCACAGACGATAATCAATGACATGATACATTTCAGTGCATCTCAGTATGCAGCAAGCTGATAATTATGATGAACAAAAGTTATTTTAGGCATCAGCGATCCTGAATGGCATAAGAATAGTTCATTGTCCATCTAATCTAATTACTATACACAGAAAAAACAGTAATACAGGTGGTAGCTGGAAGTGAATGGCAGGACTGAGGCAAAAGGCCAATGAATGCCTCTATCATTTATAGAATGACAAAGTATGTATTTTTTAGACATGGAGAGCATTAGATGAAAATAAAATTATGATAAATTTGAAAAGTATCATAAAAGTATATACAGGTATGGAGCAGCACATCACACTTTAAAAGTTTCTTGAAAACTCTGCATATTTCAGGATATGCTCAAAATCGTACGGCTACACTTCTATTTACCTTTTGAGAGGACTATAATGCTTACCAAACGTTAGGTCATGACTAATGGGTACAATTAAATCACCTCAAGGTCCTAATGAAGGACCTGATTATGCTTATAGGTGCTACCGATCACAAAGAATGAATCAACAAAACTACAAATCAAAGAAAATGCTTATGATACATGGCCTGCATTACCTTTTCTTTCTGGTTGCCAAAAATTATGCTGAAATGCCAACTTCTTGTAGTCATGTTCAATAGCAGACATAGGTCCACTGGTCCTTTAACACCCAAAGCACCTTTTCTTAACAATCTTTTCACTTTGCCCAGCATTTTCTCAGCTCCCACATATGTGATATATTCCATTCCATCTGAATTCTGGAAATCATCAGTAATGTCTTCAAAATATAAAGTAATATTTGCACCAAAGCTTGATTAACTGACCAGCCAAATATTTTCTATAATCTATTCGAGTTGTGACCTGACAAGCAGAAAAGGAAAAGCAAGGCCATTCTATGCTATCATATCATACATTGTACTTGAAGCTTGTTCCCTCCATGTCCATAACCAATATCAGACATGCATTATCCATGCCTATCAGCAAACTTGTGGCATTTTCTGAAGTGTGGTTCTGTTAGAGGCGTTAGCATGAGATGCAGGCATGAGAGGATGGCTGCACGGCAGGGCCAAGTCCATGCGCCTTTCAGCGGTTGCATGGCACGGCCAAGTTTAGGCACCTCTCAGTCATGCATGGTGACCAGGGCCAGGTCTAGTTGCTTAGGAGGGGTGTAGTGTTAGAGGCGTTAGCATGAGATGCAGGCATGAGGATGGCTGCACGGCAGGGCCAAGCAAGTACATGCGCCTTTCAGCGGCTGCATGGCACGGCCAAGTTTAGGCACCTCTCAGCCATGCATGGTGACGAGGGCCAGGTCTAGTTGCCTCTCAACCATCCAGAGTGCCTATTTAATCTTTGTAATAAGAACATGTAGAGATAAGCAAGAATTCGAAGGAAGAACCTTCCTGCTCGGACGTGGGCAAAAGGCCCCCGGCCGGCCTCTCTACTGAAATACATATGAAGATACACCACTGGAGATCAGTATTTGCATGAATTCTACAGCTATACTCGTATGACTGTTTACATGTATATGAGAAAATGAAATAAACAATATGTTCACCAATTTAAATGCAGGTTTCAGAAAAAAATAATAGCTAAATAATTACTACTATCCCCATTTGAAAATAGATATTATTTTGGAAGCTAGTTTTGGTCTTTACATGTCTTCCATCCTCATTTGAAAATAGGACTGCTATCTGTGTCAAAAATCTAAAAAAGCTTGCCCTAGCACCTACGGTAGATCTACTTGATGATTAATTTTATTAGTATTTCATATATACACTATTTTTTAAAAAAAACTCCTCATAAACCAATTACGATTTCCATCCATTGTTAGCCACAATTACTACATGAGCCATCAAAACCATTGAAAATTGGTCGATCCATTCCATGCAACCATAGCTAAATATGTCTAGGTGCATGCTAGTATCAAGGTTCATATCCTTATCTTTAGCTTAATTACCTTAATTTTAGCATGAAGTAATACCAGTAATAGGTTGATTAAGTGTAATATTCTGCATTAATTAGGAGCCTCACAGGCTGAAATGTAGGTCATGGCTGACTATATATAGAAGAGGAGAGAAAATCAGAAAAGGCTAAGTCACTCCAGCCACCAAACCCACTGTGTTTGTTTGTATTCTTGTGTGTGTGAGTTTCTGGCAATCTGTTCAGGGGTATTTGCCTACCAAAATCAAAAACACATAAACCTATGAAGTTGCCCTTCGAGAAAAAACCTATGAAGTTGTATCTGGTATATGTAACATTTATTATTATAGGTAACATTTACAGATCTGACGCCAGAGCAAAACAACAAAACAATTTAGTCCCAAGCAAAGTTGGTGTAGAGTTGAAACTTGACAAAAACACAGCAAAGTTGTGGCAAAAGCACAGCAAAAAGTATACTCATATAGTAGTGCCAAGGCCTATATACAATGAGCCTTAGTGCAGAAGAGGTACAAAATTTCAACCAGCAAAGAAGTTTCGGATCAGATTAAGCAGATAACAAGAAAAGTCCGTGCACGATGGAAGGCAGAATCAGAAAGTTGATAAAATGCATATTTACCAAATAAATCATATCAGAGTCTGAAGCCATAGTTAACCCAAATTACTCTGAAGCCATATTTTCCTACTATTTATTCCTGGCAAACTTTTCTAATCATTTTTTAGCATCCTGAGCCACTAAGTTTTAACATCAACTGAAAAGAACTTTTACACCGATCAAGCACTTTTCATGGAGCATATACAATTTTCTTAATGTGTTTTAAGCTTGTAAAAAAGAACACCAGTCTAATGTATTTCAAGAATTTCATTTGGAAACTTCCTTTCTTACTGGACCATTAGTGATTAAGCTCCAACTCACTGTTCTAATACTTCACTATTTATCATCACACTATAGGCTTAAGCAAAAATATGTAAACTGAAATGTTGGGCCCACAGGAGTAACAAAAGTTAAGTAACAGTGTAAGGTCAGAAAGCATATTTGTAGGTGAGTTAAAACTAACCATACATTGACCTAAATTGGACATCATTCACTACCACTGACAGTGACAGGCAGGCATCCCTCTATTTATTCCTAAACTGTGAGAAATATTAAAAAAAGTTCCAGCTTATACAGAATTGGATGACTTTCAATTACATATAAGTATATAGAGGATTGTCTGGCACAAAGAAACTTATTCAAGATTATTGTTAAGCCAGTGTTTACAAAATTTTGGTGAGGAAACATCAGTGTGATAACCTTTCAGATGGAGCGAAGCCACTGGAGACTAGGAAGTGTGAGAAATGAATGTCTGAATGAAGTGAACATTGATAGTTACTCCTTTCTGATAATTTAGTAGAGGTGTCAGAAGAAATGCTCACTGTGCTTGAAGAAGTGGAGGAGGTAATTTACCTTTCCTTAACGGTGAGGAATAGATGCCCGTTGCTACTCCAAGCTCAGAAGCTCTTAAATGATTTGGGACAACCGTGCGGCATTTAGCACTCCAAGGAGTCCATCATACTATCCTCCCAATATTACGATGCCTGTCAGAACAAAATATCTAGAGGGGTTTCATTCTTCTGGAGGAAGGATGGGAACAAAATGACAGTTTAAAAATATATTAGAGGGGAAATTCTGAAGGAAAGATGAAAACAAAATATTTGTCGTTTTCAGAGTATTTTTATTTACTTATTATTTACCATCCACAGAAGAAAATGAGCAAGGAACAACATCTGAAAGCAACTACAGACGTTGACTCATTTACCCCTATGGAATTCCCAAGTAGTACTGCCCAACAACTAAAATCTGACTTTGTCCTGTTGCTAAAGCAGAACGGTCTCGCTCTCATGTGACCAAAGGCAAAACGTAAAGCGTTCTCCAGGTTCCAGAATCTCCGCTAGCAGTAAAACAAATCGTGGAGTTTGACCCAAAAACAGACGTGGAACCTTGGTTGATAGACCTACGATTTGTTTATATAACCAAATCAATTATCAAATGCGCAGGCTTACTCTAATCGGAATTCGGAACACCAGCATCATACATGCATGCACCATCCATTGATCCAAATCGAATGAGTATGCTCCCATCCAAATCGAATGAATGATGAATCAAGTAACAGGGTGTGTGTCACCGCTCGGGTCCTCAGAGGCGGAGGATTTGCAACCTGCATCCAATCCAATCCAGGTGGGTTCCGCTTCCGGCTACGAGACGAATCACGACGGCGTCGGAAGCAGCGGGAGATCAGGAAGATGGAGCCCGATCCCAACTCCCAAGCCGAGCAACGCCGGGTAAAAACTAGCAGCCAGCCAGCGGCGCATCGGATGGGGGTGGGGGTGGGGGCGCCAGATCCGCCGCGATTGCAGGGGAAGAATATGAGCAGAGGAGCGAAGCGACAGCAATGGCCGAACTGGAAGGGAGGCGGGATAAAGGGATGCCGCGCCGCACTGACCTCGGCGCGGGCGGGATCGTGGCTTGAAGCGCGTGGCAGTAACGGACGGGGCACGCGCAGGCGCGGGCACCGCCTCCGGCTCCAGCTCCGGCTCCGGCGCCCCTTCCTCCGCCTCCGGCTCGGCGTCATCGTCCTCGCGGTCGGCAACTTCGCGTTTGATTCTGCGTAGCAGTGAACGAGCGATGGACAACGTGACGGCCTCACCGAAGACCGAACACGCAAGCACGGGTAGGAGTCTACTAGTAGGAGTACAGGCGTCTACTAGGGGAAAGTGAACACGCATGGGAAGCGCATTGACTGCTTGTGCACGGACGGGGGGACCACAGGCCAACCGCAGCATGTGCAGGTGCAGCAGCAGCAGCCAGTAGGTGCAGGCGTGCAGCGACGCAGTGAAGGGCCCCCCGGCCTGGCCGCCTTGGTCAGCAAGAATACATGGTGGTCAACCACGAATTCACAGTTACAGTACCCTCGATCTGTGGCAGGTCGCCAGGTACAGTATATCTCACTTATGGAGAATTTTTTAAAAATAAAAAATAAATATAAAGTATTAATAGTTCTGCAATATATTTTTGTAATAAATTTATTAAGAGATATAAATATCTAGTCATTTTATCTATGCTCTTTGACATTTTATAGTAACTTAATGGGCTAAGTAAAAAAGTTTCGTCAGTTTGAATCCAAAATACCTCACGTGAGTACGTGACCACACAAGGAGATTTTTACCCTAGAATTTTTCAAAATCCAGTTCAGATATGGATCGTACTTTATACTGTGTATTGTCCAAGTTCGTGCGTGCACTAAAATTTGTATCTACACGTGTACACCATGTAAGTGTGTGACCTTTATTACGGGGGTATACATATGGTCAAGACAAATAATAACTCCATCATCCTCTTTCTATTCCTGTGTATTGCGTCTTCTCAAGATTGATGATCAAGCCGTTTCCCCAGCAGGGAAACAAATCTCACGTGCTACACGTCCCTACAATGTAGATTCTGCAGATTGCTTGTTCTTTTCTTCCGCATCCTCGAAAGCCAAACACAGTATTAGCTATTCAAGTCACATGGTTTAGACTCACAAACCATGCACGGTAGCAAATGGTCCAAAAGCTGTGAAGCGGGAATTCATCACAGTGTTGATGCTTGCACGAGCATGGAAACATGCCATGTTTATTTCGAAGAGACTTGGTAGTGATGAGCCAAATGTACTTCGGGCTATCCTTGTATATAGGCTTCCACAATGCAACTTTTGAGGTTTTTGATAATGTGGTTAGGTAGTGACGGATCTAATTTTTTATGGGGCTATGTTCTACTAAAATTTTCATATGTAATTCGTAAAATCCATTCCACATTTTGAGAAAATCTATTGATCAATTTTGTGAATGGTCATTAAATTTCCCAAATGGTTCTTTACAAAAATAGAAACGACATTCTGTTTCGGTTATTTTAGTTTGGTTACAATTTGGTTTTGATTGTAACCGAGCAACCGGCTTTACGGGTTCACCAAGCCAAAGAAAAAGAGGAAACACATGCGCCGTTGTTTTAAGGCATGTGCCCTCACCACTCATGTTTATGCTTGTTCATGTGTCCCGTGGATGAAAGGGATACTAGGTTGGAGCATGCGTGGAGAGTCGGCGGCGTTGACTCGCAGAATCTAGCAAACACCGCTTGATCCATCCGTAACGGAGGTGCCGCGGCTATGCACATTGGGGGGCTAGCCATTGTACCGTCTCGGCGCTCTCCGCTTTGATCTAGCGTTGAAGGCCGAAGGAGGCGCCAAAGGCCACACGCAGCTAGGAGAGCCGGGGCCGATGATATGCTCTCATGATGGGCCACCGGGCCAAGGGCTCCTACACCTTGCTTGGGGTCGCAATCGAAGAGGAAGGAGGGGATGCGCTCAAGTCTAGGGCGGCATGTTTTGAGGCACATGGTGGCTAGGGCTTATGGTTTGAGGAGGAGAGGAACAATATATGTCTTTACCGGCAACTAGTGTGGTTGGGATACAATGTTTTTTACTAGGTGTTTGTATAGTATTGGTTTTCTTCCATTATTTCGGTTAACCAAGGCAAGGAACCTAATTAACCAAACGCAAAATTCGATTCCTAATAAGTGGAACCAAACAAGGAACCCAAGTTTCTGCTTTCGATTCTTTTAGTTCTTGGTTACTTTTGCTTAGGGCTAACAATTTTATGGACATGATATTGCTAAATCATACACACACATACCGCTAGACCGACAACCGTGGTTAGAGCATATACTCGTATCATCTTTTTGCTTAGTTGACATCTTAATTTATAAACATAGACCTTGTTCACTTAAACTTATCAACTGGGCTTATTAATCATTGTACAATATTTTTCTTTCAAAACAAATCAAGAAACGTAACTTTCAAATTTAGTCTTTAATGAAAACGAACATGGCATAGAATTTGGTTTGGGAATGCACTAACTTATCCACATAGATGTTAAATAGGTGAGTTATTTCTTTTACTCATGGCTCGAACTAGTTGTGAGCCAATTAGCTGACCAACCTTAGCCAATTTAGATTAAGTTTTTGTCCGAACTAATAACCAGCTAATAACAAGCCTAAGCTAATATAATAAATCCCTTTTATGCTCGCACGACTTGAGGGATGAAAAACTTGTACTACCTTTTTGTCAAAGAATGCAGCTCTCTAGCAAAGTACCAAGCCAAAGTTTGTCAAATCTGACAAAGTTTACACAAGTAACTGCAAAATGTTTATGATACCAAATAACTTACATTAGATTAAATATATTTCCACAACACAACTATTTATGTTATAAGCTAAAACTTTTCTCCTACAATTTTACTTAAATTTAAATATTTTGATATAGGATATATCTAGAGTTTATTTGTTCCAGGGGAAGGGGATTGAGGAAGGTAGTAGTGACATAAAAAATTGTATTACATACCCAATATACAAAAGAAAAACTCGGCAAAAGTTCATGTACAATGATTATAACTGAATAACATCACATCACAAAAACAAACAAAAAACTAAAGAAAGCATCCACAATATTATTTTGAAACTCACAAATATACTTTTTGGAACATTAAGCAAAAATCCGCCGGATTCCCCGAGGGCGCAACCTTGTGGACCTGACCTCCCTCAAGCAAAGCCAGGCGACAGGGCCCCATGCGAAGTCACTTTCACCCGCACCGTACCACCCAAAGCTGCCGCAATCGCACTAGGCTAGGACTACTAGTACTGTAGCAGCATCTAATCCTAACCGTGCCATGATTGATCTCCGACCTCTCCGCTGGAGCGCATCCACGCCGTCCGTCTCCTCACCCAGCGGCCCGGATCCGTCCCCTCCGGCCACCCAAAGCCACCCCGGCGGTGCCACCGAAAATCCCCCAACCCATGCAGCGCAAGCATAACCTCCCGCAGCGCAGATCGGCCGCGCTGCTGCTTGCCGGAAGCAGATCGGAGCATGAGCCTCACGGCGATGGCAGCCGCTCGCTTCGCTACAGCCCACCAGATCCCCGACGGCTGCTGCTCGCCTCGCTCGCTCGCTACCCCACCAGATCCCGGCGCCTCCGCTCGCCGCTCAATTCCGTTCCGCTCCGCCGCGTCGCGATCGATCCATCCATCCGCTCCCGGACGACGGGGCGCGCGGCGCGGATCGGCACCCGCCGTGGCTGCTCCGTCGTCGCGAATGGCCGTGCTCGCGGGAGCGGATCGTGGAGCTCGCCGGCGGCGGCGGCGGCCGTCTCGTCGGTGTCGTCATCGTCGTCGGTGGGCGGAGATCGGTGGGCCGGGGACGGGGATGGGGACGTGCCCGCCGGACTCTGCCCCTGGGAGTCCGCGTGAATTACGGCGTCTGCCATCGCCCCCCTGATCGTGGCCGTCGATCGGGGGCTGGCGTTCCCGTGAATCCCGCGGTGGGCCGGGGGCAGAAGCGGTAACTCGGCCGGGCCAGGTAGGAAGTTTTGTTTGTTGCTTGCGTTGCGCGTCGCCTGCCAATCTCGCTTATCCTTTCCGTGCTCCGCCCCTTTTTTTTGCACCGAATAAATAAATAATAACAAAAACAATAATAATAATAAATAAATAAAATAAAACAGGTTGTTATTAAATGGGGAAATCCGGGAATTTATTTCTCTTTTTTTTCTCTCTCTCTCTACGGGGGGCCGCGCGCGGACGTGAGGCGCGCGCATCAAATCGGGCTCAGGGCCGGCCGGGCGCGTCCGCTTTATCGGCCACGTTGGCGCGGCCTCCGTTTCCTCTCCCCTTCCTTGTCCTCTCTCCCTCTCTCCTCCCTCCCTCACGGCCTCACCTCTCCAGCCTCCTCCCTCTCGCCCACCTCTTCCACCTCTCCACGCCGCCGACGACCCTCGGCGCGGGCGCAGATCAGCGCGCGCCGTGCCCCGCCCGCCCTGCCTCCGCGACCGCCGACCCTGGGAGCGCCTGCCCGCGCCGCCGCCGGGGCGCTTCGCATCGCCTGTTCTGCTTTTTTTTTGTTCCGCCGTCGGCTCCTCGCCGACGGGTGGCGGGCGGCCGGCTGCTGCCCCGCCCACGCCGCGTCTACGTGTCCGTCCGTCCTCAGGGGCTGGGCGCCCCTGCCCTGCCAGACCCGGTACCGCGCCCTCGGCTTGGAACCGTGAGTCCTGAGCTCCTGAATCCGTCTCGCCGCCGCCGCCGCAGCCGGCGGGCGGTGCTTCCTTAACCTGACGGACTACGCGTGGTTCCCGCTGACTCCGTGCGTGTTCCTCCGTGTAGGTTTTCTACGGGCGGCTAGGAGGAGGAGGTCAGAGACGACCCGGAGTTGGCTTCGCCGCGCGCATGTGATTTGCGGCGGCGGCGGAGCCTGGTACAGCCGCTGCTGGGACGACGACGACAACGGCGCCGTGGATGCCTCCGCCGCCGCCGGATCGAAGGGACTATCTGTACCGGGAGGGCCGCGACGACGGCGGCGGCGGGCGGCGACCCGCTCCTGCCGCCCGCCCCCACGCCGCCGCGCTGGCGGGACGGGCCGTACCACACGCCGCCGCCGCCACCGCCCCTGCGGGACCACCCGCGGCCCTCGCCGCGCCGGGCGCCGCCGTCGGGCTCCTCCAGGTAGGCCTGCCCATCGCGAATCCTCAGATCTGAGGCCGCCGCCGCCTCTGCGACCTCCGCCGCCCCTAACTTCCTCCAACCGCTCTGCTGTTCCAGAAGGATACTACCGACAGGGCGGCGGCGCGTACGACCGCTCCTACCCTGACGACCCGCCGCCTGTCTACACGCCGTCGCGCTCGGACCGGTACTGGGGAAGACGACGGCGGGGGATACAAGGGTTTCGGTCGGTATGGCAGCGGTGGCCGCAGGGACGGCCGTGATATGAGGGGTGGCTCATACCGGAGGTCCTCCCCATACAGGGGCGGCTACGGAAGCGACTCCAGAAACCATCCAGAGCAGCCCCCCTCCGCCACCACCCAGGAGGTCTCCGTTGAGGTCAGTTGCTGTTCCGATCTGCTATGACGCTCCGGGCAATAGAGCTGACAGGGGGATAGGGAGAACCTCCCACGGGTGGCACCATGGCGGAGGAGGAGAGCAGATCTGAAGCAGGAGATGCTGCTGGCCAAACCACTCGGCTCTCTGCCTCAGGGAAGGAGGCTTCAGCTCAGCCTCTCGCTGTGGCTGGTCCTCACGGACCGAGGACGAGGCACCAAGGAAGAAGCACGCCTTGATGGGGGCAAGGTTTGGCCAAGTATGAGAAGCAGAAGGTGCAAGGCCCTGCGGATCCTGCTGAAGCTGTGGCTGATGGAAGTCCAGCTGATGGCGAACAGAAGACCATCTCCCTTGTGCCCGCGCCTTCTGTTGCACCTATACCTCCTGCTGCACCAGTGCCTGAACCTGAGCCTGAGCCTGCGCCAGCACCTGCTGCTGCTCCTGCACTTTTGTCTGCCCCTGTCCGTTCCTCGTCTCCAGTTACTGCACCACCATATTGTTCCTCAGGTATGCAACACTTCTTTGGTTTTTGATCTGTCTCCTTGCTAGCTTGATTGAGCCCTGTTTCCCCTCTGGTTTCATGCATAGATAATTCTATAAATACCCGGTAATTCTTATTTGTGGGCTCGGATAATCTAGGTCCCATTCTGTTGTTGAGTTAGTTCTAAAATCATAGCGGAACCAAAGTAGTGTGCGTGGACATTTGTAGATGAGTTTCTGTTGAGGTTCACACATTTCCTTGGTTGCCATGTGTGTCATTTGTCTTACCTTCCCATGGTCTTCAACAGTAATTTGGAGATCCTTGGGTTTTCATTGGTCATGTTGTGCAGTAACCTTCACTCATTCTATTTTTTGGTCTGGCTTTTGTACCAAAACATTTATGATTTAGAGATAACCTGTTGAAATCTAAATATCTTAACCGTTTTCGGTCCCTATGGTTAATGACTCTTTCAATCAGCATGCTTGATACTTTGTGTGCAGAATATACCATAGTTAGAAACACTGTGTTTCACATAGTTTATGGTAGCGTAATAACTCTCCTATATCTTGATTGCAGCTCCTGAAGATAAATCATGTGAGATGACGCCAAATACGGTCACTAACTCTACTAAAGATGTCTTGGAAGCTGATGATAAGACTTTCCATAATGAATTTTCCATCAAGTTAGATCAGCTCGGTGATGACCCTGTTAATTCCCTTGCAAACATGCTTGTTGAACTTATCCAACATGATGATTCTTGTTCTGGGGATTCAAATGGCCCGACCAGTACACGTAAGCTGCTCCTACTGAAGGAAAGCATTTCCAAGGAGATTGAAAAGACTGAACTCGAGATTGATTCGTTGGAAGGCGAACTTAAATCTGTGAATACTGAGGCTGTGACTACTCTTGAAGGTTCTCCCACAGGGGTGACGCATACAGAAAATCTAAATCTTTCTCCTTCTAGTGGGACATCAAAGGTCCCTGGAAGTGTGGAGATTTGTGATGCATCTGATATGATAAAAGAACCGGGGGAGCTTATTGGTTCTCCTAAGGTGCCTGTGGTGAAGGATGCTGATGTCGAAGGTGCTGATATGATGGAAACTGAAACAGCTCCAGTTCACAATGCAAAAACAGTTCCCTCAGAAGAGAGTGCTGTATCTCCTGGAGTTGCTGAGGGTAAGGCCTGTGCAGCTGCTGATCTTAGCTCATTGAAAGCTTCTGAAGAAGCGGGGTCTCAAAATGATATTGACAATGACAGGCTGGAAACTTCTTCATGCCATGGTAATGCTGATTCCATGAAAATAGAAGTTAATGATGACCTACCAGTGAAGCAATGGACATACCATGATCATAAGTCTGATTTACTCAGTTCTGTCACATGTGCAAACAATGATATTGCGAAAGAAATGAATGAAGTGCTATTTAAATCATTGCCTGCTGATACACCTGGCCTTGATTTGTTGGCCTCAAATCATCTTCTGAGCCAAAGGAAGAGTGATTTGATTGTCAAAGGAAGGCTTGGAGTATGTAAATCCAGGCTGAGGTTGAAAGAACAGATTCTTACAATGAAGTTCAAGGCATATCGTCACTTGTGGAAAGAGGATGTGCGACTACTTTCTGCAAAGAAACAGCGTTCAAAGTCTAATAAGCGCATTGATCAGAGCAACCGAACATCACAAATTGGATCTCAGAGGCAACGCTCCTCTAACCGCTCACGATTAGCCATGCCTGGTTAGTATTATGTTTTCATTTTATATCGCAATTTGTTTTAAACTTCATCTGCATTTAAAGTGTCGAGTATCACTCCTGCTTCAGCTTTTACAAGTTTTCATACTCGTATGTCAATCTCCTGCTCATGGTGTAGATTATGATGATAGATTGTTCAGTAAATTATCAAGGAAACAGTGTTATATGAACTAATTATGTTCCTTTTTGTATTAATAAAATGGAAAGAAGTTATAATGTAGCGCATTCCAAAAATTTTAAGACAACTTATGGGATCACTAAAATGGCGCATGTACCCATGGATTATTCCAATTAAAAGGTTTTTCCATAAATGATGGTTTCCTGTTTAACATTTTTTGCCAAATCTAAACATAGTCATTGCATAGAATGCATTATATTTCAGTACAAATTTTAGAAGTCACAATGCACTATGTTTCAGGACAGAGGGAGTATATCAGATTTTGATAATTTACTTACTACTGCTGTGTATTTGTTGTCTCAGCAGCATGATACTTGCTGGCCTCCCTTCCAAATAAATTACAGTGAAATGAAACCATGTACTAAAGATCCCCAAACATATTTGTTCACCCAGGGAACCAATTGCAATCCAGTGAATAGCACTCTGTGGGTGTGAAAACATTCTGTCCTTTGTGTTGGTTTATCAATGATCAAGTCTTGATTTTTCGGACTAACTATTTCTATTCCACATGTTAGCATGACTGTGTAAACTTCTTTTTATGTAGTTATGCATGCGGTAGCTTTATACTCCCTCCGTTCCAAATTGTAAGTCACTTTGACTTTTTTGGTACATTCATTTTGCTATGTATCTAGACATGGAAGATCTGGATGAAGAGTAAAATGGATGTACCAAAAAAGTCAAAGCGACTTACAATTTGGAACAGAGGGCGTAACATATATTGATGTGCAAGTCTTTACAAAGTGGCATGTTTCTGCCCTGTCGTGTTGATTGAATGTCCATGGTACTGTTATGATAGGCAAATACTATAAAATGCAGATGCAGGAATCTAAAATGAAGAGTTGAACTGCATATCTTTATTTTGTGCTACAATGATAATACTGTGTTCGTTCAATTTTTTGTGAACCTAAGCATACCGAATATTTGGTCTTACTTTGTTTGGAACTGTCACTTTTTCGTAGATTTCTTCTCTATTCTGGTATTTTTTTGCTTCCATATTCTATATGCCCTAGTTAAAATCCCATGCTTTTGTCCTTTGCTCTATATTGACTTGTTTATTTTTGTTTGCAGCTGGTAATTTAAGTACATTCTCAACTCCAGAAATGTCAGATGTTGCAAGGAAGTTGTTTTCAGAATTCCAAATTAAGCGCTGCAGAAATTACTTGAAAATGCCTGCACTGATTATTGATGATAAAGAGAAGGAATGTTTGAGGTTTCGAGCAAGAATGGGCTGGTTGAGGATCCTGTTTTAGTTGAGAAGGAAAGGGTGATGATAAATCCATGGACTCAAGAAGAAAAGGAGATTTTTATGGAGATGCTTGCTAAATTTGGCAAGGATTTCTCCAAAATCTCCAAATTCATTACACATAAAACTACTGCAGACTGTGTGGAGTTCTACTACAAGCATCATAAATCAGACAGCTTCCGAGAAGTGAAGAAACTGTTGGACCTTCGTCAACAGCAACCCACCAGCAATTATCTTGGAGCGAAATCTGGACAGAAATGGAATCCTGAGTCAAATGCTGCTTCTCTTGATATGCTTGGGGCAGCATCAGTAGTAGCAGCCCATGGCCTTGACTATGCAAACCGAGTGGAGAAAATTTCTGCAAAATCCCTCATCCGTAATTCATATGGGCCCAATGTTCCTTTTGTGGCTAAAAAATCTTCTGATAAGGAGTGCATTGACAATGTGCCTTTGCATGAGAGAGAATCTGTAGCAGTTAACGTACTAGCAGGCATATGTGGCACTCTCTCTCCTGATGGAATGGGCTCATGCATTACTAGTTCTGCTGATCCTGTCCAGAAGATTAGCATGAAAAGAGTGGAGCATGTCTTATCCCAAGAAAATGACAAAAGCGTTGATGAGGAAGACACACTCTCTGATCAAGAGTGTGAAGTTGATCCAGTTGATTGGAATGATGATGAGAAGTCAATTTTCATTGAGGCTATGAATAACTATGGAAAGGATTTTGCTCGGATATCATCATGTGTGAAGAGCAAGTCATATGAACAATGTAAAGTGTTCTTTAGTAAGGCTCGGGAAATCACTCGGTTTGGATTTGATCCATCAAGGGGCAGCTGATGTTAGTATGCCAACTAGTGATACCAATGGTGGGAGGAGTGATACTGATGAGGCCTGTGCTGTGGAAATGGATTCAGCTATCTGTAGCACGCAGTCTTGTTCCAAGATTGTGATAGATGTTTGTCCTACTGAAGGAGCCATTGGAGGGCCAAACTCTGTTATAATCTCTAAGCAGGCAGAAGGAGATATATCAAATGGGTGTGATGTTGATGTTAAGATTGAGGAAGATGAGAAGGAAGCTGATAAAAATTGCAGCACTGTTGATGATAAGAGGTCCGGTGATGGTACTCATCAAGCCGGTTCTATTGATATCAATTGCCCAGAAAGCACAGATAAGCTGCAAGGGACTGATGATGTCGTTGACCAAGTAATCATGCACAGCAGTAGTGCCATCAGCTCTTCAACTAAGCATGGAATGGCCATGAACTCGGAAGTGAGATCCAGTTCACATTCTATAGATATAGAGGTATTTCAAACAGACAAAGCTGAAGGTACTGGTACTGATTCTTCCCGGGTGGAAGAATGTTCACACCATGCTCTTGATAACACACCAATGAAAACTGGAAATTCTGGTGCCTCAGCTTTCTTAGCATCAGATAGTGGTATCAAGGACAATGTTCACATCTCAAACATGACTGGTGCATCCACCGTTACTCCTGCATTCACTTCAAGTTATCAGCATCCTGTACCAGGAGATATGCCCCTGCCGAAACAAAAGCCACTGGTTACCCCCCTTACCCCAAAGGATTTAATGCCTGTGCAGTTCAGTTCAGTTCTTCCTGATCCCACTGCATTTCGTTTTGAGGGCATAGCCTCAATAACTACACCCAATTTTGAGGACAGTGGCAACAGAGTCAGCAGTGCTCTAGGGGCTAAAGACATGAGCAAGTACCCAGCTTTTAAAGACTCATCTGGTAATCAGCATGACACATTGTTTCGTAATATTGATGGTTATATGAATCATCATCTGACAACTGAATTGCCAATTTTTCTGAAAGAAATGCAAGTGGCACTGTGAGTACTTCACAGTCCGATCGGTTCACCCAAACAAAATTCCAGAATGGCAGGTCCAGCAGCTTGTGCCTTCCAAACAGTTCTGATGGGATTCAGTGGCACAGAAAACACGAAGAAGTACTGGAAGGCTCTTTGAGGCCTTGCTCTCACAATACAAGCTCTGAGGGTGATGAGCAACAAAAGCGGACTGGTGATGTCAAGTTGTTTGGGCAGATTCTCAGCCAGCAGTCAACCTTGCAAAGTTCTGGCTCGTCATGTAATGGTAGCAAGGGCAAGCTTCCCTCACCAAAGATTGACACATCATCTGTGAGATTGATGAACAATCCAAGGGATCGCGTGGTTTGTTCTTCCAGGCCTGGCATCACTCCACATATGGGTCTGGAGGAAAGATCAGCGAGGAGCTATGGCCATCTGGATGGAAGCATGACACAGCCTGAGCCTCTGCTCGTGATGGCAAAATGCCAGAGATCTTTGGCCGGTGTACCGTTTTACTCGGCTAAGAATGGCACACTTGGAGTATTCCCAGATTATCAACAACCTGTAATGCAGCCACATCAATCAGATCCCAAGCGGCTGGAAAGGTTTTCTGATCCGCAGAAGAGGAATGGGCTGGAACTCATCTCGGGTTTCCAGCAGCCTAGTAGAGTCGCCCATTTTGGGGGTGCTGGTATCCTTGTTAGCAACGTCTCAGACCCTGTGGCTGCTGCTCTCAAGGCTCAGTATGTTCCCGGTTCTAAGATTATGGGCAGTGACGCGGATCCTTGGAAAGACATAGGAAGCAGGTAGCACCATTAGCGGTAGCCAGCTCTAGTGCTTGTTTTGTTGCTCCTTGTATCATATTTAGTTTTTTGTAACTTAAATGAAATCATCAAATGAAGGAAAGTAAATGGCTTTCCTGCCCATACTATTTGTAGGCTTTGCAGTAGCAGTCGGGTTATGTTATTTACTGGCATTAACATTTTTAACTTTTCTGCAGCTCCATACCCTTTGGTAGCTTGACATGTCAACAGTGGCACAGTGACACTGCTGTAGGTTGGCTAGAGGTGACTAGGTGTTTGTCAGCAGGGTTTGATTTGTCAGTTTTATGCAGAAACCTCACAGATCTTGTAATATGGTAATGCTTAATTCAGTATCCTAGTCTGATGGATGGAGTTTTGGTTGAGATTTCACCGTGGCTGTTGGTTCATTCTGTTTTTTGCCTATAACATTACTACGGTTTCATCACTTGTGCGGCAGTGTCCAGACTTCCAGACGCAGGGAGGGATGCACTTCTTTCCGTTCATTCTGAAGCTGAATAACTGAGCCATCAAAATCAGGAGCTGCTAATCTGCAATTGCAATTCTCCTTGTTACTTCCACATTTGCTGTGCTGCATTTGCTGAAAGGACATGGACACATCGTTCTGGACAATGGTTTTTCTTGCTTGGACTTCATTGTCTGTGTTGCCTGGTCATCGTGACCTCGAAGTGTGTGATTTGATTAGTACTCACCGTCACCGGAACCCCATAGCTTTTGACTTGGCTGCACGTGAATTTCTGGTTGGAGCTGGATTTCCTAGCGGCGCCTGCGGATCGGGATCGCTTTTGGTTTCACGAGCTTCTTTTGGCGCCGGCTCTTTCCGCTGCGTGTAGGGTTGGACGGTTGGTGGTCCTGGAGTCCTGGTCCAGCAGCAGCTACGCCAGCCATGACCTTGATGCTTTGCTCGCTTCGATTCATCGTGTCAGCAGAAGGTGATCCAAGGCCGCTGTAGGCTGTAGCGAAAACTCGAAAAATGCTTTTGTCCCTTTTGTTTCGTTTTTTTGTGATGAAAAATGAAGTGCCCATCTTGTTTTGTCATCGTCTCCTCTCTCTCTTTCTGTCAGCATGTATTTTTTGTCCATAATAGCTGAGTCCGCAAGGTTAGGGTCTGGCATCTCGTTATTGGAGGGCAGACAATGCCTCCATTTCCTAATCGGCCTCCATTTCCTAATCGCTGGCTCGCTTCCGATCGATCTATTGCTTGTCAATGATCCAATGATTGTGCAGTCATTTGCTCCCAGTCTTGTGGGAATGGGAAGTGGTCGCTTGGACAAGTAGTAGTGCCCTTTTAAAAATCCCGACGACCGACCTCAACTTGGCTACCTCTTTCGCCTACGGTGGTTCCCAATGCCCTTAATGGCTAGACTAGTAAGTTGCGTGCGCCATTCTTGTGCATGAAAAAATTTGCCTAAAAGTCTTGCGCGACAATCTAACGCCCTTGGGCGAGTTAATTTTGCCTAAAATCTTGGACGACAATGATAGTGATACAATTATCAACACAAATCAGGAATGGTAAAGAGTAGAATTCGATTAGTAAAGCACACGTTTATTACAGAGTGATAAATGACATTGATACAATGTTTCAAGGCAGTATGTTGAAAATCTTTTAACATATGCATAATCAAATATATGAGCTATAATAACATAATATATATAAGTGTCTTCACAAAACAGTGAAATACAGAAGATATGTTACAGTTCCCAAACACACTTTGGGGTTTTAAATCATATTGTGCAATCTGTTCATTATAAAAATACAAAGTGGTTGTTCAAACAAAAAAATATTCTTCAATTGATGGCAGTGCTGAACCAATCTGTAATATATCTAAGCAAAACATCTTCTTAGCCATCTGTAATATATTCTAAGTAAAATATCTGGTACGGGACTGCCAAAGACAAAAAAAAAAGTAAGACATAGGATCAATGTCGATTAGAAAAGAATAAGAACATGCATGGAAAGTGAACGGCAATAGGGATGACAAAATTTTGATACACGCAGTTCACTGACCATGCATGGAAGAAATGACAGATTCTTTTAAATAAAAACTTTGGAAAAAATGAAACAGATGCTTGATGACAACCAAGTGAATATCCAAAAGGTTTCATTTGGTAGAGACATTGTCAACCCTAAGCTTTTCAATAGGCTGAATCAAAATGCACACTCTAATGAAGCTCAAATTGTGACTATGTTTAAATAGGAACTGTACAGAGACCATTGCTGGATTACCTTTTTATCCTCCCTGCTGCCGAGCACATCCACTGAAGTGTGCCATGCACCATCCAGATCTTTTCCTTTGAGCATACATCTTCAAAAATACTGGCATAGAGAATTTTGAAACTGTAATAATGAAATGAAATCAGCAAACCAATGCTGATATGAGGAAGTGTATGAAATCATCTAACCTTTTATGGGTCTTAGATGCTCTTAACTATCGTTATGCTATTGTTAGTTGATTGGCCGTAGATAGGTTGGTTTCCTAAGATTAACAACTACAATGTCAAACATAAATAACTGAAGAGCATAACTGTAGTATACGTAGCTTTACAAAATTAAGTAGCACCACATGTATGCATTTTTATTTTTATGCCACATGTGAGTTGATTTTAGTCACCTAAACCACTTGTTACAGAATCGGTGTACTCTCACTCGTAGAATTGCACAGCTACTTACATGGTTCAGGATCTTTTTCTTAGACAATTTGGAACATGTACTCCAATTTGTACAGGCTGTCATAACCGGGAAAAAATAATTTCTAATTTTTGCATGCACTACAGCAAATGTGTTCCAGTTTCTTTCACGCCCAGTTGATGATGTGCATTGCAACACAATGTGTATTGCAGTCCTCTGTAAAATACTGTCCTCCAAAAGAAACCCACCAGGTAGCTCCAATTAATTTTTAAAAGCTAAATTGCAGCAGCTTACAAAGGACGTGATCACTATCAGGCAATTTATTTCATAAATATTAGCTGCACACTGACAGAAGTAATAGAAGATCAATACCTGTGCTGGTTTTGAAATTTAGTGCTGACCAGTGAGGCTTTGGATCTCCAATAACCCTCTCATTTCAATGAACTGGGAAAACTGAGCAATAGTTGCTGCTTCTGAAGTTAACTTTGCAAGCCTCTTGGTTGACCCGGTTGCAGCAAATTAGGAAGTTGACCTTTTTTAAAGGCTTGGCCTATATAATTATGGAGAATGGACTGCAGCAGGTACAAAGGTAAAGAAATGACTAACATTAGAAAGATAAGAACTGAAAGGAGCATTACAAATTTGGAAGGGATCCAAAGAGACATAAATTGAACAAAATTTGAGATTAGTCCGCAGGTGTGAACATATATTTTTTTAATTTGCCAGTTGTCTCATTACACAGCTGTGTCATCTTTTGAACAAAGGCTTGTTGATTAACATGGTTGCAGCAAATTGGGAACTTGACCTTTCTGCGAGTGTTGACTTACATAATTATGGATCAATCGCAGAGCATGGAGAGATGGGCAGACGATGGAGGGTGATTTCTCTGGAGGAAGCAACACACCTGGAGGATTGTGGATCTGCTATCGCCGGAGGCCTTGTGCGTACTTGGGAGAAGAGATGCTACCGACAAACCCTTTCTGTATTATATTTGGGCACTATGATAAGATAGAATTTTGTTATCCTGGACATATAGTTAGGCACATCACATGCAAGCAACGATCTTTCCAATAACAATCCAAGAGAACTAATTTCACTGAGATACATGCAACTAATTTGACTGAGGTACATTCATCCTCTAACCTAATAAGTAATATATACTCATCGAACATGTTTTGCCTACAGCTGAGTCAAATATATGCTATTAAGCGAGATCAAGCAAACAAAAGTGAAAAGTCCCACCAAGAAAAGAAAAAGTCCCACCTACAGCACTCGTGGCAGCAGCCGCTACACATGGATCTTCTCCCTTTGATCCTTTGCATAAAAAAAAAAAAATTGGCGAGATACTAATTTAATCAAAGTCCGCTAATTGAATTGGATGACGATGAAGAAAGTCTTGAATAATAATCGATATGCCTGCATCTGTACTCTGTATTTGGAACCAAGAGCAGACATTAAGCTATGAAACATATTGGCATAAATAATCTGTAAATCAGAAATTGAACTGGAGACTACTGTAGACTTAGGCATAAATTCGCTAATTCATAAGTGACACATGGATTGGCATTTCCCCTCAGTATAGATGCCCACAATAACTGTGCAAAACACACTTGGATTGGTGGCAATAAAATTCTCAGAAAAAAATGTAATCAGTGGATTAGATAATCATTAGTTGACATTTAGGTGGTCTTGAGGAGCACTTACATTTAGTAATTCATAAAATTTCCACTGTCAGCACTAAATCATGTTTCGTTATTGGGCATAGCCTGCATAGAGAAAAAGTACTTGAAATGAAAGCCAGAATAAGGTAAAGTATAGGGGGAAAAGTTATGAAGATGATGATAAAATTGACTGACAGTAAATTCACTTGTAAAGAAGAGGCATGCAGATTAACCATACATAAAAAATTAGGCATAGAGCATGCAGTTAACACGAGGTGTGCAAACATCTTTGACAACCTTTCATGAAGCTCAATGGGACATCTTAATAATTGGAGATCCAAACAAACAGGGAATGGTAACCCTAAACCTTCTGTATACACACCCTCCATGCAAGCTGAATTGTCGCAAAACAATAGTCATAGAAAATTGCTATGAACAAGATGAAAGGCCACACCTCTGGTATAAGGTATAAAGCCTTCAAAGTGGTCCTTTCTCGCTCTTTCTATTGAACATTTTCAATACCGGAAGCAAATAATAAGGTTTGGACTTCGGTTTTCTAATTTTCGCATCAAAGAATTCAGACAGAATCACATATTGACTAACCTACTATGTAACCACATTGCAACAATACCACACATAAACAAACATCCAAGATTGATGCTAAGCCATCAGTAGTTATTCATAATGCTTATATAAAACTTGACAAAGACATAAACAACCATCCAAGATTGATGCTAAAACTTTAGCCATTAGTAGTTAGTCATAGGGCTTATATAAAATAAGTGTGTCACTTACGAATGAATTCTGAATCCATAAAAAACAAATAAATATCTCCTTAGGGTAGTGTTAACTGAATATTTTTGTTTTGTTAAGCATATCTAATTTGGAACTGAGTAATGTCAGAGAGACATGGAAAAGCAGCGATGAATTGAGCAGGGTTTTCTAACCCAGATAATCATAGTAAGTTAGCAACACATACCTAAATTATGGAAATAAAATTAGTAAAACAAGAAGCTAGCACAACCGATATTAGTTGTCATTTAAGCGATGTTGACAATCACCTACAATTATAAACTCCCAATTAAATCTCTGCTGCTCATACCTCTAAGATATAGCAACAAGAAAATGCCAAGGCACTCAATCATTCTACGATGTTAAACACAATCTGTGTACAGGAAAGAACAATAATAGTAGGTAACAAGACTACTGGGTGAAAGCTGATTCACTTTTAGAAGAGGAAACCAGAAGGAAAACCTGTTTTGAATGCAAAGAATATCTAACCTCAACCAGAATAAAGACCTGATTTGAACAGGATAGTGACGCACGAGATCTCATACTGTGCATATGGTACTGGAGAGGCAACATCAAATTTGATCTGAGCATAATAAACTACCAGTATGCTGCAACATAACATAGAGATCCTATTATATATCCTGCAATAGAAAGGCAAACTTTTGATATAAACTAACAAAAAGTGGACAACGCAAGAATCTTTTTAGAAATCTATTGGACAATCTAGCTATCAATGGAAGAAATATCAAGCTGATGGTAGCTATAGGTGTCAATACAATGAAAAATATTAAAATAGCTTGGCAATCGTTGTAAAAGCAATACAACCCAATTCATTCATAATACTTGTTGGTTGGTCCATTGGTACTGTTCTTATAAAATAGGAGCACATTGTATGTGAACCAGCTAAGTTAGAAGGCTAGAATAAAGAAACTAAATAATAGAAAAATCACAAATTAGGAGTCCTAGCATTAGCTCTAATTAAAAAGAAACAAATCACAGCTAGTTTCACTTGTCCTTGCACAAGCAGAGCATTAGAGAGGGATGAGCAGTGCCCATCCGGCACATAAAAAATTTTCACAAAATAAGCAGGATAGAAAAACGAAAAAAGAACGCATCATCCTTTCTTATGAGTTACGGCATGAGCATGCTGGAAAAATGCACATAGTCCAAATTACCTTCTCGCAAGGGTGCCAAGCCTTTGGTAGGTGGTAGCCCGATCGTCCACTTTGTCATTCGGCAAACCCTAAAGCCTGGAAGCACACGCAACCAGAAGAAGCCGCCCGAGATGCTGTGCTGAGGTCGAAAGGATGGCCATGTACAGAGAGAAGATAAGTTAACCAAAACCATGTAAGATCACTAATCAGAGAAAACATGTACAGTATCGAAGCATTAATCTTGCTCGAAACTGCAGCAGACGGTCACTAAATTGAAAGAGGTAGATGACAACTCGCATGAGTCATGAACACTAAAATAATTGTGAAGAAAACGAAGAGGTAGATGGCAGTATGGCAGACTTACCAGGGCGTTTAGTGATTTACCCCCAAATCAAGTGCAGATGCAGCTGGAAAATAAATAGAATACATTTTGGTGAAACCAGTACATAGGTGTACCAAATCAACCAACCAAGTTTCATATCTTATTACCAATTAGATAGTCATAGGGGCCATGAGGCGGCGGCATGAGCGAGGATCTGATAAGGTAGTTCTACTTGGTTGGATATCACAAGCTCTTTTTCCTACCCGCAAAAACCATTGATTTTCAATAATGCATAAAGGGTGACCAATAAAAAATCACTATAAGGAAAGTAGTCTTCCTTACCAACAAAATTGTGGATCATCAATAATCACACTGGATAGTTGCATGTTCCTCGGTAGCTATCCAAGTCAAGGGAAGAAACTTGAATTTTTTTGCTTGCCAAGTCATGAATCAGTTACATGGCAAGGAACAGGTGGTGATCCTGGGACAACATGAGATGGAAAAGAAATGACCGCCGGCTTCAAAATATGGCTTACAATTTGGTACAATAACTCTAACCCTCATAAATTGGTATGGAGGGAGTAATTTGGAACCTTGATCCACTGCCACACCATGAGAAACCAACAAATCAAAATTTTACAGGATCAAACCAAGTTTATATCTTGCATGTTGACATTTTATTGAAAAAAAATCAATAACTCAACCAGACCTCACATCCAGTTCAGGTTGTTCTTGTACAGAACTAACACCCTAATTTAGGTTGTAGAAATTAGAACCTTGTGATGGTACGCCTCTAGGTGGAGAAACATGATTTCAGTTTGTTGCAAGGGTAAAAGAACATGAATATCCATATGGCAAAACTTTATACAAGGTTGCAAAGACATATTTCCAGATTTCAGTGGCAGAGATCACATTAGCTAGAAGGAAAATCATATTTCAGATAGGAAAACCATACCCATTGTAAACACTGTAGAGTAGGAATCGAAGAAGGAAGGCAATCCATTTTTTTAGTTTACAAATTAGTTCACCCAAATAAATCACCTTGCTATCAAGGACAGCTGCAAATACATCATTGGCAATGAGGTGTGTTCAGTAATAGAACATCCAATAATTGTGTGAAGCAAAGACATCATTGATAATGGATTTGTACTCATTAACAAATGGCCAAAATCTAGCAAGTAATATAATGACACTGTCATCACAAAGGCAATGGAAATAGCAAAATTCACGGAACAATAAATAACTACATAATTATTATCATTGCACAACTCTATTGTCTCGCCTACAAAAAGTTCATTATTGCACAATCCCAAACCTCGATCGTACAAGGAAGGATATGAGTCGCATGATCTGCACGTTTATAAAATCTAAGAACGGCAGGAGACGATGAACCCAGGACCCGGTCGCTGAGATCATGCAAGCTAGGTGGAGAAAAGGGGAGAACAATAGATCTGGGTAAAATCAATGTTGCCTTACCGGATTTCCTCAACTAACAAAGATTCACCCCCTCCAAAATCGTCCATCCAGAGTAAGAAGAGAAGGGAAGAGAGGGGGAAGCAAACCTGTGAGAGGACGGATGGAGGGAAGCAGAGGCACGACAGCACTGGCGGGTGGAGCGGCCACCGGCGGTGGTCAGCCACGCCGCTCGCGCCGGCCACATGACGGCGCGCGCGGCCGTGTGGGCGGTGGGGTGGGGGCGGCAGGGGGCCGCCGGGCCTGTCCGCGCCGGCGCGCTGTCCGCGGGAGACGGCGCCGCCTCGCGCTCGTCGCCGCATCTGGAGGGGAGGGGAGGGAGAGAGAGAAACCGAGTGAGCGACGGGAGGAAGATATTTGTCCTCCAACTAATCAGATCAGGACACGGACAAGGCTACAGTAAATCACCGTGGGGGTAAATTTGGAGCGCAGATCGGCACATCAACGTTGTAAATTTTTTTTGCTGACGTAGCCACGCTGGTTTCCTTCCCACCCTCGCCGGATAAATAAGAAGAAATATGCCCGTCATCCATGATCCATACAATGTCCTCAATACATAGTCATACCCACCATCCATTGCTCTAGCAACTCACCACGTCTTTGGTGTCACGTTAGGCTATTACTTAGTGAAACCGCCACTTTAAGTTTGTTTTCATCAGAACGTCGAATCCTAGCCTACTCAAACCCTAAGTCGGCGGGACATTGAACTGCTAAAGTGCTAATGTTGTAGTTTTAATGGACGGATGATGGAACTTGAGGGGAAGCACGAGAAAGCCACAAGATGGTTCATATGACAACAAAGGAAGAAACAATATGTCTTACACGCCTTTTGTTGATTCACACACAATACGGCTCATGAAAAAGCATGATGAAACCACAAGAAGTCAATCTCAAGCTTGTCCATCTATATAAAAGGTATTAATATTTATAATATCGAATTCATATTATTAGATTAATTATGTAATATATTTTAAAATAAACTTGTTTAGAGATATAAATAATGATACTTTTTCTACAAAACAAAACTAGTTAAGTTTAAGAAAGAAGAATTGAGGATTTGAAGTTCGAGAAATACGCTCTTGGTTGTGACAGGATGGAATACGCCTTTGGTAGCCGTTTGCGTAGAATAGAAAATGCGCAATTCACGCAGCACACTCGCCGCTTGCATTCTCCCCGCGCATCCCTGCAAGTAAAACCCTAGCCCATCGGGGCAGCGATCTTCTAGAACCTTCTCCAATGGCGCTACTCCGAACTCTCCGGCGAGCCCTTCCGCCGCTCTCCTCGCCGGCGGCGGTTCTCCCCCGTCGCGCCCCGCACCCACTTCCTCCTCGCCCGGCGCCTCTTCGGTTCCTGGATCCGATCGGCCTCCGCCCCTTCTCCTACGCCGCCGCCGTCACCGCCGCGCAGGCGCCGTCCATGGGCGCCACCCTCTTCGCCGGGCTCATGGACTCCCGGTTCCCGAAGCGCCGGCCGGGCTTCGCCAACCGCCGGAAGAGGGCCAGCCTCCGCCCCAAAGGTGCGGAGGATTTCTCCAGCCTTTCGTTTCTAGCTGCCGAGATGCTTCGATCTGGATAATTTTTGCATTTATGTTGTCCCATTCCTTAGAATTTCGCAGCTCGATTGGAGTGTGGCTGTGTTCTGTAGTTTGTTTCCAGAGTTTCTGTGAGGTTTGATGGGTTATGCGTTGTATTTAGAAGAATTGTTCTTCTGTTCGTTCAATTTAATCACCAATGTTCATGATGTTGTTCGTCCGCAGGTCCATACTACTGGGTGAAGTGCAAGCCTGATGAGCCCATACCAGCTAGCCAGCCAAACCAAGGGAGCGTGCGAGGGAGGAAGGAGAAGAAGCGGATCAAGCAGCGCAAGGACTTTATCATGGTGAATACACTTTGCATTCTCAAGAGCCATTACTGTTATTATTGTAGTAATATATTAATTGGATTTGCTGTCGAGCTTCCTGCTACAATACTCTGTTTTATGCTATCCAAGCCTAATCCGAATTTGAGGTTCGTTATGCTGGAAGGAGAAGAAAGTTTTGACCAATAAATCCTAGCACTTCCTTGTGCCACCATGAAATGGAACTACATAGTAACTCTATATGTCACTCGGTTCTTTCCAGCGGTGCTCACCAGAGTTTAAAATCAACCTTCTTTTGATTCAGTGTTTTATAATTTGTTCATTTTCCTGGACCCCAAGCAAGTGAATGGCATAACCCAAGTCTGGCATAGAAATATTTTAGGAAACTGAAGTATGGATCTAAGTCAGTTGATATGCCTGAGTAATGTTACCTCGATCTGAGCTCTATATTTCTAGTTAGAGCTGATGTATCGCCCCTTAGTTTCTAATCAAATGCTTAAATATATGTCTTACTCGTACAGGCTGAGAAGAAGAAGCGCAGAGCACAGTATTCTGCTGCTGTTAAGAGAAAGGAGGCAGAGCGGACAGAAAGGAAGATGGCTGCTGTGGCAAGAGATCGGGCATGGGCAGAGAGGTTGATAGAGCTAAAACAGCTTGAGGAAGAAAAGAAAGCTGCAATGGCATAAGTGGCTGCTCTGGAAAATGGCAAGGCGTCTAACTTGTTTCTGCTGCTCTATTTTCTCCCCTTTTTTTTCCACATAGTCTAGAATGTCATAATTCTTGTGATGGAAGACTAGTTGTACCACCTCTTTCAACAGTAATATCAAATGCTGGAACTGGTTTTAATACGATTTTCATTAGTCTGGTTGGAGTTTGTTTATTTTGATGTATTTAGAATAAGTGATGTGATGGTTTTTGTGTGCTGGACACCTGGAATGACTGTTTTCTGCAACATATAGTTTGGATACACTTATGCCATGACACTGAATTTTGTATGAAGTTACTGTCAGTATTGAAGCAGCTAATGCTTGCTAATCTACTGATCTTCTTCCCAACTACCTCTGTCATCTGTTCCAGCAGTTTTGATCTGTTGATGTATTGGCTACAATTTTACATTGGATTGCAAAATAGCTTATTGATAGTTGTGATTCTAAAAAAAGGCATGAATGAACTTGATGCAGATTGGTATTCCATATTCAGTATTCCACTTTACACTGTCTCCAATCATCACAAGTGGCACTCTTCATTGTATCTCAGTTCCTGCCTGCATTGCTCTTGTGCCACCTCTCCAAAATGTAGCTCCTTGACAATTTTGGTTCAGACTTGCTAGTGGTTGCTACACAATGATCCATGCCCTTTGCCCCTTTACATGGTTTGACTTCCTCAACTGGAAGATTGCTTCTTTTATATCCATGGAAGCTGTAGCCTATCAAGAGGTGGGGGTGGTCAGCAACATGACCTGCCCTGGCTGCTTCCAACCAGTCAATCTGTAAACTACTACATATCTCTGATGGCCTCAATACAGCGTTTCATGATGGATCCTCAAGGATTCTACTGATCTAGGCCTCGTTGAAACGGTTAGTTTCAATCAAATATGAACTTTTTAAATCTTATTGAGTGGACTTCAATACTTTGGACTTGAAGATAACAGTTTACTAGAAGTAAAACGTTTTAGCTGGGTTCAGGCCCCTACTGTTCTAAATCATTCTCTATTGGGGGGCACATGGGTTCCACGTTTTAGACTAGTTCTTTTTTCTCATAGGAGAGCTGCATGTCATTTCATGAAGCAAGGAAAAAGGAAAACTTTACAACGGGATGGCTAGAAAAAACCTTCCCAACACTAGTTGCTCTCATGATATGTTACAGAATTTGCAAAAGATAAGAACTGTAGTTTATATATCCAGTTTGGAACACTAGGACATGATACGCCCCATTGGACAACATGGTCATTCTTTCCAGCATGTTCCTCGCTAGACTCTTCTAAATTGACATGCATCACAGGATACTTGGCTTTCAAAACACAGATTATTTCAGAACTGGAGACACATTTGATCCAATCTGGAGACACATCTTGTCCAATAAGCCCTTGGCACCTTTTTGAGATTCTCACTTTGTGATTGGGGTTATGTTATTCCCATTGAAAACAAATTGATGTACCATATCTGATACCAATTTAGTGTGCAATAAAAGGTCAATGTGAATATATTCTATGACAATCACTACCATGATGATCACCATGAGTGATTACACTTATATGAGATTTTCTTTTTGGTGTATTTTGTATTATGTGCCTAAAACTGTTTATTGCTGGAACTCCTGTGAATATGTTTCCGAAACATTGCTTGTCTGTGTTCAAATTCGGGCAATACTGCACCAGTGGATAGTGGAAACTGTTGTAGATCAATTACCAGGAGTTATAAATGAACAGAAATGAGCTTTTGGAGACACATCCAGATACAGTTAGGACTTGGGAGAGTTAGTAGTTATGCTGTGGAATGTACAACAATTTGACTCAAATGGAAATTATTTGCCTGTTTCTTACATCTTGCACGAAGTTTTCATATAGATTATCATGCAGTGAGTCTTGCAATTATGCTGCACAGTGAAGAAAGTTTAATTGCATCAATTCCATGGTTACTGGATAACCTGTCTCCAATTTAACTTCAGTGTAGGGAATCCAGTTATCATATCATAGCGTAGCCATGTCCAGACCATAATAAAATATAGAAGTCACACTAACAGTAGAATAGGCATTGCTGCTTGTGTGGTTTGGCTCCCCCCATACACATGGGTCACTTCTGTCCCGAATTTGCCATATAGAATTCTACATGATACAATGTTGGCTACCATATTGGAAAAACTAGGCATCTCTTTTACTGGCTTAGTCTCCTCTTAACTCAAATATCTACAGAAGCTTAATTATGCAGACTTGGAAGAATCTGTACAACTTAAAACAAATAGAGTACCGCAGGGGCTAACACAGCTCTCAAGTATTATTATCATTTCGACAGAAGACAGGAGCAAAATATCATACAAGCATTGAGAAGCTAGAGCTAGCCTAGTAGAGCTGTTCTCTTCTACCACGGAACCATCGCCACCTACAGCAAACAAAAGCACAAAGTGGTGTTAAAAACTATAGAAATCAAACAGGGATAAAAGCTGGGATATATATCTACTGCAAAAGAATAATTATAGTTGTGATGAGTGTAGCGATACAAGCTGTTCAAGGGTGTAGCGATACAATATAAAACTGTCTCCTTTATCCTTCATAAATAACTTCATAATGATTGATGTTTTCTGTTGGTCATGGTATTGTTTATGCTCCATAAGCTTCCTTACCTTATCCTTTAGCCTATATAGTTTTACATTTTCAGTGATAAAATCAATTTTACTTAAAAGAGGTGGTAAATGGGAAAGACGGGAGTAAACAACTGAACTATTTTGCTTAGAGTACCAGTAGTAGTCCCAGCGTGGGTTTATCTTGGACATTTGGTTTACCCCGTATGGGTACTGGGACAGAGAGCGACGAGCGTTTCTGAAGGCGCAGCAGCCACAGGAGGCGATGCAGATGAGAGCGGCGAGCACGATGACATTGAGGACCGCGATCTTGTGCCAGTCCTGGCGGATCTGCTCCATCACACCGGCCTTGCACGAGTTGCACTGGTAGCAGAGGATGTCTGGGGCATTGTTCCACCGGTAGCAGTCCTCATCCTGCGCCCCGACAGGCATGCCTCCACTGTATTGGCACGCTGTTGGTGGCTTGCAGCAGCCGGACTGCAGGATATTTCACAGTTGCAGTGCGTTAGGGCAGTAGAAAGCATAAGCAGCTGATATACTGAAAATACTAGCAATAGACAATTCGGTTTTACCAGAATAGAGATTGGTTGCACTATGAATACTGAAAGAAAACAGAAGCAACAACAGAGACAAATGAATAGGGATCAGCGGTGAAGTGCAAACCTGTATTGGCGTGAGATCATGCTGGAGGTAATCCATGGGAGTCCAGTTTTGAATCTTGGGACAGGCCTTGGACCCAACTACACAGGCAAGGGCTGGGCGCCAGTACTTGTTGTCCTGCATGTGCTTCTGGAGCCATGAGGAGTAGTCAGTGATGTGGTACTCCCTGTAAGGCCTACCATACACCTGTGTGCCTCCACCTCCTGCAGTGACTGCGAACCCGAACGCAGTGATCCCAAGAAGGAAAGCGATGAGGAGTATGATGGCGACGATGTACAGCCACAGCGCCCAGGCAACATGGAAGCAGGCGCCCACGAAACCAGCAAGGGAGATGAGGAGCACGACGAAGCCGATGATGAGGAGTGGCGTCTGCAGGATCGACGAGCACGTGTTCGTGGAGCCCTTGGCCAGCCAGAGCCCCGCCCCAATGATCGGAATCGAGGCAAGGAGAGTGGCCAGGTTGAGGTAGCCAATCATCACGTTGCTCATGCGGTAAGGATACATCTTCGATGCTGTCTCTCCCTGCCCTTTGATGTCTGCTGCTCTTGATGTGTTCTTGGGTGCTGCTCTGTGCTTGGTTTATATGATGTGGCTATGATTGATGATGCTGGGTCATGCTCTTTGTTTTGGCGTGTCCCAGCTCTACTGGTTTGGGTGGCGCTTCTCTGAGTGGTCTGGTGCAAGCAGTGAGAGCTTTTCTTTTCTTCTTCCCTTGGACAGCTTTTTGATCCTGGTGACTCTGCATGCGCCTCCTTAAGGGGTTTGCTTGGGTGTATTCTATGCTTGGCTTTGCTTTGTGGTGGTCTGTCTTTAATAATGTTGTGTTGGTTTTGGAAATCTTAGGCGCCTCTTGCCTGCTTTCTTGCATTCTCACTTTTTTTTTTGAAGCTTTTTTTAGCTCTTTGCAGTTTGCACTACCATCTACCTTCCTGACATGTGTATGTTTTCTTATGGTTGCCGTGTTTTGTGCCTTTGCCCTCTATTTTTCTCCCTTTCAAATATCTTTTGCGCGTGAAATACAGTACAGCCTTTCTGCTGTTCAGTTTTTGAAGCTTCTGTAGCTGAGAACATTATACCAAATCCTGGAACTCCAAAGAAGTGTGTTGTTGTATTGTCCCATGAGTGAGTTTCTGTAGTGATACGATCAAAGGAGCATCTGTCATTCTTATCCACTCGCTACAGTTTGCTTGTTTTGTGGAATAAGAATAAAACATCCCTTCGATTGAATTTGTTCCTTGGGTATTGATTCTGCTCGAAAAAAAGCCGCAGAATTATGGTGGGAATTGTTGGGGATGTGTGATGCCTTAGCCCCAACTTGATGCTTAATCATGAAGTAAAAAACTAAAAAGGTTGTGCAGTTCTTGGTTCTGGGTTCTCAAGGATGAGGGAGGGGACGGGAGGGAAGATGCCATTTTGCATGAATGAGTTCAAGTGCATGAAGCAATTCTTGCTTTCTGGCCGCATCATCCCAGTATTCGCTTTGCGAGTAAAGAAGGGCCCTTAGTTGTCTTGCCCAGGGGCAATTGCAAATTAAAAAAGTCCGCCATATGCGCTTGCTTTTGCTGCTTTGCTGACTGATTTCCTTCTCTCTTTTTTTGGCCTTTCAGCAGGATAAGCTCAATCAGGCGGAGGCAGCGCTTGGGATTTGTTCAGACGAGGACTAATGGGGGCGCTAAGAGTTTCTTTGGTGGCTTGAATAATGTCGGCTTGATTGGTTTACGTCGGCGCCCTGCTTTCTTTTGGTTGCTTTTTATCTTGGGTTCTGATGTGAAGGAATGCTGTAACGCTTGGTAGACAGAAAGCGCACCAGGCGTCCGAATCCAGGAACGTCGAGCTGCTCGAGAGCTAAGCTAGCTACTCTGGAGTATTCTACTCATGTACTGCAATTCTGTTACGTTTGCCTTTGAGAAAACGAGGGTTCAGGATGCTAATCCTGCTATGTTGTTGTGGTTTCATCCTGACAGCTGTCAGTTGATGATGATTGTTTTGAGGTTCTGGCACTGATGATATAATGGCTGGCTTGAGTACCAGTACTTAGTCAATAATCAGCATGTTGTTTGAACTCTGAAACATGGAGTATCATTAACATGTGGTGATGGAATCACGGAATTACCCAATCAGCGTATGTTGAAACTGAAACTGAAGTATGCAGGGACGAAGGAATCGAAATCAAGCAAGTACATGTACATGCAGCGCAAAGGCCAAAGAGGTCCTGACGCAATGATTCACTTGTGATTGCGCTGCAGGGGTGAGACGATGACGATGAGTAGTGCCAGTGCGGCAGTGCCCAATGGTGACTCTGCCGTGACAAGGGGAGAGCCAGGAAAGGGAAAAGCTTGTCGTGTGGGAAAAAGTCGAGATGGGAAAGTGCTGCGCCACTGTACCCGCACTGAAGCTTTAGCAGTTAGCTCGTGAAGATCCATGGGAGCTACGGAAGGTCTTGCTTGTTCGGTTAACCATCTCCACAAAGGGGTTGAGCAGAATTTAGGAGCTGCAAACTGCCACTTCAGAGGATTATTGACTGATTCATGACATGAATCACATATTTCCGCCGCTAGGCAAGTAGTCCAGTGACCTGACAGCAGCATTCATCTAAATTACCATTTAGTCCGTCTAAACAACGTTTACACGGTGAATGAAGGCCGTCCGTATCATTTAGGTCATAAATGGTGGTTTTTTTTAAATGGTTGGGCCATTTAGAAGTTATAAAAACCATCTAAACGGTCTAAGAAGAATTAAATTAATTAAACATGATTAAATGACCTCAACGTGTTTACCATTTAGTCATTAGGAAGATTAGAGCATCTCCAAGGGTTTTGGCAAATTGACTTGGCATTTGTTGTTGTTTGCAAACTCCCATAACAAAATGCAAAGGATAAAAATAGGCCATCTCCAGAATTGGCATTTGGACTTGGCAAAGGATAAAAATAGAAGGTCTCCGAGTAGCGTTTTCCTCGCGTGCGACTTTGCTCGCGATCGGGTTTGCAAAGCCGTCCGGCTTGGCATTTTTTTTGCCAAGTTTGCTCCCTCATTTGCCAAATTGCCCAAATTGCAAACTCCAAATGCAAAACCGTTGAATACCTCTTTTGGAGCTTTTTGGCAAATTACTCAAATGTAAAACCCTTGGAGATGCTCTAGCTATCACATTGTTAATTAACATCACAAAAATATTAGAGGTGGCGGGATTAGGTTTCTTAATTTACTTTTTATATGTATGTAGTTATGTATATTTTTCTAGCGTTTGATTTTTGTATACACAAATGCTTATATTTTAGTGCTACTATATAAAACCATTTAACCCATTTTATTATCATCTAACCCTAAACCTTAAAACACAGGTGAACAATGACTATATAAGAGCATCTCTATCAGATCTATTTCTTCTCTCGTATGAGCAATTATAGGAGATCTCTTGAAAAGTAGCTTTAATATACGAGAGACATTTGCTTCAACGGATTGCTCAAAACCTCATCCTGATATAGGAGAGGAAAGAGTCTCTCCTTTCTTTAAGAGAGGTGGTGGTGAGTTTAGAAGATCTACTAAAGAATATAAGGATATGAGATCTGACAAGATGTCACACCTAGGGAGGGAGAGGATTTCACATGCCATCCTCTACAAACCACAACAACAAGCCGCCGCCGTCGCAAGTCCTATGATAGGTCATCGTTTCGTCGGAGTGCTCGCCTTTCATAGTGTTAAAAAATTTAGGTATTGTTCGAATTGATGGAAATCTCAACGAGGATGCAATGCAAGACTATGCAGAACGCCTAAAGAAAGTGGTGCTGCCTGACCTCCTCAAGTCGTTGTTGGGTTTAAAAGATCGTGCATTCTGGGATATGGTGGTAGAAGTCTCTTCGTCCTTTCTTTAGGGGTTTGTCTTCGTTGTGGTCGCTCTTGTTTGAGATTTGTTTGTTTAGTAGGTCTATTGTAGTTAGATGTAGTTGTTGCTAAAACTATCGTTTCCTGTTGCACCTCCGTGGTTGTTTGCCTAGTCTAGGTTTTCTTTTATTAATATAATCGGTAGCTCTTCTGCTTGGTGTGTTCCGAAAAGAGATGTTTGCAAGGATATGGAAGATTAGAGGAGATACTGTGGAGATACTCAACAATGGCCCGCAGTGGCAATCTCAGCTCTTGGGTCACACGGGGATCCATTGGCTTGCAAAAAGCAAAACGAGAACATTACTTTTACTTGTATATATATATATATATATTTTTTTGAGCTTCAAGAACATCCTTTCACCTGGGACCCCAGAAGGATTAGTTTTCAGTTCAAGGAGCGGGTTCCAGATGGAGCAGGGCAACAGCTCTCTCTCTCTCTCTCTGAAATTGCGAACGCAGAAGAAACAAAGACGGATCCGATAGAAGGGCCCAATCTGCTCACACGGAAACAACCCTACAGTGTCGGGCCCGGCCTCTGCCAACTCCTGGGCCGTATCTATCCACAACGCTTCGTGCTTATCTTTTGGGCCGCTCTCGCATGAGACCCAGACAGTACTGAGCCCAACCACGAGAGAACTTGTCGGCCCATTATTTTGGGACGACATGCAATGATTGCCTGATCATCATAAATCGCATCCCCAGGCCTGCCAGGCAGGCCACGGAAGATAAGGACAGGGAATCGGCATGGGCAGCACGTGATGTGTGCCATTTGTTAGTGAACGCAAGTAGCCAAAAGCGAGCTGTACTTTGTAATTTGGAACGGGTTCAGTTTCAACTTTTCTTCAGTAGAAGAGTTTGTGCGTGCAGCTCCTTCCTATAAGCTCTTTGTTAAAAAAACTAGATTCTAGGTTCTCCTATAACTTTAAAAATAAGGAGGTGTCAGACTTTGAACCCGGGTTGAACGGGGGTCCTAGAGCTCACTACTTTAATCGGTCACACCATGAAAAGATTGGAACTTAAGGGCTTGCTTAGCATAGCTGTAACTTTTGGCTACAGAAAACTTTTAAAGATGAAGCTCTCATAAGGCTGTTTGGGTTGTTTGCACGATTACAACGTCTTGCTGAATGAGGATAGCAAGTCAATTTCCGAATATCAAGAAGCATGTGTTGTCTACTTGTATCATTTATTCTAGCTTGCATGAGCTCAGGCAGGCTCATTTGGTTGCTTGTAGTATGTAATATCCATTCTGTTATGTCGCATGAAATAACATGTGGAAGACAAAAATAACGATAATATTGATTATACATATATAAGTATGTTTTGGTACTCTTATATTTTTTCTCATTAAATCTTAATTAGCTGTTAAAAGCACTAATATCACTTAATATAGTACTAACAATGTATTAATCATATCGTTAGATGGAAGCCGCCTTGAGGTTAGGTACATGCGAAGTGAAAATGAAACTCATTTCCCGAGAGGTAGACTGAGGGAGCTCCTCTTTTACTCCTACTCCCTCCGTCCCTAAAAGACCGTCACCGCGTGAAAAAACGCATGTCGCACACTCAATTTATTTATAGAAAATACATATAAGATTTAAATATTTAAATAAATTTGTTAAAAAACTAGATTCAAAGATCTTTCTAATGATACTTAATTATATATCATAAATATTTATATCTTTTAATATATAATTGGTCAAACTTACTTCTCGGAAAACGCAGTAACAGTCTTTTAGGAGGGAGGAAGTACTTCCGTTGATTTGCGGAGTTTTTGTCCAATAAAAAAAAATTGTATCCATGGCAGAAGTTATGGCCTTGTCCCTTGTATTTTGAGGTTGGTGCTAAAACACTGTGACCAAACACGTTGTTAGTTGTCACTGTACAAATACGGAGAGACGTGTGGATAAGAGGCAAAAATAAAATAAAACACGGATCCGGAGTTGGTGCCGTGCCGTGGCGTGGCGGTTCGTCTCATCCGAGTCACCTCATCATGCTCTGCTGACCTCTGCACTCACTCAGAAAATGGGCCCCCCCTCCTGCGGATGGATAACAGCAACAGGTCGATCCCATGCCATCCGGTCGGTCCATCCCATCCCGATCCGATTCGATGCGATCAGGATCAGGCTGGCACGGCACGCTCCCCCGTGCTCTCGCCGTCACTGCGCTGCGCCGCCGCCAACACCTCCAGCTCACCGCTCGAGTCGGGGAAGCAAGACCAGACCAGACGCTACAGGTTTACCCACCACGACCCCGCTCTCCGCATGCTAGCTGCCCCTCGCACTGACAACCCAGCCAGCCGGTGGTTTGGTTACGTGCCGCGCTCTGCGCCGCTCCCGCTCCGACCGAGACGATGCAGCGGTGGCTCCCGGCGCTCCTCCGCCGCGCGGTCTCCGGCAGGGGCAGCAGCGGCGTCCCCACGCGGCTCTTCGCCTCGTCCTCCCTCCTCTTCGACGACACGCAGGTGCAGGTGCGTCACGCGCTCGCTCCCTTCATTTCACTCTCTTCACTTCCCACTCGGCCCGCCATTGCCCCTCGCCTGATCGACCCAATTCCTGATCCACCCTCCCGTTTTGGCAGTTCAAGGAGAGCGTGCGCAAGTTCGCGGAGGAGGCGATCGCGCCGCACGCGGCGGCGATCGACGCGGCCAACCGCTTCCCCAAGGACGCGGACCTGTGGCGGCTCATGGGGGACTTCAACCTGCACGGGCTCACGGCGCCCGAGGAGTACGGCGGGATGGGGCTGGGGTACACCTACCACTGCATCGCCATGGAGGAGATCTCCAGGGCGTCCGGGGCCGTCGGGCTCTCCTACGGCGCCCACTCCAACCTCTGCATCAACCAGCTCGTGAGTCGTCGTGATAACTGCTTATTGCTCTGCTGCTGTGCTGCTCTGGTTCTGCCTTGCTGTTGCACACTGAACGCGTTGACTGAATCGGTTCGTTGGTTACTTGCGCATGAGCAATGCTAATTGTGTGTTCCTCCGTGTGCAGGTCCGGCACGGCAACCCGGAGCAGAAGCTCAAGTATCTGCCCAAGGTGCTGTGCTTTCCCGGTTTGCTTTGCACTGTCATTGTGTTTCATCATGACCGTAGTTTTCTTAAGAGCAAAGATGCTCACTGCTAGTATTTCAAATGTTCTATGTCACAAACTCATGATGGGTTATATTCATGTGTTTTTGCCTTCTCTCTGAAGCTGATCAGTGGGGAGCATATCGGGGCACTGGCGATGAGTGAACCAAACTGTCAGTACCATTTCACTCCCGCTGCTGTTCTCTCCTTCCGGTTTAAATTTAAGGCCCCCTTCTGACGCATTGCCGAAATGTAATTTCAGCTGGCTCTGATGTCGTCAGTATGAAGTGCAAAGCCGAGAAAGTGGACGGCGGCTATGTCCTCAATGGGAACAAGATGTGGTGCACCAATGGGCCGTCTGCTCAGACACTGGTATTTTCCTGCCCGGGGGCTGCTCCCGCTCTTTAGTCTTTACATTCACTCCCCTGTGCTTTCTGCACTCATGTGTGTTTCAACAGTTTTTATCTCTGCTAGTTTCATACAATTCGTTGGTGCTTCACTGCGATTCCTTTACTTCAGAGGAGCTACGTGTCTTGTTTCTCTTTGCAGCCATAATGCCCTGCTAATTCATCCGTGTTTGGGATTTTACAGGTGGTTTATGCAAAAACAGATCTATCTGCAGGGTCAAAAGGAATAACTGCATTCATAATCGAGAAAGGGATGCCCGGGTAATCAAACACTCCATTATCTTGATTGGACATGATTGAACATGACCACATATATTTCTACAGATTTCTGATCATGTTACTGATGGCCCTTGTTTACGGTTACAGGTTCAGTACTGCTCAGAAGCTGGACAAACTTGGCATGAGAGGAAGCGACACGTATGATGTTTCTACTTGCTTAGGATAGTTATAAAAATGTTGAACTCGGGCCCAATTTAACAGCATCTAATCTGCAGATGTGAGCTTGTTTTTGAGAACTGCTTTGTGCCACGTGAAAATGTCCTTGGCGAAGAAGGCAAAGGTATTATCTCCTGACTGTTCTGAAGCTAATTCCTGTCTGTCAGATATTTGTTCTGTTGTTTATAGTTAGTTGCCTGTGTGGTACATGGCATAGAGATTGGAACTTTTAGCATCTAAATCTGAAGGCAAACATATTCTGCAAATGGGAAACTGCAATAATTCTTATTATCGTCCAGAAGTAGTTTCTGAACTCCCTGTAGAACTAGGAAGAGTTCTAAAACTAGGCACCCACCTTTAATCTCTATGCCTTCTCTTTTCACAGATGTTTATTCTGTGATTTTCTGAACCCCGTATGAAACTAAAACTACAAAGAGTTTTTCAACCAGATAGTCACCTTTGATCTCTACGCCTTTTCTTGTGGCAGGTGTTTATGTCATGATGTCAGGGCTTGATCTGGAAAGGCTTGTATTAGCTGGGGGTCCTATTGGCCTTATGCAGGCATGTCTTGATGTTGTACTTCCATATGTTCGCCAGAGGGAGCAATTTGGCCGTCCAATTGGTGAATTTCAGTTCATACAGGTAATTCCTTGTAGCTGTCATGTGTTCTGTTTTCTCATGCTTCATGATGCAATATTTTATTAGTGTAGACATGGCACTAAGGATAAAGATTATGCTTGTAATGCAGGGGAAAATGGCTGATATGTACACCGCGTTGCAGTCGTCAAGGTAGGATCTTCCTCAATATTCTTCCTTACAAATTTAAAATTAAACATCTTATCATTACAATTTCATTTTTCCATCAGATCATTTGTATACTCGGTTGCTAGGGACTGCGATAATGGCAAAGTTGACCGCAAGGTACCCTTATAAGTTTATAAAATATCATAGATGTTCCTCTGAAGTTCTATTTTTGCATTACCTGCATGTAGTTCTGCCGTCAAAGGCAAATAAACAAGTAGTTAGATGTATATTATGGTAAACACTCTCCATCTTCATCTCATATATATGTTTTTAATCAGGATTGTGCAGGAGTAATTCTCTTTGCTGCTGAAAATGCAACCCAAGTTGCACTTCAGGTAAAACCCTTCTCTTCGGTTATTGTAAATTGTGTTAACCCATATTGTTGCGTTGTTACCTCATAAATTCCCAAGGATGCAACTAAACTGCAGGCACCCATGCCCCCCCCCCCCAGAAAATAATAGTTGACCTAGGAAATTTTGCATTTGTGTTACAATTATCCTAAAGTTCTATTTGTCCTTGTCTGATAAGTGGCAATTACTGAATCATGTCTACCAATAAAAACATATCATAAAATCATAAAATGTTTTTTTACTTTGAACTAGTAATTTGTATTATTAACCATTTTTATATGTTCCCCTAACTCTTCGTAAATCTTTCACTATGGCAGGCAATCCAGTGTCTTGGTGGAAATGGGTACATAAATGAGTACCCAACTGGTCGTCTCCTGAGAGATGCAAAATTGTTTGAGATTGGTGCTGGTACTAGTGAGGTAAGAAGAATGATAATTGGTCGTGAGCTCTTCAAAGAGGACTGAGATTTCTATTTTGCAAGCCAGATACCAGTGCATGTTAACTGGAGGAGGTGAGCTCAGATTTAGATACTTAGCAAATCACCCATGTGGTTCAATAGTTGATTCCGTCTTTTGTATAAGTGCAAACATGCATCAAAATAAAGTTCGCCTCCTTGTACTTGCTGCTTGCAGTGGTTCTATTTTTCAATCAATAAAGTTTTTTTGATATCACTCTGTGACTTATGCAATGTTGGTCAGTTCCATTTTATCATATTAAGTATAGACGAGAAAGTAATATAAATATTTTAAGAAGTGCAGAATAGAGGCATTGCTTTTATAAGGAATCTTTACATAAAGAATATTTAGTAGCTTCTCCATTTTGACGAATAATAACATCGGCACAAATTAGTTGAGGTGGGGAATTTGATATTTAGGATTTTATCCTATAACTGGTTTTAAATCAAGTTTACACTGAGCCTCGATATTATATGATACACAGCTCCCCAGCGCGTTCACACAATCAGGAATTGCACACATAATTAATCACTCTTTCAAGCTCTGGGTTCTATTGACTCAAGTGCCTTGGTGGACATTGCCAAAGTGTTAATATTGATGTGCAGTTCAGGGTCTGCTTGGAGTGGTGTTTAGGATAAAAAACTCCTGGTGCAATGCTCCCTTCCCAAACAGGCTCAAGTCTTTTGAAAAAAATTGGCTGGTAGTGCTGGAGATTTGAAGAGAAACTGTAGCTTTCATTGTCACCTGCCCACTTGAGTTTTTTTTTTTAAATGCTTTTGAACCCTTGTAGCTAGATAGAAGAATCTCAACAGTATAACCTCATTGTGCTCCTCTTTCCTTCTCCCTACAGATGTTAGATAGAAGGGCAATGGCTAATCAATATTATCGTAGACCCACAATTGGTCTTTATTATGTATACAAGATGGAATAATAATTCGTTCCTGATCCAACACATATATGCTAACAGCAAATACTATAGATCCCTTACATCTTTATGAGAGAAGGAACTTCATTTACAAACTCTCAGCTATGTGGGACAATTTGGCCCTAAGGCTTGCACAAAATTGGAGGGTTACAAGTCAGTGGGTATCCTAGTGCACAGCAGAGGTGTTTTTACAATCCGCTGGCTTCTGGAGGGATGTTGCACCTTGGCTTTGAGCTTTCTTTTCTGGACTTTGGGCCTTCTGTTTCTGCCTCAGTGAGCCCCACTCAATGGCCTCAGCTACAGCCTTTTGACGATTGTATGCATCCTTATCTTCCTTAGCGCTACCACTACCAGTTAGTGAGGGATCTCCAGCTTGTTTCATTTGGAGTATAGGGCCAGATTTGTGTTTATAGCCAGCAGGCATTTCTGCAAGGAATCCCAGTGCCACAACAGCATCACTCATGTAAGGCCGGACTGAGGCTTCCTCTTGTAGGCACATTGCTGCCACACCCACAGCCTGGCTCAAGTCTTTTTCTGGGTACTCACCTCTAAGATGAGGGTCTACCAGCTCATTGTACCTCTTCCTGTCTCTCAGCATGGGCTTGACCTGTTGATCATACATGAATTTGTCAGGAAACCTTGTGCCAGAGAAGTTTTAGTATTTATTTCCATGTGTTCCGTTGCAATTGCAGTTAAATTATTATATAATATTATGATATGGGCAAGTAATTTCTGAGTACATATGCGGAGTAATAAAACAGAAGTGCGTACCCAATTAACCAGGATTTGTTCACTTGCTGGCCTGGAGGTATCCACTGCTCTTCTTCCTGTGATCAACTCCAGTAGGAAAACCCCAAAACTGTACACATCAGTCTTGACAGTTAGCTGGCCTGTTCTTATGTATTCTGGAGCGCAGTACCCATATGTTCCCATCACCCGAGTGGAGATGTGTGTCTTTCCCCCGACTGGGCCAAGCTTTGCGAGCCCAAAATCTGAGAGCTTAGGGTTGTACTTGTCATCAAGAAGGATGTTGGGGGACTTGAGATCCCGGTAAATGACAGGAGGGTTTGCCTTCTCATGGAGGTATTCAAGCCCTCTAGCAGTTCCATGAGCTATCTTCATCCTGAGATACCAACTCAGTGGCACTTGATCAGGAGTGGTATCTGCAATCTCAATTCAAGTTTGAACATTTAAGTATCTTGTTCACCATATTATAAAATTATGTAGCACTGATATCTGAATGTGTTAGTGAAGACAAAAGACTACCACTTACCAAGCAGGTGATCTGCAAGTGAGCCAAGTGCCATGTATTCATACACCAGAAGCCTTTGATCTCCATCTGCACAATAGCCAACCAAATTGACTAGATTTGGATGGTGCAGTAGACTGAGCATCAGGACCTCAACTAGGAACTCTCTGTTGCCTTGATACCCATTCAGGTCTAGTTGCTTGACAGCAACAAGCTGTTCATGCAAACCGAAAATAAGTCAGACACTGATTAGATGAATTAGCAATGTACGTAGAATTTTTTTTTGACTGTTTTTCTGTGTTGTGTGTACCTGTCCATTTTCAAGCTTGCCCTTGTATACCCTGCCAAAGCCCCCTTCTCCAAGAAGGCAGTCGGAACGGAAGTTCTTTGTGGCCGTGGCTAGCTCACGGAATGTGAATGCTTTTGCGCTTTTGGAAACAGAACAACTTCCTTTAGGGGGTTCAATGCTTGTTGCTGTTTCAGATGATGATGGCTTGTGCTTGTGCTTTGAAGTGATTGGTGATGGCCTGATGGATCCTGCAAAGGTGAGTGGTAGCCTGCATTAGACTTAAGTGTCTATTTTCTTCTCATTTTGTAGTTCTGATTCTTTTTGTCATTTGCTGAACAAATTTAAATAGTATGTATATGAATATGTTATATCACTGAAAGCCATTTTCATCCATAACAGTTAAGAACCAGACATGAATTGCAGTAGTATGTATAACACCAAAATACATGTGACACTGACAGGGAAACCGATAGTGCACAGTATAATTGCTACATAGATTCGGTTCAGAGGAACATATACATAATCCAGAGGGAATACTGGCACAGGGGTGTGGTTCCTCCTCAAACAAAGATACACTGAATAGTTGGTATTCTCTCCTCTAAAAGCATCTGCAGAAAACCACTGACCCTTGTACAGTATAATAGTATATATATAGATTGTTTAACCACAGGTATCCAGCTATAAAATTGATGTGCAGAAGAACAGGACATATTGGGGGATTGCAGATTTTGGATCTGTATACTGCTGCATTGTATTTAAATTGTTGCTAATTGTTTGGTCTGTTTGCCGACATGGCTCCTAATAACCATTTTCTATGCTATCAGTTTGAACAGTACAAAACATGCTAATTCCTTATTTCTCTTTGCAATCAGTGGCAGGAAAATCTTATGATCCTTACCAGATTCCCTGGGAGGCGCTTCATTTTGGCTCGGGGCCTTCTTCACAACCGTGATATCCCTGGATTCCTGACTCTGGGGCGGCACCTTCTTCTCAGGCTTGAAGCATGCAAAGCAGCTCATCTTCTCCCAACTGTATGTATCAAACCTTGGATCCCTATTCCTCTCCGCTCTTGCAGTTGGTAAACCTCTTCCCCCTCTCTAGAACGCACAGACCAATCTGCAGACCTCGTTGTGTGGACAATGGGAGCACGGGTGGGAGTTTTTATGCCGCATCCTCCTCCTACCTCCCTGTGCTAAAGATCTCGCATACAGGCTATCGATCGGTGTTGGTGCTTTGTGCGCGGTAAATGTGATCTCTGTGGGGAAATGTGGTCAGATGGGATGAGCATTTGCTTGATGCCTTTGCGCGGAGGAGGATTTGCTGAGCCAAGAATAGGCTCCTGGGGGTGCTAAACTTAGAAGCGCTATGCGTCTTCCAGGATCTGTGTCCCAGCTAACGCGCTGGATGTGATGGTCTTGCCTTGGAAAGCCCCAGCTCCATCTAGGAAGAAAACACCGGTGGATTGTTTCTTTTTGATAGAAACACATAGGAAGACTGCATGTCTTGCATTGGAAACGTTGGATTTTAACTCTTGCAGCCCCTAGAAATGAGGCCGGTGATAAACTCGCTGCCAGTTGAGTTGAGCTTGATAAGCTCAGAGCCTCAGACGTTATTGCTTCGATTTTGGTCGGTCCGTCGGTGTCGGTTTTATGTGGTTACCTACCTGGTTTTACAGACAGCAGCCACTGCACATAGGTTATCGTTCAGTTCCCTTGTTGTCTGGGCTCTGGTGGTCCGATCTGTCTAGTTGCAGTTGCAGGCGTCCGCTGCTGCTGTGGTTGTGGTGGCCAAACATTAGATCTTGAGTTGAATCATGGTAAAAGGAAAAGAAATTTAACCGTTTTCGATAGGCTCAAGGTACATACTAGATTGTCTATTGTCTGGTAGGAGTACATTATGATGGTTGCATGACCTGATAGTCCTTTCTGAATCTCTGATCCAGGCCTGCAGGACATGTGAGAGGCTGTACGGTTGGTTTCGGTTACAGCATCCGAGACACTGTCTCCTTACACTTTTTTTTTATTAATAGGATACACGATTGGATTTTGAGGAAACATAGCGTCAATTTCATATTGGACCGGTGTTTGCCCTTCAGATAATCGGATTGGGTCGTCTTTGGCGTGGTTCCCGTTCTTCGTGCGTCGTGGTGGCCAGGCCCCTTCCTGCTCTGGCTGGCTGCTGGGGCAGTGGTCGGTGTAGTGCAACAACAGTAGCAGCGTCGGTGACATGTACGAAGCTGCCATCCCATTCACTACCGTCACCCATTCTTTCTCTCCTTTGTTTATCCCCGTGCTCGGCGCTTCGGCCATTTCGCCCAATGCATGGAGGCCAACTTCTAACACTTGAATTAATCGATCGAGTATACTTCCAAGAAACGAACCCTGCCAGAGATTGATCGTCATCCATGAAGGCAGCAGAGATTAATGTACTATACTATATGGCGGCTGTGGCCAAGTGCCATTCTCATCGCTGGATCTCCGTCGAATACACCGTAAAATACACGTCTTCTAACGCAGCCAACGAAGACCGGTGGTCGCACCAACATGTAAGCAAGTGTCTCCGTCGTTGGTTCCGTGAATAATGTGTATTTATACACACACACTCAAAATGTGTATAGAATGTCTGAAGTGCTCAACTCTGATAGTAAAGTCTCCGTTTTACCTTAGCCAGTCGTCGTAGTTCATGCTGAGGTTGGCGACGAGGAGATCGCTGGCCACGTAGTTTCGTCGAGGCCGTCGCGGGGAGCAGGCTGCAGGCATCCTTGACGACGGCCATGTTGGCGGGCGTCGATGAGCAACACCTTACGCAAAGCTATTCCGCAAAAAAATCAACACAGAGCAGCTAATCGCCAGGTGATGAGTGATCGTAGATACGCGTTTGATCTTTGTTCATTGGATGTCTGAACGATGCCGTAGTGGGTATAGCTTTGCGTAATGACTTTGCGTAAGGTGCTGCTTATCGCCGCCGCCGCCATGGCCGTTGTCGTGGGGTGCTCTGTTCCTAGCGATCGCCTCGGCGGAGAACTACGTGGTCAGGGAAGGGACATCCTCGGCTCGAACCTCAGTGTGAACTACGACGACTGGCTTAGGTACAACGACGGCTTAAATGTCCAAGACACGCTTGGTACGTTCATCACCTAAGCGTGTGAACAACGCTGCATCTGTAGTCCTACATGCACGATGTGCGCTCGCGATTCACCGGCAGATTGATGCGTACGGTACGGATCGTGATTCTTTGCAGAGTTCATCTACTCACTGGCCTCCCACACCATGGTGATTGTGGACGAGGACATCGTGCAATCGCGGCATGAAGCTGCCGGGGACGACATCGTGCAGCTTCCGTGAGCAGGCAAGTTCTTTTTTCATCTGCATGATGTGCGCGCCTCGGTGTCATCTGGAGTGCGCTGCGTGCCGCTTGCATTGCTTGCTCTCTTCTCGGCTGTCATCTACACACGACTGGAAGCCTGAAAAGAGAACCTTCAGTTTTTAGAGTGCATATTTTGATTTCCATATACGTAGCGATGAATAAACGCAGTAGTATATACTATATACATATGTCCGATGTGGCCCGGTACTCCGGTATTTTAGTTGAGGTCTTCACGTCTGGTCAACTCAAACTAAATTCACGTTGATAACACATAAAAAATTACTCTCGCCATCTATTAATGTAAGAGATCTGTCTATAAATACAAGGGATCTTAGAACCTTCAAATAGATGTAAAGATCAATAAACATTAACCTTCTAAAACTACTTCACCTCTACCACAAATCATCCCGAATTAAAAGAACTATAAACACACTAGACCATATCCTTAGTTTTATCGCACTAGCAAAGCTTCCATAGGAGATCGCAAAAATAAAGGCACGGCCGGCTGCCCTTTTCAGGTTGTGAGGCCAGTCTCAGTGCGGGTTTCACCATAGTGTCATGCACATTAAATACAGTGACACATCAAGAATTGATTGAAACGAGGAGGAGAGAGCTATATGGTTTCACCATGGTGAAACCGGGGCCCATTGGCGTCGTTTCCGGCATTGAAACCCGAATGAAACCAAAGACTGAGCCGTTTCATCTCGTCAGTCATACAGATTAATGTGTATGATCCCATACACACGCGCGAATTAAGTCTTTTGCGCAGGAAACGGTGCATTGAAACCGTTGCATTGTAGAGGGTGTTTCATGTTTGTTTCATGTAGGCTTTGTTAAAATTTTGTTTGGAAAACGGTCTTGAACGACACACCATGCACTGAGACTGGCCTGATGCAGCAGGAATACTGTGCGTGGTCTCGGCCATTGGCCATGCGTCTAAAGCCCATGCACAAGTGTGAGATCCGTTACTTGATAATAATTGATACTATAGATCTGGGAAAAGTTGAAAATGCACGGACGTTCCTTAATTAGTCTGTTCTGAGGTGTCATCAGCTGGTCCTGGTATCGTATAGTCTCACGACCGAGAATATTCCACCTGCGTCTTGTTTTGTTTGTTCATCACAAGAGATGTATTTGCCGCTCTGTGGGTTCGATCTCAGTGATCATCTCTTCTAGCAACAGCAACTGAATAAAAGGAGACGCGCTCTGTCTCGGTGATCTCCACTACTACATTCAGGCACTGTAGGGGCGGTCAAATTTGCAATGTAAGGGCGGTTGGGTGAACCGCCCCTACGCCCCCGCTCTTACAGTGGGGGGGCACTGTAGGGGCGGCTCAACACCAGCCCGCCCTTACACGACCACGTTGTAGGCCGCGCTGGTGTTCCAAATGCCGCCCTTACGATGGAAGGCACATATGGGGCGGCCGGAACACCGGCCGCCCCTACGATTAGTTGTTGTAAGGGCGGCTCAATCTAGAGCCGCCTCTACAGTGAATTTTTGGCCAAAAAAATATAAATTACAATAATCCAATAGAGCATTCAGCACAGCAAATATATATATATATATATATATATATATATATATATATATATAAAATCAAATATGACCACAAACATCAAATTCAAGTTCCATCATCAAATTTACAAATTCAAAAGTTCCAAGTCCATCATAACAAGTTCCAAGTCCATTAGATCCACAAGTCCAACAAGTTTCACTCTTTCTACATATCTAAAAATGCAGGAAGAAATCTAATATACTAACTAACTTTGAAAGTGAAGTATAGAAGTCAATAAGCCATGAAATAGTGACAACTACCAAATTTGTGCAAGAAAACAATAGAGCATGCAGCCTCTCACCATCACTCACAAAGTCTTTTTCATGTCCATTTCCTTGGTGAGTATCTAGATCAATAGTCAATTACTCCACAAGCAAGACTTCTGGGCATTCTTTTTAGATTACAAACCTCTGTCAGATCAACAAGCACAAAATGGATCAGGGAATGCATCAAAGTGAAATGGACAGTAGTAGTAGGAGTACAACTGCTGAGACCTAGAACTCAGAAAAGCAAAAGCATCCTCAGTATTGTGAAATGAAATTGCATATAAACAAGCATGGTAAACATAAAGACAATAGCATGGTAACTGCTACCGCAAATTTACCTGGCCACCGCGGTTCATTCTCTGCGACATTGGAAAGACAGTCTTTAGCTCCTAGGAAGAGAAGCAGAAAGGGGCAGTTAGCTGAATGCAATGCACCATTTGGACCTACGGCAAGGATCCAAAGTTTCCAGGATTGCAAAAACACCTTAACAAATTAAGTTAGAGGCGCGCTGGGATTGCGAGACGTGGCCAAGAGTATCTTGGGCTCCCGAACTGCGGCAGTAACGTACTAGTTATCGACGATACTGTGGCACACAATCACCAATCCAAACAACAGAGCAACACATGGTTAGACAGATCTCCCTACAAACAAATGTAAACGAGCAAGGACACTGCATTCCACTCGCTCGAGCGAACCAAGGGAATGGAGGGGGGTACGGGAACAGCACGCACCTCGTGGCTCCTCCTGGTCCTCGAGGTCGATCCGCCCTCGCAGCTCGTGCTCCCCGTCCCGCGGAGCTCGCTCGGGACGGGCATGCCTCCTCGAGCGCCGCCGGATGCGCGCTTCTTCTCGAACGGCGCGCACGCTCGGAGGCTGCGGACGCACGCTCGGTTCTTCTCCGGCGTGAGTCGTCGTCGAGGCGGGGGCGAGGAAGCTGCGGGCCAAGCGCCGGCGGCGGCGGCTTCGCCGGCGCATCCATCGGCACCGAGGGGCTCGACGAAGCGGTGATCCCCGTCTCGCCGCCTTCCGGCCGTCGTAGAGCGCGAGGACGAAGGAGACGACGGCCGCCGGAGCGGATGCGCACGGCGTGTCGTTGAACCGCTCGAGGACGAGCTTCCCGACCGACGGCGGGCGTGCCGCTCGAGCTCGTTGGGCCGTACCCGCAAACGCGCCGCCGCCTCCTCGGAGCCGAGGCCGCGGTCCGCCGAGACGCCCAGCTCCGCGAGGCACTCGCTCGGGGCGCGCGCCCACGCTCGGAAGGCCGGCGCGGGGGTCCGCCGGAGGTGGCGGATCCGTCCCGCCGCTGCCCTCGTCCCGCCCGCCCTACCCGTTGGGTCGCCGCCGACTCCCTAGATTCGAACGGAGAGAGGAGGAGGCGGCGTCCTCTTGTCCCCGGCCACCGAGGCCGCGAGATCGCATGGAACAGAAACCCTAGAGGAGGGAAGCGGGGGAGGAGGCGATGGCGATTGGTGGCGCGAGCGGGGAGGCGGGCAAGCGGCGGAGGGTGGGGAATGGGTGGGTGGATCGGTGACAATTAGGGTTTTGAGGAGACGAAATATATATGGGGCTTGAGGAGGTGGGCCGGTGGATGGGCCAGTGGGCTGGTGGGCTGGTTCGGCTGGTGTTTTTTACACATAGTTTCATCTTTTTTATTTTTTATACATATAAATGCATAGTTATGGTGTTTTTAAATAAATAAAAACATTTTTTAAAAAATAAACATATTTTCAAAAAAATAAACTTTTGGATTTACATAATTTCGAATATTTATACAGTAATATCTTAATATTTTTATGATTGTTCTATGTATAATTCTTAAATTTGAATTTTGCTAGAGTTCTAAAAATTGGATTTTGATTGAATTATGAAATTCAAAAATTCATTGGATGTTGATATATAAATTTAGATGTAACTATATATGAAGTGTGTATCTTGATGAGATGTAACTATCTTGTATTCAAAAGTTTTTCATTTGAGGTTATTCAGGGCCTCGTTTGACCTAGGTTGACCAAGTTAAACCTCTGTTTTTTAAGAAAATACGCGTTGACCGGACCCTAGATGGCCTCAGATGCAAAAGTGATGAACAGCAAGTTTGATCCACTCATCAAGATACATATTTTCTCCAATGGTCACTTTTTCATCTGAGATTGTTTGGACCACTCAAACTTTGAAACTTCAGTTTTTCGCGGCTACACGCGGGTTTTCGACCCCCTAGACGGGCCCACCTCGAAAAGTTATGAACATCAAGTTTGATCCACTCATCAAGACGAACAATTCATACAAAGGTCATTTTTACATTTGACGAAGCGTTGCGAAAGTGTAGTTCTAAATCCACTCGTCCCGCATGAAGTTTCATTAAGTCTGTGTGGGATTCAAATTTGTGACTAGAGTTTACCAACACTTTCTCAAATGAAAAAATGTTCTATATATGAAATATGTATCTTGATGAGATAAAACTATCTTGTATTCAAAAGTTTTTCATTTGAGGTCATTTGATACCTCGTTTGACTAGGGTTGACCATGTCTCGCCTTGGATTTTCAAACCCTGTGACAAGAGTTTATTAAAACTTTTCCAAATGCAAAAGTGTTCTATGTATGAAATATGTATCTTGATGATATAAAACTATCTTGTATTCAAAAGGTTTTCATTTGAGGTCATTCAGGGCCTCGTTTGACCTAGGTTGACCAAGTCAAACCTCTGTTTTTTTGGAAAATACGCGTTGACCGGACCCTAGATGGCCTCAGATGCAAAAGTGATGAACAGCAAGTTTGATCCACTCATCAAGATACATATTTTCTCCAATGGTCACTTTTTCATCTGAGATTGTTTCGACCACTCAAACTTTGAAACTTTAGTTTTTTGCGGCTACACGCGGGTTTTCGACCCCCTAGACGGGCCCACCTCGAAAAGTCATGAACATCAAGTTTGATCCACTCATTAAGACGAACAATTCATACAAAGGTCATTTTTGCATTTGACGAAGCGTTGTGAAAGTGTAGTTCTAAATCCACTCGTCCCGCATGAAGTTTCATTAAGTTTGTGTGGGATTCAAGAATTTGTGACTAGAGTTTACCAACACTTTCTCAAATGCAAAAGTGTTCTATGTATGAAATATGTATCTTGATGAGATAAAACTATCTTGTATTCAAAAGTTTTTCATTTGAGGTCATTTGGTACCTCGTTTGACTAGGGTTGACCATGTCTCGCCTTGGATTTTCAAACCCCGTGAGAAGAGTTTACTAAAACTTTTCCAAATGCAAAAGTGTTCTATGTATGAAATATGTATCTTGATGATATAAAACTATCTTGTATTCAAAAGGTTTTCATTTGAGGTCATTCAGAGCCTCGTTTGACCTAGGTTGACCAAGTTAAACCTCTGTTTTTTTGGAAAATACGCGTTGACCGGACCCTAGATGGCCTCAGATGCAAAAGTGATGAACAGAAAGTTTGATCCACTCATCAAGATACATATTTTCTCCAATGGTCACTTTTTCATCTGAGATTGTTTGGACCACTCAAACTTTGAAACTTCGGTTTTCAGCGGCTACACGCGGGTTCTCGACCCCTAGACGGGCCCACCTCGAAAAGTCATGAACATCAAGTTTGATCCACTCATCAAGACGAACAATTCATACAAAGGTCATTTTTACATTTGACGAAGCGTTGCGAAAGTGTAGTTCTAAATCCACTCGTCCCGCATGAAGTTTCATTAAGTCTGTGGGATTCAAGAATTTGTGACTAGAGTTTACCAACACTTCCTCAAATAAAAAATGTTCTATATATGAAATATGTATCTTGATGAGATAAAACTATCTTGTATTCAAAAGTTTTTCATTTGAGGTCATTTGGTACCTCGTTTAACTAGGGTTGACCATGTCTCGCCTTGATTTTCAAACCCCGTGACAAGAGTTTATTAAAACTTTTCCAAATGCAAAAGTGTTCTATGTATGAAATATGTATCTTGATGAGATAAAACTATATTTTATTCAAAAGGTTTTGATTTGAGGTCATTCAGGGCCTCGTTTGACCTAGGTTGACCAAGTCAAACCTCCGTTTTTCGGAAAATACACGTTGACCGGACCCTAGATGGCCTCAGATGCAAAAGTGATGAACAACAAGTTTTCTCCACTCGTCAAGATACATATTTTCTCCAATGGTCACCTTTTCATCTGAGATTGTTTCGACCACTCAAACTTTGAAACTTTAGTTTTTCGCGGCTACACGCGGGTTTTCGACCCCCTAGACGGGCCCACCTCGAAAAGTCATGAACATCAAGTTTGATCCACTCGTCAAGACGAACAATTCATACAAAGTTCATTTTTGCATTTGACGAAGCGTTGCGAAAGTGTAGTTCCAAATCCACTCGTCCCGCATGAAGTTTCATTAAGTCTGTGTGGGATTCAAGAATTTGTGACTAGAGTTTACCAACACTTCCTCAAATGCAAAAGTGTTCTATGTAAGAAATATGTATCTTGATGAGACAAAACTATCTTGTATTCAAAAGTTTTTCATTTGAGGTCATTTGGTACCTCGTTTGACTAGGGTTGACCAAGTCTCGCCTTGGATTTTCAAACCCTGTGAGAAGAGTTTACTAAAACTTTTCCAAATGCAAAAGTGTTCTATGTATGAAATATGTATCTTGATGAGACAAAACTATCTTGTATTCAAAATGTTTTCATTTGAGGTAATTTGGTACCTCGTTTGACTAGGGTTGACTAAGTCTCGCCTTGGATTTTCAAACCCCGAGAAGAGTTTACTAAAACTTTTCCAAATGCAAAAGTGTTCTATGTATGAAATATGTATCTTGATGAGACAAAACTATCTTGTATTCAAAAGTTTTTCATTTGAGGTCATTTGGTACCTCGTTTGACTAGGGTTGACCAAGTCTCGCGCTTGGATTTTCAAACCCCGTGAGAAGAGTTTACTAAAACTTTTCCAAATGCAAAAGTGTTCTATGTATGAAATATGTATCTTGATGAGACAAAACTATCTTGTATTCAAAAGTTTTTCATTTGAGGTAATTTGGTACCTCATTTGACTAGGGTTGACCAAGTCTCGCCCGGATTTTCAAACCCCGTGAGAAGAGTTTACTAAAACTTTTCCAAATGCAAAAGTGTTCTATGTATGAAATATGTATCTTGATGAGACAAAACTATCTTGTATTAAAAAGTTTTTCATTTGAGGTAATTTGGTGCCTCGTTTTAACTAATTTTGTGAAAAAAACCACGTGTAGGGGCGGTGGATCACCAGTAGCCCCCTACAGTGCATTAACAGGGCTGGTGATCGACGCCGCCTCCCATTGCCAACCAACTCAGGCGGCCGTCACGAGCCGCCTCTACTAGAAATGGCCAAGCGCTCTTACAGTGCTTTTTTCACGTAGTGCTCCCGTGCAAGGTTTGGCATTTTGACAATCTGGCCAGTGATCTGAATGACACTGGGAACCCTTCGAATTTGGGTGCGTAATAACAATGCCCTCAGCCCTTTTGTAGCTTATAATTAAAGGACCACCTCTCTACTGTAGGTCTGTACCACAGAATGGATCTTGCATGCATGTCCTATCGGATTCATATATACGGACTGGAGTACTATTGCAAGCTGAGCAGTGGAACTAGGCCCAAACAAATAAATACGCCGAAAACACTCGGCGGCGGGCCGGCCTGGAGTACAGAGTACACAAGTGAAGTGAAGTGAAGCGGACCCCGTGCATCCGCGATCCACCAATCCATATTCGCGTGCCATTGAAAGCAGCGGCCGTGGAATGAACGAAGCCACAGTGGCTTGCTTGCCCGCCATGCCATGTTCTTGCCAAGATGCTATTGGCGCGTAGACACATATGCACGGTGCCAGTGTACCCTGTACGCGGGGGTGTTGGTTGGGTGTACATGTGTCCGGCCGGCGTCCGGTTGGGACTGGAGGGGGACTGTTCCTGCTGCAACCACACTGTCCGACTGCCCGAGTGCCCGTTCAAGACTTCAAGTGAAACTGTGGGGGTTACAGGGTGCTGGTAGCCCACAGAGATGAGAGAGAGGCCGCCATGGGTCAGATCCGTCATCCTTGGTAGCAGGATTCATGACTTCATGAGGATGCAATGCAACGATCAGTGGCATTAGTCACGGCTAAACCTCATCACCGGTCCACCGTCCTTTACTCGCTTGCTTGACTGGAGATCGATCTTGGTCCTGGCACCATGGTCCCCTTTCCATTCCTCTAAGAAAGAAAGGGTGAAATGAATGACCTATAAAATGAACACCTTTCCCTGCATGTCGCTATAGCATAGCACGAGGAGGGGAGGGGAGCGTGGCCTAGACTAGACTCGCAATCCCTGCAGCCAATATCCGTTGCCCACTGGAGATAGTAGTAGTTTGGAGATAGTAGCAGTGCCATAAAATAGTATAGTAGTAGCAGCAGCAGTACAAAAGAAGGTGCGCATGAAAAAGAATTCCTTTTCAGATCCACGGAAGGCTGACAGTATCAAAGCAATTGGAGTATGAGCGTTCAATCCCAAGCTGACAGCGACGCTACACCAACAGCTCCGTGGCAGATTCGTCTCACGCTCGCCGCAGGCAGTTCTTTGCTGCTGCTTTGGCTTCAGAGGGAACGAGCCGAGCGTCACGGTGATCGGGGAGACGTGACGACTCGAGTCGTCACGCTCGCGCCAGCGGCGACAGTCTTAAGCATGGACCGTCGAGAAGCGTATGTAGCAGTACGTCCACGCGAGAGAGAGAGATGGAAAGGGACTGCCGATCGAGTCGACAATATCTTCTTCGTCATTCTCTTATGTGGGGACGAAATGAACGAACCCGCACTGTTGAGGATCGGATGACATGATCGGACCATTTCTTCGTTCGTTTCCCCATATGATACTGAATGCACAGTAAGTACATACTAAATCAATCAATTATATATCACATCCACATTAATAGACCGGCGAACCATTTGTGGCGCACAAGTACGATTGGACTAATTGTAAAATATGTTTTCATAATGAACTCATCAATTTATTGGATAAGTAAATGTTGATATCACATTATGTATGTTTCCATTCTACTCCCTATGTCCCAGTTTTACCATGCATCCATGAATATAGACACAACTATGGTCCCTGTTCACTGAATCTTGGATGTACCTGTTATAGAATTACGGCCCAGCTCGGGTGGAGAAGGAACGAGCAGAAGCAAATCACATTCGCCCAAAATCCAGCCCAAACATATCGAGCAGGTTGAAAAAGTCAACTCAACCCAAAAGAGATTTACACGATAGGTGAGGGTTCTTGCGGCGCTTATATGTTGGAACTACCAACGTGGACTTCCGATGTGGAATTAAACCCAACAATCTTCATTGAATTGAATGCTCCAATGTCTTTAAAAAATGGGACCGAGGGAGTAGAATAGAATAGCTTTTTTTTAGGGGACACAATACTTTCTTCATTCCAAATTATAAGATGTTTTAATATTTTTAGATCCAATCACTTTTATTATGCTTTTAGATATGTACTATGTCTAAAAACACATTAATAAAACTATAGCTAGAAAAAAATCAAACACCTTATAATTTAGAATCAATGGACCGAAAAAACTTAGAATTTTATGGCAATCTAAACAATTGCAAGGGAGAGAGCGAGCACAAGTGAGGCCTAGCTAGTACGGGGAGGCGGCAACCGGTGTACCATTCTTTTCATTTATGAAGGTGATGCGTTGTCCATTTGCCTAAGGCGATCGAGAGCGAGAGTACCCATCCTCTCTAACCTAATCCTCTCACAGAGTCACGCTCTCCACCGGAGGACAAAGACAAATAAAGAGATGTGTGCAGTAGGACTTCATTCTCCTTTTTTTTTTTAAACTCACTTTATTTTCCCTTGGTACAACATTGCATTGCATTGGACGCGACCATGCACACTGACTTGTCCCACCATGCATGACACGTTTCTTGTGAAAATCTCCACCCACTTGACTTGATGTAGCAATATTTACAGTACCATATTCCCCTGTCAAAATGAAACCTACGAGACACGAATCAGTACATATAATTCCCAGCTGGGCCCCACGCTCAACCAAATCACGCGCGTTAATCCTAGCCCGACAAGGACCTTTTTCACCGCCCACCTGCGACCAACATGCCACTGCTGCTGTTTCAAAAAAAAAAAAAAAAAAAAAAAACATGCCACTGCTGCTGCTAGCCCCTGGCCCACTCCGAGCAAAGCTGTAAAATTTTCCTCCTTTTTATTTTACTTACTCCGAGCAAAGGCTTTTCTTATAAGTAGGTCACGAGATCCCCTTCCGTTTTGGATCGAGCATAATTCACAGTTTCACGGGTACGGCAAGTGGCACAACTTCGCCGAGTCCGTTCATTTAACGATAGTAGGTACACTAATAGTTAGTTAAATAATATAATAGTTTAAGTTAATATTAACAAGCAACTAACTAATAGTTAGCTAAGTGTTGTTTGGATCCAATAGTATATAGTTAATAAAAAAAGCGGCTGCAATGGCGTGTTTTGTCTTTAAATGCTATTCTTTCTCTTCTTTGTTTGTTGTTGGTACGACAAGTAGATAAGCTTTGAAGAAGGTCAAAATTGGACTTTTCTGAGTTGATAAAGTATCGGTAGCTAGCTAGATAACCAGCTAATAATAATTTGCTAATTTATTATTACTCGTGTCTGTTTGATTCATCTTAGGACCCGTTTGTATCTCTTCATTTTGGAGGCATTGGAACATACTTAATAGATTTGGTTTTTGATTGTACAAAAAAAATAGAGTCGGTTATTTGGCTTGGAATTTGATATTCCACGACTTTTTAAAGTTCACATCTAACCCTATCTCAAGTTCATAGGGTGGGTGTTGAGAAATAGATTCTACAGATCACCAATGCTATATATGTTTGTATTCTCCAACTTAAATAAATTTATAAAAATTATATAGTCTATCTCAAATATGTGTATCAACTATAATTTATTTTCCAATGAATTTAATCAAGATCTAAATGAGATCTTAGTTATTTTTTTTATCTCTAGATGCATAGACGGACTTATAAATATAATCTCTCTCTCTCTCTCTCTCTCTCTCTCCCCCACCCCCCTAAATTAGAGAAAATAATTCAAATATTTTTAAAAAAATTGATCTAAACACCATATTCAGTAGATGGTTTCTGTTGCCGATAAGTTGAAGCGAACAAGACGCTATAGACTTAGTCTTAGGGAGGTCTTGGCATGATGGCACTGGTCCAATATTCGGATTGTGTCGACTGTTGAGCGGTCGTGTTCTTTGCTTGTATATATACGCCCTGATGATGAGAGCGACGCTAGTGACACTACTCCTACCGTTTTGCCGCAGCTTGCTAACCTTGTTTTGATAATTAAGTACATACACACAACAACCATAGCCGGAAACATCCAAATTAAGCTGGACATGGATTCCCGGAACACCAACACAAAAAAGGAGCACTCATCATCATTCGTAAACGTAGGTGGTTACCACATCACTTGCTCTTGCAGGTTCCGTGCAATACATTACGCGTGGCTATATATTAACTTCACATGAACGACCGTGTATCTGTTCTGCAGACTGCAGGCCAGGGCAAAAAGAAAACGAATTAACCTGTGACGATGGTAACACAGATTCCCAATCACATGCCAATGATACGCGACCCGTGATGACCGAGCCGGTCGGACGGCTTGCAGGGCTCCACGTACGCCGGCCAGCGTGCTTGCTTGCTTGGCACCAAGCGAGGGAAAAAGAAACAGGGAAAGTGCCAGTCGGCACACCGGCTGATTATATAATCCAGCCGCCATCGGGCCCGCGGGACAGCGACCAGGATCGATCGAGGTCATCACGGACGAGATACCCTAATGATTTGGGCCTTTTGGATGTCGACGACAACTCGCGTGCCAATGCCAATGCCATGCGTGCTCGTCTGCACGATCACAGTGGCATCAGTTGGTGCGCCGTGCCACCCAGCGTCACTACTCGATCACTAGTGGCGGTAGGGCCACCTTTTTCTTATTTCTTGTAGTACCACAGTGTTATTAGGATTAGTGCTCGCCGACGTGGAGTAATGGCGGCGCCCGCCGGCCGGCCTCCCCGTGACGACTTATAGTTGGTGGTGACCACGCCATCGCCGTGGATGTCAATGCAATGCGCTAGCGCACTAGCAGAGACGAGAAGGAGAAGATCAGATGCTTTCCTTCCCTTCCCTTTGCCACGCGATAATCTTGTTTGCAAGCACAGGATCACATACTACTACCAGCGCAAGTTATCCTTTCCTTTGTACTCCACATCAACACACAGATACAGATATACAGAAAGGTTGATCCTTGTGACGTCATCGCAGGAAGAACACAACAGAGAGAAAAAGACATCCTTTTTGCTCTCTCGGAGTCAGAGATCTTCTGATCTGTGGCCTGGAATCAGGAATTATTAATCTTCATGCTCAACAAAAGGTAGTGGGTGACTGGGTGGGTGGGGGAGGGGAAAGCTGGCGTTTTGAACTTTTGATCCAACTGCAATTCGAGTACGAGAACAATAGCTGATCTGAGCTGAACGAACGAATCATGTGATCGATTTCTTGAATTATTATCGAGAGAAAATTTATGTAATGTAACAAATGGAGGCTGATTTTTGAAGATGATCAGGACTCTGCAGTCCATTGCTCTGCTACTAAAATTCTATGTACTCAATACATACAGGCTGTTCTTTGCAAATTCCAGGCGCTTTCATGATTCAGAAGAAAAAACTCTAGCTAGCTATCCCCACCGCTCGCCGCCGGTCAGGCTCAGGCAGTCAGGGTGTCACCTGGCGTCGCCGGCGGTGCTGCTGAACCCGATGTCATGTCCTCCCCTCCTGAGCGTACTCGTAAGCGACGACGAGCTGAGCGAGTCCTCCGACGAGTCGTCCGACAACGGGAGCCCCAGCAGCGCGTTGTAGTCGGACACGCTGTCCTGGAGGCTGAGCAGCAGCTGCTGCTGGGTGTTGGCGCTGCCGCCGAGGCCGAGGCTCATGGACGGCCTGGACGCCGGCACGAACGGCGGGTCCGCCTCGCCGCCCAGCACCTGCACCACGGCGCGCATCCCGGGCCGCAGCGCCGGCTCCGGGCTCGAGCACGCCAGCCCCACCAGCAGCGCGCGCCGCGCCTCGTCCTCGTCGAACTCCCCGCCCAGCCGCGCGTCCATGGCGTCCAGCAGCCGCGCCTCCCCGTGCAGGCTCCACACCCACTCCACCAGGTTGTTGCAGCTCCTCCCGCCGCCGTCGGTCGTCGTGCCGATGGGCCGGCGCCCGCAGGCGACCTCGAGTGCGAGCGCGCCGAAGCTGAACACGTCGGTGCACTCGGTGGCGCGGCCGGTGAGGAGGTACTCGGGCGCGAGGTACCCCATGGTGCCGGCAGCCGCCGTGGCGTCGGGGGACTCGCCGTGCTCCGCCTGGCGCGCGAGGCCGAAGTCGCCGAGCCGGGCGCGGTAGCACTCGTCCAGCATCACGTTGCTGGACTTGACGTCGCGGTGGATCACGCGGCGCTCGCACTCGTGGTGGAGGTACGCCAGCGCCGACGCCACGCCGGCCAGGATCTCCCGCCGGTGGTGCCACGGGAGCACGGGCGAGGAGGCGTCGAACAGCGCCCGGTCCAGGCTGCCGTTGCGCATGTAGTCGTAGACGAGCAGGATCTCCCCTTCTCGTAGCACCAGCCCTGCAGGCGGAGCAGGTTCCGGTGGCGGAGCCCCGCGATGATGGAGAGCTCCGACAGGAACTCCGACCGCGCCTGCTCGCCGCTCGCGTTGCCGTTGGCATTGGCACCGCCGCGCGCGACGGTGGTGCAGCGCTTCACGGCGACCATGGCGCCCGTGTCGGGCACGATGCCCTTGTACACCGTCCCGAACGCGCCGTTCCCGATGACGCGGGAGGAATCGAAGCCCCGCGTGGCGGCGCTCAGCTCCTTGTAGCTGAACTCGCGCGGGGACCGCGCCAGCGCCGCCGCCGACGCCACGCTGCTGTCGCCGCGCTTGCTGCTGGCGGCCACCGCCACCGCGTTTGTCTGCCCGCCGCGCTTCCTGGCCCTGGCGCGCCGCGCCAGCGCCCAGAGCGCCACGCCCGCGAAGGAGACCGCCACGAAGGCCCCCGCCGTCGCGGCGCCCGCCACCGCCGCGTGCGCCGGCGGCCGCGGCGTCCCCGACCCGCCGCCGGCATTCCTCCCCACCGCCGCCGCGGCGGAGCCCGACGGGGCGATCGAGCCTGCCGGCGCGTCGGCGGCGCCCGTCGTGGCAGCCGGTGGAGCCGGCGTCACTCCCGGGAGCAGCGGGTTGGTGACCGGAGGCGGGAGCACCGGGGTGGACTCCGGGGGCGCCGCGGTGGGCGCAGAACGCGGGGCCGGGGCCGGCGACGCGGTGGAGAAGCTCCACCACTCGATGGCGTGCGCCTCCGTGCTCCCCTGCGTGGAAGCAGAGAACCCCACAAACGCAGCGTCCTTGACGCGCGCCCCGAGGTCGAGCGGCGCCGACAGCACAGCCTTCAGCGGTCGCTTCGCCCCGTACGACACGAACACCTCCAAGACGCCGCCTTTCGCGTCGCCGGAACCGGGGGGCCGGTAGTCGATCCAGGCGTTGACGGTCCTCCCGCTCGCGAGCTCGACGCCGCCGGCGTCGTCGTCCCCGAGATCAGCCGCGGCGGCCGAGACCATGGACCCGAGATCCAGCCCGACGTGGTTCCCGTTGATATCCCCGAACTGCACGTCCATGAGCGTGTCGAACTCGACGGCCGCGGCGTCGGTGGCCACGGAGACACCGATGCTGGCCCCGGCCTCGCCGAGCGCGGCCCCGTCCGTGGCGACGACGAACGCGAGCCCGCCGCCGACCGAGGACGGGTTGAGCGTCGCCACCGTGAAGGCGAACTGCGTCGAGAAGCCGCCCCGGACCGGCACTGAGGTGGCGTAGAGCGCCCGCCCCGCGCCGGAGGTGGGCACGGGGAGGTCGCGCGAGAGCCGGATCGTGCCATTCTTGAGGTGCGCGTCGCCCAGGAGGCGCAGGCTGCCGAGCGTGAGGGAGGCGTAGTCGAAGCGCACCGCGGCGGCAGGGAAGGGGGCGTTATGGAGGAGCAGGAGGAGGAGTGGGAGGAGGAGGGAAGCGACGGCGGCGGCTCGGGCCATGGCGGCGGACGCGAGCGCCGGCATTGAGTAAGCGCATCAGGTGTGGAGCACGGGTGCTGGTTCCTGGCCCGTGAAGCGATCCGGAGCAGGGAGGAGGTGGCGGTGGCAGGCTGGGGGAGAATGGGTCATTGGGGAGTGTGCGCGAGATCGGTGAGGTGGGGGACTGGGCAGACGGCAGAGAGAGGGGGGTGGCCAGGCCCGTGGCCGGCCGCTTTTTAGAGAGGGTGAGGTGTGTGAGGCGGGAGGGAGGGCGGGACACGTGCGCCCGGCCGGGGTGGCAACGGTAGGGAGGACGAAGATGGAGTGAGCGAGACAGTTGTGTGCGGGAGTGTGCGGGAGTGGGTGGGCTCGCAGTGGCAGTGCTCCAGTGCCAGCCATGTTTCCTCTTGTGCTCGCTTCGTCGCGTGGTGTCTCGGGGTTTGGACGGACACGGGCGCCCGCGGGTCATGCCATGGCATGCCTACTGCTGTCCAACTCCAACGTCTACGTGGAGGAGCCGCGAGCGTGGCATGGCGTGGCAGCACGGACAGAGATGCGAGAGGGCTGGCAGGCAGCCAGGCAGGCCAGCTAGTGCGGCGCCGATTGCCGTTTTGTTCTGCGGCGGCGGTGCCTATCCCAGTCGCCGGCCTGCCCACTCATCAAAACCGCGGCTTCCGTTGGGACGTCACATCGCCGGGATCTTGGCCGACGTCCCGCTCCCGTTCCCGTTGCTGTTGCGGCTGTAACGTTCGGCTGCACTGCTGGTGTCAGCCTTCAGGTGGTCAGCAGTGCAGTGCTGTGCTGTGCGCGACGCCTTTGCTGGGATCCAAACAGTGGCACGGAAAACGGGAGACTTTGGGAGGAAACCAAACCGTTCCCTTTGCTGGAATCCAAACAGTGGAATCCAAACCGTTGCTCGTTGCGGCTCGCTCGACGGAAATAGCCGCGGGAGGGTTTCATCACTCGGCGTGCAGCCGTCCGGCAGTCGGCGGCGGTGCCATGGCAAGCAGTCCAGCAAGCTGAGGTGGCGTGAGATCGACGGCCTGGGGATGGGGATGAGATATGATTAGATAGAATAGCATTAATAAACAATGTAGTACAGTAGTACCTGCCCCTTGATCCCCTGGCTCTGAATCCCAAACGCTCATCTCACCTTGATCAAAACAAATAGTACGCTCATCTCAAAACGTCGGCTCTTGGTCGCTTGCGGCTTGCTACTGGTCCCTGGATCCTGAGCTACTGAATTCATTTCTACAGTACGTACTGCACTTGTGTACTACTAGTACACCCATCTGCAACGAAGTACAGTAAAGAAACTAACATTTGGTTTTGCAAATTTGGTGGGCAGTTGTAGTTGTGGCAGAACAAGAGCTATCAAAGAGAAATTTTGAAAAGACCTTTGACAGAGTTGAACATAAATTGATCCTGGCTGTCATGAAACATCTAGGCTTTGGAACCAAATGGCTGGCTTGGATTGAGTCAATTCTAAGTTCAGGCACCTTTCTTAATAGAGTGGCCGGTAAAACCTTTCATTGTAGGAGAGGAGTAAGACCAGGGGTACCCCTTTCTTCTCTGCTTTTTGTCATGGCAGCAGATCTTATGCAAGTCATTCTCAACAGAGCCTCTCAAAACAACCTGATCAAATTGCCGCCTCGCACCAACCATGGATTTTCGAGTGATCCAATATGCCGATGACACCCCGATTATAATGGAAGCTTCGCACCCCAACCGGTTTTTCTCAAAGGTATTCTTCGGTCTTTCGGTGATTCAACCGGTCTGAAAATAAATTTCTCAAAATCAATGACGCTCCCAATCAATGTATGTGATGAAAGGCTAGTGCACTTGGCTGTCAAGCAGGCTCGCTCCTTCCCCTTCACTTACCTTGGCTTACCAATGAGCATGGTCAAGCCAAAATCAATGACTTCTTGCCATTAATGAATAAATGTGAAAAAAAGGCTGAACTACATCTCACCTTTTCTTAGCCAAGCCGGTAGACTTGAGCTTACCAATTCATCTTGACCGCACTTCCAACATATACAATGTGCTCCATTTTACTACCCGAAAGGATCAAGATGCCCAAGAGGGGGGGGGGGTGAATTGGGCTAATTCTAAAAAATATTGCGGAATTAAACCTACTAGCCCATGATTCACCCCTCGGTGCCTATGTGTGTTCCTAGACAATCGATTAACTAAAGTTTTGCACCCTAAGTTCCAATCCTATTCTAGCATGGCAATTCTATGAAAGTAATTGCGAGAATGTAAGTGCTAGAAAGTAAATGCGGAAAGTAAGGGGACAAGGAACACGGCGATCTTTTTCCCGAGGTATCGGAGAGTCGCCACTCTCCACTAGTCCTCGTTGGAGCACCCGCGCAAGGGTGTAGCTCCCCTTGATCCTCGCAAGGACCAAGTGCTCTCTAGGGCCGATTCTTCGTCGCTCCGACGCGGTGAATCGCCAAGAACCGCCACAAGGTGAGTTGGGTCATCCACAAGCACCGCCGGATGATCACCAAGCTCCAATCACCACCAAGCCGTCTAGGTGATGGCGATCACCAAGAGTAACAAGCACAAACTCTCACTTGACCTCGCAAAGCCTAGGGAGAAGAGTGGATGCACACTAGCTACTCTCGATCTCTCATGAACTCATGGATTCTCAAATCTCTTCAAGTCATGAGGCTCTTGCAACTCTCCCGCTCTCACAAAGTGTTTCTCGGAACAAATGAGCAAGAGAGTCGAAATGGTGGGGGGCAGAGGTAGTATTTATAGCCAAAGGCCAAAATCCAACCGTTACCCAACATTTCGGCTCGACGTGAGCGCCGGACGCCAGCCCGGCACTCCACCGCCGGACGCGTCCGGCGCTTTATGGAGTTCAAACGGCAACCTAGCCGTTGGGCTACGGGCTATCTCCGGACGCGTCCGGCGCTTTGCAAGTCCGGCGCGCGTCCGGCGCGCGACTGACCTGCTGAGCCCGACTCCAAAACTCTCGGGGTCCCGGCGCACGCCGGACGCCAGGGCCACGCGTCCGCGCTCGGGCGCACTAAAGGACAGATTTACCATGCGCCGGATCGTCCGGCGCCACGGCCGGCCGCGTCCGGCGCTGTTGAGCTCCCGTTTCCACTTGATACGCGATCCTTTGAAAACGGCGACAACCGGACACTCTCGGGGCTCTCGGAGTAACTTCCTAGCGCTAAGATTTCACCGGTGTGCACCACACCTAAACCCGAGACTCAACTAGGTCAAGCTACCCATTTGCACCCTTAATAGTACGGCCAAAGGGGAAAACAAAGTCCTAACGACTAATCCGATGTCTCTCAACACCATCGACAATCGGAACTAACCGTCCTAACCTTGTCGTCCAACCTTTGAAAACCGAAACGATTTCCATCGAGAAGAGGGCATGCCAACCAAATGCTCGAGATTCCATTACCATGACCTAACTCCCTTTGTTTCTGCAAAACACACGTTAGTCATAGTAATCTATATTGTCATCAATCATCGAAACCCACATCAAGGGGCCTAGATGCTTTCAATCTCCCCCTTTTTGGTGATTGATGACAACCTCTGGAGTATGAAGAGTTTTGTTGAGGTTTTCAAGCATGCTTGGTTCACATGAGCCTTTGACAATGAAAGCAAAGGTTAGAATGACTCATGTGACACCAAGCCAAAAGAAATGTGCTCATATAATCTGCAAAAACGAGTTAGCACAAGACAAAAGCATAGCTCATATGGAATCAGAGTAAAACGCGGAAGCCAAGCACATATGAGCAAAGAACCAGGTGACATAGAAGGTGATACCAAACCGAAGAGCATATGTCACTGCGAATGAAGGTACCTCACACATAGCATACAATGCATAAAGTAAACATGAATGCATGCAAAAGTATCAATCAAAAGAACCAAATCCCAAGCCGAGAGCTCCCCTAAGTCTACATACTCCCAACTCTCCCCTTGGCATTAAGGACCAAAACCTAAGGCCGAGGGTAGAAGGAGCAGACGAGCCGGTCTCACGAGCATGAGGAGCAATGACGAACGCCGAAGTGTCATCTCGGGCTGTCGTCCGAGCTCGCCGACCGAGTGACAGGAGCCTCGCGACCCTCCGGCCGTGACGCCGGCGGTGAAGCGGTCTCGGGTCCCGCTCAACGACACCGTGACGGTTGCCGTCTCCGTGGTCGGCACCGGGATCGGAGCTATCTCCGGGCCGACCCGTGGCTCGACGCGGTATAGTAAGTGGAAGAGTAGGAGCCACCGTGGTACGCCTCGCAGTAGGAAGAGGATTTGTAGAAGCCACCGAGGAAGGTATGGTGCCGGATGTGCCGGTGCACACCGGAGGAATCTCTGCTCGCGAGGTTGCGGCTCATCTTGAATAGGCCGTCTCATGTACTCGGGTGTCGCCTCCCGTGAGTGCACCGTAGGAAGCCCGATGATGGGCCGCACCCGAGTCTCGGAGTGAATAACGGATGAGAGCCAACGGGTGAGAAGCCGGTGGAGATCCGTGGAAAACCGGGGACACACAACCTGCCGGAGAAGACGGTGCTATGCCCGAAGCCGGTAAGCTGCACTCATGACCGGCACCCGAGAAGGTCCTATTCCCAAAGTTTGGCCTGTTGGGGCCGACTCGGAGCCGAGGAGAATTCCCGAGGTACTTGGGCACCCGTCTCGCCGAAATAGTGAAGCAATCAAAGTCATAGTCTGCCGAGTGTGCCGCTGCGTAGCCGATGCGTGCATCTGGCGAGCTCATATCTCGGCTAGAGCAATCTCATGCCGCTCCTCGGCACGCTCCCCGGTTGGCGCCAACTTTGTCAAGTACACAGAGTCAAGCGCTCAATGGCCGCTCCGAACCGCTTTGCCTCGCATCATGCGACGAGGAGGAGGACGAACTGAACGTAGTACTCCTCATCATCCTCGAGTCGAGGTAGTGATCTCATATCCTGCGCCTCGCCTTCTCGCAAGATCTCGCTTCTTCATCTGCGCTAGGCCGCTCAACTCGGCATCCCGCTCGGCTCCCGTCTACGAATCGGATCTCCATGGCGAGGAATGACTGGAGGAGCATCTGCGGTGATTCGACAATCGTGAAGCATCATAGGAGCCAAACACCTCATAATTCAGCGGATCTTCATATTCTTTTCGATCGAGTCCGGAAGATCACCATTTCTATAGATGAGCCGGGTGATCCAATGAGCATAGTGCATCGGGCGGTGGTGCTTGAAACTCCCATAGATGACATCTTCCATATCACGAGCATCAAATCCCGGATATCAAAAGGAATCTTTCTCACAAGATGTGACACTACCCACCGCTCGGAGCCTAGTGAACCCGTTCGAAACCGGGCCTAGCAAGAATGGTGTATCTCGAATCGATCAAGAACTCGAGCAAGGCGTAGCTCATCCTGTGGTGTCCCGCTCGACCACGCACCAAAGTTAGGTCCAAAGACCTCTCTCATGATCTCGGGAGGTGGCACTACTCCTCCCCGTGCACGGCGGGTGGCTCAATTCCTGGAAAGCACGGTGATGCGGCTTGAAGGGCTTCTCGAAATCCCCAAGAAGTTCCTGGCTTCCTCACTAGACAAGTTCTGCCTCTGACCACGAATGGTATATGAGATGAGTGAATGATTTGGAGCTATCCACAGTGTAGCATAGAACTCTAGCACCCATTCTGGAATATATCTGCCAGATCTTCCAATTAGATCAATCAAGCCTGGCTGTGCACCCAAATACTCTCTGAAGGCCTGGCCCAACACATGTGAGAAAGTGTCAGCTATCACTGTCCTCTGCTTGGTAATCTTTGACTTCTGCCTGTAAGCCTCTACCAAGGACTTGTGCAGAGCTGTGTAATAAGGTGCACCAGCTCTCTCTCTAGAAGCGGGAAACCGGTGTTTATGTCCACCGCCCGATAGCCTTGAATCTTCTTGGCACTCGCTCTCAAAAGCTCCTCCGTACTCGCCTAGGTCCCGTAGGGCCCTGCCGGGCTGCCTACGTGGAGTCGAAGAGGGACCCGACTCCTGGACCGCGAGCTATCTGCTCGGGAGAGTCCCGACACGGGAGGACCGTCGTAAAGAAGAAAGATCCTGCTGCTCAAGAGTGGTCTCCTCTGCCTCGGGAGCCTCTCGCCTCGCCTCTCTTTGTGGCCGCGATCCAGGCTCTTGTATCACAATGCCTGCACCCCTGCGAGCTCTCCTCTCAGCACGCTCTGCTGCTGCTGCTACTGCCAGGGCTGCCTGAGAATCAGCTGGCAACCTTTTTCTTTTCCTCATAGTCACCGTTTTCTTGCCTTTAGCTTTCTCAATCATCTCAGGAAGATTTGGCCTTCTGTGCGGATCATCATCTCCCCCTGAACCCCTGCCTGAATTCTTGCACCTGGGCATGACTGCTACTGTTACTGATCAAGCAAGCTGAATCACTGTCTTTGATCAATCAAACAGGTTTCTAGAAGATGAACTGTCGCCTTGTGAGGCTTGGCCTCAAACCATACCCACAAGCTTGGCTTAGGGTTCAACTGCCACTGCCAGTAACCAAATGACACGGCTCGCTGCAAGAATGGAGTAGATAGGGAATATATAACCATAAGCATGACTAGAGATGCGAAAGCCTATTCAGAAGCAAAGCACTAGGTAAGAATAAGATAGATTATGGTTAATACCTAGACCACGACAATCTCCTGTGAAGGGATAAGAATGACGGCGTAGGGCACCTCTTGAGCACAAGATGGGATCACTGCACGAAGGATTTGGCCGAGAAAAGATCAATACAGTGACAGAAAACGGCTTTGGCATTTCACAAAACACCCTGAGTGCGGTGGAGAGGCTCACCAGGGACGATACTTCCTCTGGACGATATGACGCCGAGCGGCATGCCAAAACCAAAGAGGAAGCAGAGGGAAGATGCCTCGGACGGAGAAAGCGAGCAAAGAATCGGCCGTGAAGTTGAACTCCGGCGCGGTGGCGGTTCACGGCGGCGGTCGAGCGTGCGGCGCTCGAGACGGGGCGCTCGCGTGCAGAGTGGACGCGGCGGCCGGAATGGCGCGCGGCGGTGGCTGGCTGGCACGTGTGCGTGGAGGAGCAGGGCGGCGCGAGGGCTGGGCGGCGCGGCGCGGTGGTTTTCTAGGGTTAGAGCTGCTCGCGGCGGCGGCGGTGTACGGCTGGAGGAGGAGAAGACGGGCCGCGGCCGATTGAAAATGAGGAGAAGAAAAAAAGGCGGCCCCACACGTCGATTAAGTTACTCGCGTTTGTCCTCATCGCGCCGGACGCGTCCGGATGAGTCCGGGGTCCGCGGACGCCGACCGTAGACTCCAAAAATTCTTGAGCTCGCTCAATCCCGCCGGGACGCGGTGCAGACGCGGTCGCCGGACGCGGGCGAAACACTGTTACGCGTCCGGCCCGTCTTGATCTTCTGGCTTCATCTGCGACTTATCTCCATAAGGCGCCGGACGCGTCCGCCGGTTTCCAAGTGCGCGTCCGGCGCTCTTTCAAGAGCTGAGTTGAATCCTTTCTTCGCGGCACCTGCTCCCAATTGATTTCCAAACTTTTTAAGATGCAACTAAACACAGTTTGGAGTCAATATGAGATCCTCACTCTCAAACCCTCAATTTTCAAAATAGTTTGCCATAGGCTACACATAATTTTCGAAAATAGGCAATAAACGCAAGCGAGGAACAACGTGTGGCCATGAGCTTGAGTTTCTAAACCAATAGAAGCGTCAAAAGCTTTCTCAATTCATGGACGAACACAGAGGTTGCTCAAGAGATAAACGAAAAGAAACGAAGAGCAACACACAAGCAACAAATTACTGGAATTTGAATCTAGGCGGCTTGTCAGGTTTGAACCAAGGGTAAGCTTCTTCACACCTCCAAAGAGTGTTATCTTAACCATGTTAGACAAGCCCTATATGCATTACAGAAATTTAAACGTTCTCTATAAACAATGCAATGCAACCGACAACACCTTTCATCTCTTCCTTGTGAAGTTGCTTAGGTCAAGGATATTGAGTTCATTCCTTAACCTACAAAAGGTTGATTCATCCAATGGCTTTGTGAAGATATCCGCTAATTGATCCTCACTTCTCACACCTTCTAGAGATATATCCTTTTTAGAGACATGATCTCTAAGAAAGTGGTGGCGGATATCTATATGCTTTGTACGAGAGTGTTGAACCGGGTTGTTGGCGATCTTCACTGCACTCTCATTGTCACACAAGAGAGTCACTTGACCAAGATTCACTCCATAGTCAAGGAGGGTTTGTTTCATGTACAAAATTTGTGCACAACAAGCCCTGCTATGTACTCGCTTTTGTAGATAGAGCAACACTGTTCTGCTTCTTTGATGACCAAGAGACAAGTGACCTCCCAAGCAAATGGCACCCTCCGGATGTGCTTTTTCTATCAATTTTGCAACCGGCATAATCCGAATCGGAATAGCCAACAAGTTGGAATCTTGCTCCTTTGGGATACCATAGACCAATGCTTGGGGTGAGCTGCAAGTACCTAAGGATCCTCTTGACAGCACTTTGGTGAGCTTCCTTAGGATCGGCTTGGAAACGAGCACACATACACACACTAAACATGATGTCGGGCCTTGATGCAGTGAGATACAACAAGCTACCGATCATAGAGCGGTAAAGAGTTTGATCCACGGAGTTACCTTCCACATCAAGGTCGAGATGCCCATTAGATGCCATAGGAGTGTTGATTGGCTTGCAATCCTTCATATCAAACCTCTTGAGGAGGTCCTTGGTATACTTCTCTTGTGATATGAAGGTCCCTTCCTTCATTTGCTTGATTTGAAAACCAAGAAAGAAGGTGAGCTCGCCAATCATAGACATCTCGAACTCTTTTGACATCATGTCACCAAACTTCTTGCATTCTTCTTCATTTGTTGAGCCGAAGATGATATCATCAACATATACTTGACAAATGAAGATCTCTCCATTATGCTTCTTGGTGAAGAGTGTGGTGTCAACCTTCCTGATAGTGAACCCCTTCTCAATGATGAAGTCCCTAGGGCGCTCATACCATGCTCTAGGGGCTTGCTTAAGCCCATAAAGTGCCTTGGACAACCTGAAAACATGATTAGGACAGCTAGGGTCTTCGAACCCGGGAGGTTGATCAACAAAAACAAGCTCATTAATGAAACCATTAAGAAATGCACTCTTCACATCCATTTGAAATAGTTTCATTTCATGGTGTGAAGCATATGCAAGGAGGATACGGATGGCTTCAAGTCTTGCAACCGGTGCAAAGGTCTCTCCAAAATCTAGGCCTTCAACTTGAGAAAACCCCTTTGCCACAAGCCTTGCCTTGTTTCTCACAACATTGCCTTGGTCATCTTGCTTGTTGCGGAACACCCACTTGGTACCTATAATTCTTGCATTCTTGGGACGCTCTTCAAGAGTCCAAACCTTGTTACGGGTGAAGTTGTTCAATTCTTCATGCATGGCATTCACCCAATCCGGATCTTGAAGAGCTTCACCTACATCTTTTGGCTCAACACAAGAAACAAATGAGTGATGTTCAGCAAAACTAGCAAGTCTTTGAGATCGAGTCATTACACCCCTTGATGGACTCCCTATGATTTGATCTTGTGGATGATCGTGGAGTTTGGGAATTCTCTTTTCAACCACTTGAGGAGTAGGTTGAGGAGCATCAACATCTTGAGCTTGTGCCTCTCTTTGTTCATGGGAAACATGAGTATCTTCATTTTCAGTCATCCCATCTTTTTCTTTGTCATCTTGAGGCACACTTGAAGAAGAGGAAGGCTTGTCAATGACTTGCACTTCATCATCATCTTCTTTAGGCTTGATGTCACCCACCGGCATGTTCTTCATTGCTTCCCTCAATGGTTCATCACCTACATCGTCAAGATTCTCAATTTCTCCTTGGGAGCCGTTAGATTCATCAAACTCCACATCATATGTTTCTTCTACCAAACCGGTGGCATGGTTGAATACTCGATATGCTTTGGATTTTGATGAGTAACCAACAAGAAAAACCAATATCACAACGTCTTTGAAACTTCCCTAGGTGTTGCCTTTTCTTGTAGATGTAGCATTTGCAACCAAACACCCGGAAGTAGGAGACGTCCGGCTTCTTCCCATTGAGCGGTTCATAGGGGTCTTGCCATGAAACTTATGGAGATATAACCGATTTGATGCATAGCATGCTTTGTGTTGATAGCTTCCCCACAAGTTCTCTCGGAGTGTTGTACTCATCAAGCATTGTTCTTGCTAGAGTGATCAAGGTCCGGTTCTTCCTCTCAACTATGCCATTTCTGGGGTGTGTAGGTGGATGAGACTTCATGTTTAATCCCAACTTCATCACAATAAGCTTCAATGTTGGTGTTGTCAAATTCTTTGCCATTGTCACTTCTAATTTTCTTGATCTTGACATCAAATTCATTTTGAGCTCTCTTTGCAAACTTCTTGAAGCAAGGAGTGGCTTCGGATTTGTCATGAAGAAAGAAGGTCCATGTGTATCTTGAGAAGTCATCAACAATCACTAGACAATGGAGTTTCCCACCAAGGCTCTTGTATGTGGTTGGTCCAAATAGATCCATATGCAGCAACTCTAGCACTCTTGAAGTTGATAGAAAAGCTTTGGTTGAATGAGTGTTTGCAACTTGCTTGCCGGCTTGACATGCACTACAAGGTTTGTCCTTTTCAAACTTGACATCTTTCAAGCCCCTCACTAACTCTTTCTTCAAAAGCTTCTTGAGTGTACTCATCCCAACATGTGCTCGCCTCCTATGCCACAACCACCCAAGTGAAGTCTTGGACAGCAAACAAACATTCAGATTTGCATCTTCTGAGGTGAAATCCACTAGATAGAGATTGTTGTATCTAAAGCCTTTGAATATCACGGTTGAGTCTTCTTTCTTTGACACTATCACTTCATTCTCATCAAACAAGCATTTGAATCCAAGATCACACAATTGACCCACTGACAGCAAGTTGAAGCTCAAAGGTTTAACATAAAGCACATTTGACAAAGAGTGATCATTTGATATTGCAACTTTGCCCAAACCCTTGACTTTGCCCTTTGAATTATCACCAAATGTGATCCTATCTTGATTTTGCTCCCCTTCATCTAGTGAGGCAAACATACGAGGTTCACCGGTCATATGTTGAGTGCAGCCACTATCAATAACCCAATGACTTCCACCGGTCCCGTAGTTCACCTACACACAAGAGATCAAGCTTGAGGTTTAGGGACCCAAACTTGTTGAGGGCCCTTGACTTTCTCTACTAGAGACTTTGCAACCCAAATTTGCTTAGGCCTATTCTTATTGGGGGACCTAAGAAGGTGACATTCACTTGTCCTTTTGAATCCTTTCTAACCACATAATGAGCATTGTATGCAAAGGGTCTAGCATGCTTGGGCAAGGGTTGTGGTGGTGGAGTTTCACACTCATGAGCAAAGTGACCTTCTTGTCCACACTCAAAACATCTCTTTGGCTTTGGTTTTGGCTGTTGCTTTTGTTGACTTGCTTGCTTTGCTTGATGTTGCTTCTCTTGATGTGACTTGAACCCAATGCCACTTCTATCGGTCTTCATCACGGTGTTCATCAAGAGCTCACTTTGAAGTGACTTTCCTTTTGCAAACTTGCTCAATCCAATCTTGAGGTGTTCCTTCTCTTGCTTGAGCTTCTTGTTCTCTTCTAGAAGTGACTCATTTGTTGATTGCTTCAAGCATGACATCTCAAAGTGGAGTCTTTTGTTCTCTTCTTTGAGCTTCTCATTCTCAAGTGCTAGTCCCTCATCTTCAATAGTGACGGTGTGGTGATTTTTGCTTGTTCAAGATCCTTCTTGAGCTGCTCATTTTCATTCTTTATCTTGACATAGTCATCATAATTCTCGGTCACCACCACCGACTTGCCTTTGCTTTGCTAGCACCTTGCTCAATGATCTCATCACATGATGTAGCTACATCATTCTTAGCAACATTGTTAGTAGCCTCATGTGTTTCGGCAAGAAGCTCATAAGCCATCGCTAGATTCCCATGATCAACTTTAATAGTTGTGTACTTCTCTTTTAGAGAGCTATAACTAGATTTGAGCTCATCATGCTTCTTCTCAAGGTTCTCATTTTCAACTTTAAGCTCTTTTGAAGAAGCTTTGAGTTCCTTGAGTTTAGAAGACATGATTTCATTTTGATCTCTAAGCTCATCATTAGTTTTACGCATAGCTTCCATCTTTTCTAGAAGAGAAGTATTTTCACTATCAAGCTTGTTGGGTGACAACGGGACACAGGCACCCCGTCCGAAAACGACGAGTTGTTGATTCGGTTGATCCAACCAAATCGGTAGCCTGGTCAATTCGGCCGTTAAACCGCCGATGGGCGATGAACGGATGTTTCGGTCAGCAACCAAGAGTCCCAAGGGCGGTCGGTTGATTACGGCTGGACAGTTGATTGATGGATTAGCCACCCGGGCACCGGACGCCGAAGCACACAGGCAAGAGGGGCTTCGGTGCCTTAGCGAATCGGCACCGGAGTGGCCGATAATGTGTTTTACCTGTGCGGGGACACGACGCCGGGCGCTCTTGTGAAGATTGCTCGCTGCCTGGTGGGCCTGGAGTTGTCGGCCATTCGGACCGCAACCGGAAAAGCACCAAGAAGATCATTACGCCCGCTACCTACCTACGCGAGAAATCAGGAGAAGCGGTTCAAGGGCATTATAGTCATGTAAATGCCTACGGGCTCCTATAAATACGGCCCTGATGGGACTGTGTAAAGGGATCGGAATATAATGGAATGCATTGGGTTTTTGTTCTGTCCATTCTGTGTTCCGTACGTCGTTTCGTAGCTAGATTCAGCATCACTCGTTGTGTATATTCGGGTTTACCACCGGAGGGGGTTCTAAGGTTTTGCCTTAGAACAACATTGGCGCCCACCGTGGTTGTCGCCGAACATACCATGGCTCCGAAAGGCAAGGCGAAGACAGGTGCGGGGTCATTCAAGGAACCTGCATCCACAGTTCGGTTGCAACCACCGAAGTTCTACAGCGAGTCCGGTACTTTGCAATCGGGAGTATCCATTCAAGCAAGCCGAAGGTGCGGCGGCACCAAGATTGACCAACGACGCAGCGGTCCGGTACAATCAAGAGGGGCGGCACAAGCGAACTTGGTGCACTAGGAGGTGCGCTCCCGGAGGCCCGCATAACCGAAGACCCCGAAGAAGAAGAAGCCGAAGAGCCCGAGGGATCGGACGTACAAAAACGCCCGCTCACGAAGCGGTTAGAAGAGCAGTCTGCCAAGGTGAATGCCCTGAAGCAGCATCGTGATCAGTTGCAGGCCCAAACGGCGACACAAAACCGAATGCTGGCAACCCAAGAGGCAATCAACCATGCAAGAGAAGAAGCAGAGAAACTAGAAAGGGAAATTCGGGCCCTCCGATCATCCTCGGGGAAGAATCAAGAGAAAGATGTTATCATTCTGGGAGAAAAGTCACGAAGGGAAATAGCCGAAGCAATAGACTTGGCATCCCCATTATCTCTGGAAATCCAAAGATGTCCTTGGCCACTGGGTTACAGACCGAAGTTGCCAAGTTTCAATGGGCAATCCAACCCGAGAAGATTCATTACAAGTTATGAAGCATGTGTCCATTCGGCTGGCGGCAACGGCATGATCCTTGCAAAATCGTTGGTCATGGCTTTAACGGATGTAGCATACGACCGGTTCGTGTCCCAACGACCGTTGTCGATCACTTCATGGCATCGGGTGAAGGCGGATCTGCTCACACTACCTTTCGGGGTTCCAAACAGACAAGAAAACAACGGATCTCATGAATTTGTTCCACTGGGACGACGAATCACTTGTCAAAATACCTTGAGAGGATAATTCGCTTGAAAGCTCGGCTACCGAATGTGTCGACGATATCGTCATTGCCGCGGCGATCAAGGGAAGATAGGGCCTGCCGCTCAAGCCATGTCTCGGTGTAGCACCAACAACAATCAAACAAGCTTTTTGATCGATGCGCCGGTTCGCTAGATCGAGGAAGACTTAGTGCAACGGAAGGCAACACGGTACAACATCAAGCAAGCATCACCCAAGTCCAACCAACCGAATCGGCAAACTCGGCGGAAGAATGAGCCGAAGTCCACCGCCGTGAACAATGTGCGGGAAGATTCAACCCCGAACCACCCGAATCAAATCAAAAACTTTGGTAACCAGGGCGGGGCGGTAGAGGTTCCGGCGGCGGGCGCGGAAGGGCGAGCGAGGCCAGCCCGGAACGCGGTATTGTGTGGTGTGCGGCGAGGACAAAGGCCATACAACAAAAGAGTGCAAATATACCCGGCTAGCGAAGGAGCGGCGGGAGAAGGACGGCGGCCAAACCGAATGAGGCGGAAAACACGTTTATCACACCATGGCACCTCCTCAGCAAGCGTTTCACCATCCGGTTTTCACCCAGGCACCATGTAACCTGCCACCGGCGCAGGTATACCAGCAACCGATGGCGTGGCCGATGCCCCACATGGCGCAATATCACCAACCTATGCCAATGCACAATCAGGCATTTCAGGCAGCCGCATCATCTTCAGCCACAATTGATCAGCACGAAGTGCAGCAGTCAACGAATCCAGAAACTTCAAGAGAGCTACAAATAGTCAACACAGTCGCACCAGCTAACATGATGAACTCCAGCGGGCATATCTACGCCATCACGGGTGGATCCAACTTGGAGCACGATAACAAGAGGGCCGAGACGTGACTTTGTCAAGAGTGTTGACCATCTCGCCAAAAACACCGATAGCGCACCACTGCTTGGAAGACAACCCCTATCACCTTTTCGGAATCCGACTTGAGTGAAGGACTTCCCACACCGTGATGCCTTGGTAGTTACAGCGTATGTCGGAGGGTATACCCTCCACAACATTCGATCGACAACGGCGGTTCAGCGGATATACTCTTCACCAAGGCATTTGACAAGCATGAAACTAGACCGAAGAACACTTGACCGAGCAGGGAACCCTCTATTCGGTTTCGGTGGAAGGAGAATAGACGCGATTGGCAAGAAAACAATCACGGTTGCGTTCGGCGAGGATACAAAAGTCGAGCGGAAGAAATCGCATTTGATATAGTCGACATTGATTACCCGTATACAGCCATTTTCGGCGAGAGGTATCATCAAAAATTCGACATGGTGATTCGGCAAACTCACTGTGTATGAAAATACCTTCACCCACCGCATCATTTCGGTATTCGGAGATCGGATCTCGGCAAGGAGAATCGACGGAAAACCCATACCGATACAAACATGGTGCATGAGGTGAAATCCAAACTCAAACGAAGGAAGAGGAAGACCAAAGTAACAACAAAGAGCCAAAGGCGCTCCCCGCAAAGAAACAATTCGGTGTCCTTGAGCCCGAATCGGCCGACGAACGCGTCAATATCGGCGCAAGTTTGGGTCGGGTGAAGCCTCAAGATTGACGGAATTCCGCTGGAAAACCGAGACGTGTTTGCCGGATCAACACGCGATCTGCAGGGAGTAGACCGAAGCCTTGCACGACCACGGCGAACGTGAACAAGTCGGCCCGGGCCTAGAAAGCGAAGCTCCGCAAAATATCGACGAAGAGCGACGAGCGGCAGCCAGCGAAGTGCGGAGGCTCTTGGATGCCGACGTAATCGAAAGTGCGGTACCGAATGGCTAGCAAACGTGGTCATGGTAAAGAAGAAGAATGGCAAATGGCGAATGTGCGTTGATTTCACCGACCTCAACAAGCATTGCCCAAAGGACCCATATCCATTGCCCAGGATAGACAAATTGGTGGACATCGCGAGTGGTTGTGAGATAATGAGTTTGCTCGATCAAGTTTTTCGGGCTATCACCGGATATGGCTTGACCCGGAAGACCAGGAAAAGACTAGTTTCATCACACCGAGACGGCACCTTTTGTTACAAAAGAATGCCCGAAGGGCTAAGGAACGCCGGACCGACCTTCTCCCGGTTAAGCGACGAAATATTCCGGAGCGAAAGAAGAAGAACAATCTCGTTTCCTATGTGGACGACATTGTGGTAAAGAGCGACCAAAGGGACGCACACATCGATGATCTCAGAGAAACATTCGCAAACCTACGCTCAAGTGGCCTCAAACTTAACCCCGACAAGTGTGTATTCGGTATTAGCAAAGGGAAGCTACTCGGTTGTCCGGTCTCCGCCAGAGGTATAGAAGCCAACCCGAAAAGATTGCAGCCATCGCAAACATGGCGCCGCCTCAAAACAAAGAAGCGGTGCGAAACTCACAGGGGAGAATTGCAGCCTTGAGCGTGTTCATATCCGGATCGGCCGAAAGGGGATTACCATTTTTCGAGCACTCCGGAATGCATCGACTTTCGGTTGGGGACTGAACAACAAGAAGCTTTCGAGGAACTCAAGAAGTATCTCACTAGACTCACCACACTTTCCGAAGCCAACATCCGGAGCAACTCGATATTATACCTATCGCGGCGCCGGCGAAGCGATAAGCGCGGATTGATTGAGGAGAAGGAATATGAGGGTAAAATGCAACAGTTCCCCATCTACTTCGTCTCGGAAGCCCTTCGGGTGCTAAGGTGAATTACACGAGCTGGAAAAGATTGCATACACAAAGTAGTGATGGCTTCCGAGAAAGCTCAAGCACTATTTCCAAGCACACCCGATTCGGGTCTTGTCATCTCGGCCCGCCGGAATCTTTATTTCGCAACACCGAAGCAATAGGCCGAATCGGCAAGTGGGCGGCCGAGCTGAATGAATACATAATATCATTTGAGCACGAGATCAACCATCAAGTCTCGGTGTTAGCGAGACTTCATAGCGGATGGACACCGAATGCGATGACTCCACAAAGCGGTTTGATGAACCCGAATGGACCGTACACGACGGGTCGTGGTGTTCAAAGCGAGCGCGGGAATATCGGCCATACCGACACCACCGAATGGGCCAAGAATACGGACGCGGCTAGGTTGCGGTTCCTCACCACGAACAACACAGCCGAATACGAAGTAGTGCTGGCAGGGGTTATTCTGGCTTCGAGCACTCGGAGTCCGACGTTGTGTGATTCGGTCGACTCACGATAGTGGTCGGCCATGTCCGAAAAGAATACACAACAAAGGACCCCGAGCTAGCCACATACCCGGCCACCGTAAGGAGAATGGAGAAATATTTCACGGGTTTCACCCTAAAGTACATTCCAAGATCGGAGAACACCGAAACCGATGAGTTAGCGAAAGCGTGACCAATGCCACCACGCCACTGATGTCTTTTACCAAGTCCTAACATCAAGGTCATTTGTCAAGGAAGAAGAGGAGTCACCCTCGGTCGTTCATGCAATCGCAGCGGCAGACCGGAGGGCGCCCATCCGGGCATACCTCAACGGCTCATACGAACCGGCCTCAAAGAAAGACATGCACCGAATGAACTCCGGACGAAGCAATTCTCCATTATTGGGGAAAACATGTACAAGGAAGGCGTAGTTGCTCCAATGCTCAAGTGCATAAGTAGAGGAGAAGGGAAGCGGCTGCTCACCGAGATACATTCGGGTTCATGTGGAGCTCACGAGGTCATCACGAAATTGCCCATAGAGCAATGAGGTAGGGATTCTATTGGCCGACGCCGTAATCGACGCAAAAGAGATTGTGAAAACATGCGGGGGTTGTCGGATGTTCGCAAAAAAGCGGAATTCCCCGACCAACCCTACATCACCTGTATTCCCGACCCGGCCGCTCCGGTGTTGGGGTGTGGACATTGTTGGACCGTTACCCCCGGCTCCCGGGAACCTCAAATATGCAGCGGTGGCTCAGGAGTACTTCACCAAATGGGTGGAAGCCAAGCCACTAGCTAAGATAACTTCGGGGACCTTGGTGAATTTCGTATGGCAACGCATCATCTGCGGTTCGGGGTACCCTCATACATCACAGTTGACAACGGCAAACAATTCGACTCGGCACAATTCGAACGTTTTGTGAAGAGTTGGGGATTAAACTGTCATTCGCTTCGGTGAATCACCCGGTCGAATGGGGCGTTGAAAGAGTAAATGGTGATATCTTCACCACCATCTCAAAGACGCTCGAGGAATCAAAGAAAGGGAAATGGGCCCAAGAGCTGGTCACCGCCGTTTGGGGTCACAATGTCTCCGTGTCCGAGCTACGGGTTTCACCCCATTTCGGCGGTTGTTTGGTGAAGAAGCCATAACACCGAAAGAAGTAAGGATGGGCTCGTTCGGAACGGAGATATCGCCCACCAACCCGATTCAAAGAATGGTGGATGTGGAAACGTCGACCAAAGGAAGCTTCGGCCGCATAGATAATCTAGACAAATATCACGCCGAAACCAAAAGCCGGAGAGACAAGAAAATCCCGAGGAAAGACATTAATCCGAGGGACATGGTGCTCATTCGCCAACCGGATAAACAAGGCAGCCTGCAGTCACCACGGTACGGACCGTACATCGTGGCAAGAAAGGTCAACACTGGCGTATTCACCTTGGTAACCGAAGATGGAAGCGAATCAGCCCACACTTGGAACGCAGATAATCTGCGTCGATTCTATCCATGACTATGTCGTGCTCCAGAAAAGGAGATGTAATAATTTAATTTTATGTAATTTCGGTACTCTTGTCTAAAGACATTCGGGGCTCTGCACTCTTTTTCCTCACTGAGGTTTTTTAATGAGGCATCCCTTGTAATAAGTTTAACTTCATCTATGGTTACGCTTCGCGGAATTATATTCATGTCTGCGACACAGCTACCGAATACGCTTCGGTTGACAACAATAAGAAAAGGTAGTAAGCAACCTACAAAGCCGGAGATGGTGGGAACTCCTGCGAAACAAAGGAGATATCTCAAACGCATGCACAAGTCCGTACAATTGGTTGTATGACCGAGTTACTCGAAAGGCAAAGAACATCGCCTACACAATCACCGAAAATGGTCGTGCAACAAGCGCCGTCCATATATTCGTATCAATTAAAAGGTTGCAAGCAACCAAAACAAGCCGAAAGGGCAAGAAAAACCTCCGGCAAAGACACAACCATGTGCGTTACGACAAGCGTAATTAATGACGAAAAGTACCTCAAAAATTAATAACCAAGGTAGTTCAATGTAGTTATGAGCCCTTGGGTCACGTAACCCTATATAAGAGCACCCAAAACTCTCTTGCGATCATTCCATCAAGAATGTTCTAGCTCAAACATGAGAGAGGTGTTAAGTCATTGTCAAATAGGCATGAGAGGCTTCGGGAAGGAGCGAACTCGGGTGGCGAGTAGATACACCACATTTGGTCTCGGTGTTTGGTGAGGACAATCGGTCCTCACAAGATATGCCTCGCCGTCACGGGCCCAAGGTCGACCCGGGCTCGGTCCGCCAAGTGGCCGAAAAAGCACGCGCCCATCACCGCGTTACGTTCCGCACGACCATGTGCCGGTTAATGGTGATGTGGAATCATAATGAGGTTCCCATAGATCATGGTGCAACGCGCGGCGATGTCGCATCGGGGCTGTTGTCGGGGCTTCGGTTAGCTAACCGAAGTCAATATCCCGCGTGTCTTGGCCGGTGTCGCCCGCCACGAGAGCAAGCGCATCCACCACGGGTTTGTGCATCCTAGCCACAAACCGCAGAGCCACATCTTGGCCTCGGTCAAACCAAAGATATTTCGGGTGGTGATGCGCACCCTCCAATTGTAACAAGTGCACACTTGTAATAAGAGAATAAAAAGAAATATTGCTACATTTTTGTTTAACAACTATTCCCCCAGTCCAAAAAGACGGGGCGGAAGGGTTTGCAGGACTCAATCACCGAATCCTACAAAAACCAATTCGGTGCAATAGCCATACAATTCGGACTAAGCTAAGCAGCGTGCACCCCTTCGGTTTAAAAGCCGGGGCGGGACGGCGCTTTCCAAACACGCCTCAATCAGGTATGAACACCGAAGGGTGCCACGACAAGTTGGCGCGTACTTGGCCTCGAAAAACAATAACCGCCATACGGTGGTGATTCGGTTACGCAAACCGAATCCTCATTTGAGCTTAACCGATCGTTCGCTCTTCGGTCTAAAAAGACGGGCGGACGGCGCTTTCCAAACACGTATTCGGCTCGAAGACCGAAGAGCATCAAAGTAAACACCAAATCCGGAACACGCATTCGGTCGACTAAACATTAAAACCGAAAAATATTGTTCAAGGCAATTCGGCTTTAAGAGCCGAAGCCACATTCCAATTTAAACTTGTAGCAAATACAAAACACCCACAGACGACCAACATGCTGGCCGAATAAGTCCAACAAACTTGGCAGAGTATCACAGCAAGGCACGATCACATCGTTCAAGCCCCGTGCGCGAGGAAGGAGCGTTCAAAGCGGGAGCCCCATGAGGGTCGGCGGCCGAAGCGGATTCGGGTTGTTCTCTCTCATCTCGAGCACCAAGTGCACATAGCCGGCGGCGGGATCTACGAAGCATGCGGAGCGTCGGGAGTGCCAACCGGTGTGCACGGGCGGTGAACCCTCCCGGCATTTCGCTCCTCCATATAAGCCTCGACCCCGGCTTTGATAGCCGGCCGCTCACTAGGATCCTGCGAATTGCAATACGAGTCATGTCAATTTCGGCAATAATAACCGAATGCGCAAAACATACCGAATGCTAAAACCAAGAATGATGGTACAAGTCACTTACTGGCGCGGCATAAAGCGGCCGGCGACGCCAAATCTCGCCCCGGCTTTGGTCCGAACAAATCAAAGAACCACCTTTTTGCGGCAGCTTGAACGTCCTCATCAAAGCTTCCAGGTAGCTCATGGCATTTCCGAAGCATGTGGCTCTAGCAAAGTGGTCACAGCCCTCCTCTTTCACCGCTTTCATTAGAGCACGGGCGGTTTCAAAACCAAGATACTCGCGGCCCGGTTGGATGACATAGTCGAGCTGGGACATCTCTTGATTGAGGAACCGAATCTTCGCAAGCGCCGATTCGGTAGCGACGGGGCTCGCAGCTCTCCACCTACTCCGTTTAAGATTCGGCGGAGTAAGAGAGTTAGCTCATCCGGCTTCTCACCCGGCCAGCGCGTTCGGCGCTTGGCCCCTTTCGGCGGACGACGCGCATCCCGCTCAAGTTGCTTCCCGGTCTCTAGAGCGGCTTCGGCCGCCTCCGGGCTTCCAGGGCCGCTTCGGTCTTCCCAACCTCTTGAGCAAGAAGGCTCTCGGTGTCTGCCAGTTTAGTCTCCAGCCGCTTAATTTCTTTCTCCCGAAGGAGAAGTTGCTTCTCGGCATGGGCAAGGGTGGCGTGGCCCTGCTTTAGCGACGCGCCGTCGGGGCCGAAGCCTGTGGAAAAATAAGGAGATAAGCACCCATACTAGCGAAATTCTTGGGAAATAGGAAATTAAACACTTGGGCGATTCGGGGTACTTACCGAAACAAAGATGAAAGTTAATCGCCGAAAGCATCTCGTTTCGGTCGGTCGCCCCGGCGCTTGTTCGGTGTCAGGCCGAAAAGGACGAGCCACACTCTTGACCGAAGCCCAAAGCGGCTTGGGAGGGCGTAATACCCACTTCGCGGGGTCCACATACGCCACCAAACGAGCGTCGAGTCAACTCCTAAAGCACGAGCAAGTTCGTAAGTCTCTTCCCGGTCGGGCCGTGCTCGTCGGCCAGAGCACGAGCCCGAGTACACCTTCATTGGGCCAAACCGAAAGCTAGACGGCTCAAGGGAAACAAACCCCTTGCCGAATAAGACATTCGGGGACATCTCCGGTGTCATGCGCGTGGATTCGGCATGAAACCGAGACTTACCATGACGACGACTAGCGGGGTGATACCGCGATGCCCCGCAGCGGCCTCCAAAAACTACCCGAAGTAGCTTGAGCCGCCGCTTCTGCAGCCGGGCACCAACTTCGGTGGTGGCTCCAAGGCTTAGGCCGCTGGTTGTCCCCCTAGGCGGAAGTTGCGAGGTGGGCGCCGAAGTAGCTCCATCACGAACCTTCCTCCTCTTAGATGGCACCTTGAAGCCGCTCACTGTGGGCAGATCATCGATCACCACATCACGGGCACTCCTCATCTTGCCGCCAGCCATGGATGAAGCCTCTTCGCTGGACTCAGCAAATTCCTGCAAGACAGAGAAACACAACCGAATCAAAACAAGCCGAATCAAACAATATGAAGACAAAGACTAAAACGAGTTTCGGCCGAATCAAAAACATGCCGAATCAAAACAAGCCGAATCCAAGCCAAGTCTTTCTACCGTATGCCCGACACAACCGAATCGGCTTCGGGCGCGACAACAACTTGATTGCGGCTCCGTTTTATGGGTTTCACCCATTCTCGCTTGGCAAGCGGCGACATACCCGAACGTCTTCATCTTCTCGAAGTCGTTTCGGCGACCAACTTCACGGCGCCGCGTAGCTTCGGCTTGGAGCGTACTACGGACAACGTGGGCGCCACGGCCGGAAGCTCCGCTTCCGCGACCGCGCGGCGCATTCGGTAGTGGTGCCGAATCGGAAGGACCATCTCGTAGCATCAACGCACGTCTTCTCATTGGGGGCGGCCGATCCGGTACTCTACATTCATGCACTCCCAAATTCGGTTGAGGCGCCGAAGTGACCCAAGTTTAGCCATGCTCAAGTCATACTCCTTGTCGTTGTACGGGTCGCATAGCCGATTGGCCCGTTTCTCCATTTCTTGGACAAAATCGAATCGAATCATACCCACTGGTCGAGCTAGATTGACCGAGGGGCCTCCAGGTACCCTTGGTGATATGAAAAACCATCAAATCTCATGCTAGTGCAAAGTGGCCACCGACCAAGAGAAAGCATCTCCTCCACAAGATCTCGGGTGGTTTGCCTTTCGGCCGTTTGCCGATAGGATTCGGCCGCGGCATCGTCAAGCGGCCCCATAGCCATCTCCGAACCGAAACAAGACCTTCCATTTGAGTCATAACCGAAACAAGAGGATGAGCCTTCGGTCGGTCCCGTTCCTTAGCAAGCGCAACATCGGCATTATCACAAACTCGGTAATAAAACCAATGTTTTTTCCAGTCTTGCCACTTGTTCTTAAAGGTGGGAACTATGCGCCGCCGTGTTACCTCGAGCGGGGACAAAATTGTAAGAGCCCACCTCCAACCGAAGTTCTTTCGTTTCGGTATCATCAGTCCCATATGTGGAGTACACTGAGTTTCATAGTGTCTAGTGAACACCGGCAAGCTCGGTTAGGCTGCCCATCATCTTCTCGTGCCATGGCATAGCAAATGAGGCGCACAATAGCATTCGGTGTCGATGATGAATCAGCCAAGTCAAACGCATCCAAAACCTCCGAAACAAAACCCTCAAGGGGGAAGTGTAGCCCAGCCTTGAAATAGTCCCCGAACACGAGAGCTTCGGTTGGCTCGGGCTTCGGGTACTCTTCATCCCGGAGAGCGGCTTCGGTTACGTTCATCGGCAGTCAAAATACCATCACGTTGGTATTGGTTGAGCATACGTCTTGTGGATTTGGATCGGCCAAGGCGGCACGTCCAGCCGGTGTGCCTTGGTCCTTTCGGTGGCCTTGGCGGTCGGACGGGAGCGGGTCGGCTACCTCTTCGGCATGAGGAGCCGAACCGACTTCATCCTTGCCCCGAGCGGCACGGGCCTCTTTTTCACCCTCGATGAGTCAAAGCATTCAACATATTCATCACCTTCCTCTTCATCGCTTCTGTCTCATCGACTCGTGAACGAGAATCGGGCGAACGGCTCGAGGGGCATCGAGTTGTTTCCCAGCGGAATATTTCGTCCCATCTCTCGCTAGAGCTGGACCCGAAAGCCGACTCGAGGCCGAAGCCGATCGATCACCCGATTCGGCATCCGAACCCGAAATATCGAGCTAGTCGGGACCCGTGACATTGTTAGCAATACACGGTGAAAAAACCCACCGCGACTATAAAAGGAAAAACGGGAATTAAAAACAAGGCAACAAATCCAAGTATACCGAATACGAAATTACGAACACTTCGGCAAAACCGTTCAATGACGAAGAACAAAAAGCGATGAAGTCGTTACCTTGGAGAAAACCGAAGAGAGGATTTGGCGGAGAGAACGAAACGCACCGAAACGGAGCGGCGAAACGAGCACCGATTCTACGGACCGAAACAGGTGCTAGGGCAACCGAATCGGCAAGGGCTTCCTCGGCGCGCGCGGTGGAAAGTGACCGCTGGCGGTCGGGGGCTTTTATAGGCACCCGCCGCGGACCGTTCGGCGGTTAAGGTAACCGCCTCGGTCGCGCATCCCGAGGCGAGATCAACGGTAAAAAAAAAAATCGTCCTCTCCACGGGACGGCGCTCGGTACCCGGTTATCATCGGTAAGTCGGCGCGGCAAACCGAATGAAAAACAATCAATTCGGTTACCGCCGAGGGGCTACTGTTGGGTGACAACCGGGACCTGGGCACCCCGTCCCGCCGAAACGACGAGTTGTTGATTCGGTTGATCCAACCGAATCGGTAGCCTGGTCAATTCGGCCCGTTAAACCGGCCGATGGGCGATGAACGGATGTTTCGGTCTGGCAACCGAAGAGTCCCAAGGGCGATTCGGTTGATTACGCTGTCTCGACGAGTTGATTGATGGATTAGCCACCGGGCACCCGACGCCGAAGCACCTGGGCAAGAGGGCTTCTGGTGCCTTAGCCGAATCGGCACCGTGTGGCCGATAATGTGTTTTACCCGTGCGGGGACACGACGCCGGCTTGCTCTTGTGAAGATTGCTCATTTGCTGGTGGGCTCGGAGTTGTCGGCCATTCGGACCGCAACCGGGAAAAGCACCAAGAAGACCGTTACGCCCCGCTACCTACCTACGCGAGAAATCGAGAGAGCGGTTCAAGGGCATTATAGTCATGTAAATGCCTACGGGCTCCTATAAATACGGCCCCGATGGGACCGTGTAAAGGGATCGGAATATAATGGAATGCATTGGGCTTTTGTTCTGTCCATTCTGTGTTCCGTACGTCGTTTCGTAGCTAGATTCAGCATCACTCGTTGTGTATATTCGGGTTTACCACCGGAGGGGGTTCTAAGGTTTTGCCTTAGAACAACAAAGCTCATCACATCTTCCTCTAGTCTTAATGATGGTTTTTGAGTACTTTCTAAGCAATTTGACAAGCTCATCATAGGTAGGTGACTCATACTCATCATCACTATCACTTTCACTACCACTATCATCACTATCACCATGTTTGGAATGTACCTTCTTTTCACTTTTAGCCATAAGGCAAAAGTGGGATGGAGTAGATGATGATGGCAAGATTTGTGGAGGTGGTGAAGATCCAATGCCAATAGCAGACCACTCCTTCATCATCACTTTCCTCATCGGATGACCCACAAGAAGATTCAATATCGGTGAGCCAGTCACCAACAATATATGCCTTGCCATCCTTCTTCTTGTGATACTCTTTCTTTTCTTCCTTCTTCTTGTGATGCTTGTCTTTCTTCTTCTTTTCTTTTTCTTCATCATCACTTGAGTCATCCTTCTTGTCCTTGCCCTTCTTCTTCTTGTACTTCTTGTCTCTTGGAGGCTCCTGGACATTGATGAGCTAGATGTCCAGCTTGCGACAGGTTGAAGCACTCCATTTCGGAGATGGGCTTCCTTTTGCTACTTGTGAAGAACTTCTTCTTCTTGCCATCAAACTTGACACCATTTTTGTTGAGCTTCTTCAACATCTTGGTGGTCTTCTTCACCATGAGAGCAAGACTCACATCATCAATTTCAGCATCACTAGAATCATCATGAGTTGCCTTGGCCTTGCCTTTTCTTGAGTGACTTGCATTGAGGGCCAAATCTTTCTTCTTGGATGATGAGCCATCCTCGGGGGTGAGATGCATGTACATCTCATGAGCATTGATCTTTCCCAATATTTGAGTCGGTGTAGCATTGGAAAGATCACCTTGGTGAAGCACGGTGACAATGTGCCCATATTTCTCAATGGGGAGGACACATAGGATCTTTCTTGCAACATCGGATGGCGACATTTGATTGAGTCCAAGCCCATTGAGTTCCTCTACAATAGTGTTCAAACGGGAATACATCTCATTAGCACTTTCATTAGCTTTCATCTCAAAAGAATTTAACTTGCGCATAACAAGATGATAGCGTTCCTCACGCTCACTCTTAGTTCCCTCATGGAGCGCACAAAGGTCGGACCATAGTGCATGGGCGTCCTTGTGGTTCCTAACGCGATTGAACACATCCTTGCAAAGACCGCGGAATATAGCGTTCCTTGCCTTTGCATTCCACTTCTCATAGTTAGCCTCTTCACCGACAAGGCTAGCTGAATCCTTGGGTTTTGGGAGTCCTTGAGAAGCGGCACGGAAGCATCCAACATCTATCGCTTCTAAATGTGCTTCCATGCGAATTTTCCAATAAGGAAAATCATCTCCCTCGAACATGGGAGGAGGTCCATCCCCATGGGACATCTTTACTCTAGGCGGTTAAGCCTAATTTAGAGCAAACCGGCTCTGATACCACTTGAAAGGATCAAGATGCCCAAGAGGGGGGGTGAATTGGGCTAATTCTAAAAAATATTGCGGAATTAAACCTACTAGCCCATGATTCACCCCTCGGTGCCTATGTGTGTTCCTAGACAATCGATTAACTAAAGTTTTGCACCCTAAGTTCCAATCCTATTCTAGCATGGCAATTCTATGAAAGTAATTGCGAGAATGTAAGTGCTAGAAAGTAAATGCGGAAAGTAAGGGGACAAGGAACACGGCGATCTTTTTCCCGAGGTATCGGAGAGTCGCCACTCTCCACTAGTCCTCGTTGGAGCACCCGCGCAAGGGTGTAGCTCCCCCTTGATCCTCGCAAGGACCAAGTGCTCTCTAGGGCTGATTCTTCGTCGCTCCGACGCGGTGAATCGCCAAGAACCGCTCACAAGGTGAGTTGGGTCATCCACAAGCACCGCCGGATGATCACCAAGCTCCAATCACCACCAAGCCGTCTAGGTGATGGCGATCACCAAGAGTAACAAGCACAAACTCTCACTTGACCTCGCAAAGCCTAGGGAGAAGAGTGGATGCACACTAGCTACTCTCGATCTCTCATGAACTCATGGATTCTCAAATCTCTTCAAGTCATGAGGCTCTTGCAACTCTCCTGCTCTCACAACGTGTTTCTCAGCTGAACAAATGAGCAAGAGAGTCGAAATGGTGGGGGTGAGGTAGTATTTATAGCCAAAGGCCAAAATCCAACCGTTACCCAACATTTCGCTCGGACGTGAGCGCCGGACGCGTCCGGCACTCACCGCCGGACGCGTCCGGCGCTTTATGGAGTTCAAACGGCAACCTAGCCGTTGGGCTACAAGGTCTATCTCGGACGCGTCCGGGCCAAGCGTCCGGCGCGCGTCCGGCGCACGACCGACCTGGGCTGAGCCCGACTCCAAAACTCTTCGGTCCGCGTCCGGCGCACGCCGGACGCCAGGCTACGCGCGTCCGCCGTCGGGCGTAGACTAAAGGACAGATTTACCATGCGCGGACGCGTCCGGCGCCCACGGCCGGGCGCGTCCGGCGCTCGTTGGAGCTCCCGTTTCCACTTGATACGCGATCCTTTGAAAACGGCGACAACTCCCGGACACTCTCGGGCTCTCGGGTAACTTCCTAGCGCTAAGATTTCACCAAAGTGTGCACCACACCTAAACCCGAGACTCAACTAGGTCAAGCTACCCATTTGCACCCCCCTTAATAGTACGGCCAAAGGGGAAAACAAAGTCCTAACGACTAATCCGATGTCTCTCAACACCATCGACAATCGGAACTAACCGTCCTTAACCTTGTCGTCCAACCTTTGAAAACCGAAACGATTTCCATCGAGAAGAGGGCATGCCAACCAAATGCCTGAGATTCCATTACCATGACCTAACTCCCTTTGTTTCTGCAAAACACACGTTAGTCATAGTAATCTATATTGTCATCAATCATCGAAACCCACATCAAGGGGCCTAGATGCTTTCACTACCCAAAACAGTGATCAAGCAAATTGACAAGTATATAAGACAAAGTGCCTCTCCGGGAGAGGAGCATCTCGCAAATGAGAAAAAAATTGCCAAAGCCGCTTGGCCGCAGTCCGTACTTCTAAAAATGAGGGAGGAATGGGTGTTCTTAATTTGCGTAGACTCACAATGAAGCTCTCTTCCTAAAACATCCGAGCAAATTCTTCAACAAGAGAGATCAGCCTTGGGTGAATTTGATTTGGCACAACTACTACGTAAATGGGAGCCTACCAAAAGCAAACTCTCTAAAGGGCTCCTTCTCGTGGAGAGATGTTTTAAAGTTATTGGACCGCTTTAAAGGGATAGCATGCATCACAAGTATTCGGAGAAACCTCGCAGCCTATGGGAAGATCTTTGGGAAGGAAAGGTGAGAAAGTTTGATTATTCGTAGCTTCATTCTTTTGCTAAGAACAAGCACTGAGCTTGAGACAGATGTGGAACACAAGACAAACTACAGCTTTTCAACTTGCCTCTATCTCGTTGAAGCTTTGCAGCTTCATTGAACTAGACTCGGAGTTGGCCGCACTTGAACTCACCGATTTAATGGATATCTGGAATTACATCTCGGGGTTCGGAAAATTTCTCTTCCTCTAAGGCTTATAAGTCAATTGCAGGTCACACACAAGTTGAACCAATTTATAGGTGGCTTTGGAAAACCGCTTTGTCAAGGAAAGCATAAGATTTTTTTCCTCGGCTGGCCCCGAGAGACAGAGTCGGCACTGAGGAATTGATGAAAAGAAGGAATATGATCCTCCCAAGTTACTCCCGTGTGCTCGCTAGCAACCGATTGATGAAACCTTAATGCACATGTTGTTTCACTGCGCTTTCTCCATCCATTGCTGGGGAACTATAAATTTTCAAATCAATGAAAATTTATCTCTTTTCCAGAACTTCTTGAGTTGGAAAGAGGTTCACAGATGAAAGGTCACAATGGCTAGAGGGGGTGAATAGCCTAATAAAAATTCTAGCAATAAAACTAGACAACCCAATTAGATAGCAAGGCGGCAAATGTGCAAAGCAAGTGCTTCGACTACTCTATGCAAGCCGTCCTACCATGCAAGGCTACTTAATTTAATTGCACGCACAACAACGGTGATCAAGCTACACAATGTCGGTTCACCGAAACCAACCAAGCAATTCTACCCACGGGATTTAAGCTACACAAAGAGTGGTTCCCGACCGACCACAACAAGCAATTCTACCTTGCGGAAAGTAAAGAGATGATCGAATGTTATACCGCCGCGAAGAGTAGAAGATAGCCAATCACCGGTGTAGAAGCCAATCACCTAGAGAGCTCAAGCATAAGCACAAGGAGGTCGAAGCCTCGGCAATCACAAATCAACACAATGATTTTTACCGAGGTTCACTTGCTTCCCGGCAAGCTACTCCTCGTTGTGGCGATACACTTGCTTGGTGAGTTGCCCGCTCAATTGGCTCGGTGCCAAAGACCCCAATGGGGAGCCGCAATCTCCACACAAGACAAGGATCCACAAGCCACGAGCAATCCACTAGAGTATCCTTTCGCGAACTCCCGCGGGGAAGGATCAAGAACCCCTCACAAGAACCCGGTGTGGCCTCGAACAATCACCAAGTCGAGCTCAACCACCACCCGCTGCTCCAAACCATCTACGGTGACGGGAATCACCGAAGAGTAACAAGAATCCGCAGCCCACTCGAAGAACAAGTGCCTCTAGATGCAACTCTCAATGCAAATCACTTGTCTTGCCACTCAAATCTCACAAGAGATGCTCAAGAATGAAAGAGATGAGTGGGGGAGTGTCTCTCTAGCTCAAAGGATGCACAAGTATGTGAAAATGGCCAAGAGAGCCTCCCAAGCCGGCCAACCCTCTATTTATAGACCCAAGGTCGAAATAGAGCCGTTGCTCCTCTGGCCGACTCTTCACGTCCGCGCTCGGCCGGCGGACGCGTCCGCCGCCCTCTGCCGCGCCGCGCCACTTGACCGTTAAGGTTTGAACCGTGCCACGTCACCACGCGTCGGACGCCGCACGGTGTTCCCGCCCGAGTCCGCGCCCGCGTCCCGGCGCGCGTCCGACGAGCGGACCACGCAGAGCTCGCCGGCCGAAAGTTTCGTGCGCGTCCGGGACCGCCCGACGCGCCGGCCCGCGTCCGGCGCGCCGTCCGCGAGCCGACACCCGCCCGCCCGGCGTGCGCCGGACGCGTCCGGCCCGCCCGCTGCGCCCCGGGCGGCGCCCGCGTCCGACGCCTGAGAGACATGCCACCTTCTTGTTTGATCTTCGATGTCGCGCGTCGTCGGTCCGATCTTCAAATCACTTGTCCAAGGTGCTAACTCCACGAGTAGATCACTTCTCAAGCACCGGAGTTAGCGTATCTTCTGAAGATTACGTCGACAAGTGTTAGCTCTCTAGTTAGCCTCTCATGCATCATGCAAAGTCACAACTAGAGGCACTTAGGACCGCGAATGAACCGAGGAAACCCCTCTTGATAGTCGGTTATCGATCCTAAATGTGGTCACACTCACTAAGTGTCTCGACCACTAAACCGGAAAGCCCTATCAAGTATACCTCCGCCTTGATCTCCATGGACCTCCGTCGGAGCTCGATCACTTTACATCCTTCATGTTCATCACGTGATCACCATGCTCCATCATCCACCGTCACGTTGCTATGTGTCTAACCACACTTAGAGCAAAGCATTAGCAACGTTGAGTGTCATTAATTACCAAAACCAAACCGGAGCTTTCAATCTCCCCCTTTTTGGTAATTGATGACAACCCCTCGACAAACTCACAAAGATATGGAAATAGAATTCAATATGAAATTGAATTGCTTGCCCAAGACATTTTGATCAAGAATCTTGGATTGGACAAGCATTTCAATTCCGGTTTTGGTAGTGGTAGCTCCCCCTACATGTGTACATCAAATGTTTGGTCGATTTCCAAGCACACATGCATAGATGAAACTTTTGAGAAAGTTACCACAACCAAAATGGTACTAAGGTTTATAGAATTGACCTTTGAAGCGTGATACCAATCGGAGTGCGATAATAAACCTTCCTTAGCACCATGGGAATCTAGACATCCATCAAAACTCAAGATACCTCATGAGATCACATTATAAGCAAGGTACTTGAATAAGAGAAACTCTATGTCTAGAAACCACCTATGCATGCTAGTACTTCATTTCATCAATCAAGTTCTATACTAGTAATACACCAAACAAGCATGAATATTGAATTTAGCTTGCAATGCTTCATATCATCATGAATGCACACACAATATGCAACAAATAGTCTATGAGCTTGCTCCCCCTATTTGTGTGCTCATGGTTGGGTCATATCATAAAAATTGATCCCCTTCCATTGCTCTTTGTGACTTATTTCTCCCCCTAGGTGTAAACTTCTCCCCCTGGGTGTATACTTACTTCTCCCCCTTTGTCATCAATGACCAAGAAGGGTGCATGAGATGAGAGAAACAAGTCAATCAACTATGGCCAAATCTAAATCACATGCCTAGAAAATGTATCTCGGTTTGAACCAAGGGCAAGCTTCTTCACACCTCATAAGAATAAGGGTTATCTTGACCATGTTGAGATATACATCATGAGCAAGTGCTAAAGATTCAACACTAGGTTTACAAGCTCACAAACAAGTCATATGCCACCACTAGATCAAATCAAGCATAGAAACAATAGTGGTGCCATATATCCTTCAAATTCATTTGATTTGCAATGAATGAGCCTAGCAAGATGCACATGTATACATGTCTACACAACTAGCAAAGGATGCATGAAATGCAACAACCAACTTTACTTTGCTATGTTGGAGGAGAGGCATGTCATATATGGGGTGCATCAATCCATGTTGGAGAAGCTAAGTATGTTCAACTCATTCCTCAACTTGCAATATCTCTTCTCATCAAGAGGCTTGGTGAATATGTGGGCTAGTTGATCTTCGGTGCCAATGCTTTCAATGCTAATATCATCCTTTTGTTGATGATCTCTAATGAAGTGGTGCCTCACATCAATGTGCTTGGTTCTAGAATGTTGAACCGGATTGTTTGTCATCTTGATTGCACTTTCATTGTCACAAAACAAAGGCACATGCTTGAACTTGATCCCATAGTCCTTCAAGGTGGCTTTCATCCATAGCAATTGTGCACAACAATTCCCCGCACTAATATATTCGGCTTCGGCGGTGGAAAGTGCCACACTATTTTGCTTCTTTGAAGACCATGACACAAGAGATCTTCCTAGCACTTGGCATGTTCCACTTGTGCTCTTCCTATCAATCTTGCAACCGGCATAGTCGGAGTCGGAGTATCCAATCAACTCAAAGCTTGACCCCTTGGGATACCATAGACCAACATCTTGAGTACCCTTCAAGTATCTCAACACCCTCTTGGTTGCCGTCAAGTGACTCTCTCTTGGAGAAGCTTGGAACCTTGCACACATGCACACACTAAACATGACATCCGGCCTTGAGGCGGTCACATATAGCAAGCTTCCAATCATTGATCTATATAGCTTTTGCTCAATCATCTTGCCACTATCATCAATGTCCAAGCCACCATTGGTTCCCATAGGTGTACTAATCGCCTTAGCATCTTGCAACCCAAACTTCTTGATCATGTCCTTGATGTACTTGCCTTGACTTACAAAGGTGCCATTCTTCATTTGCTTGATTTGAAGACCAAGGAAGTAGCTTAACTCTCCAAGCATTGACATCTCAAACTCACTAGCCATCATCTTAGCAAACTCTTCACAAAAGAATTGATTTGTTGATCCAAAGATGATATCATCCACATAGATTTGCAACACAAACAAGTCATCTTCTATCTTCTTGGTGAAGAGAGTAGTGTCAACCTTGCCCATCTTAAAGCCTTTGGAGATGAGAAAATCTCTCAATCTTTCATACCATGCCCTTGGAGCTTGCTTCAAGCCATACAAAGCCTTCTTGAGCTTATAGACATGGTTGGGCTTCTTGTCATCCTCAAAACCGGGAGGTTGTGCAACATACACTTCCTCATTGATGAAGCCATTGAGAAATGCACTCTTCACATCCATTTGATAGAGCTTGATGTTGTGAGCACAAGCATAGGCTAATAAGATTCTAATTGCCTCCAATCTTGCCACCGGTGCATATGTTTCTCCAAAGTCAAGACCCTCAACTTGTGTGTAACCTTGTGCCACTAGTCTTGCTTTGTTTCTCACTACCAATCCATCTTGATCTTGCTTATTCTTGAAGACCCACTTGGTGCCAATCACATTGTGCTTCTTTGGCCTCTCAACAAGCTCCCAGACATCATTCCTTGTGAAGTTGTTCAATTCCTCATGCATGGCATTTATCCAATCCGGATCCTTCAATGCCTCATCAATCTTAGTTGGTTCAATGAATGACACAAAGGAGTAGTGCTCACATATGCTAGCCAATCTTGATCTTGTTTGCACACCTCTTTGAATGTCACCAATGATATGATCTAGAGGATGATCTCTTGCAATGTGAGAAGGTTGAAGAACTAGCTCATTAGCATTGCTTGCTTGACCTTGATCTTGATCTTGATGTTGAGTACCACTTGTGCTTGCCTCATTGGAATCATCGATCACAACTTGAGTTGGCACTTGCACCTCATCACCATCATCCACTTGCCTCGGCCTAATTTCACCAATGTCCATGTGCCTCATTGCATTGTTCAATTGATCTCCACCCACATCATCTTGATTTTGATCTCCAACTTGAGAGCCTTGGGCTTCATCAAATTCAACATCATGAACTTCTTCAACTAGCCCACTAGCCAAGTTCCATACTCTATAAGCCTTGCTAGAAGTAGAGTAGCCAAGAAGAAATCCCTCATCACACCTCTTGTCAAACTTGCCAAGTCTTTGCCCCTTCTTGAGTATGTAGCACTTGCAACCAAAGACCCGGAAATAAGCTATGTTGGGCTTCCTTCCATTCAAAATCTCATATGGAGTCTTCTCTAACTTCCCATGGCAATAGAGGCGGTTGCAATAGTAGCAAGCCGTGTTGATGGCATCACTTCAAAACTTCTCACTCACATTGTACTCAAGTAGAATGGTTCTTGCCATCTCAATCAAGGTCCTATTCTTCCTTTCAACCACACCATTGGATTGGGGAGTGTAGGTTGGTGAGAATTGATGCACAATTCCAAGCTCATCACACAACTCTTCAACTCTTGTGTTCTTGAATTCACTCCCATTGTCACTTCTTATCTTCTTGATGGTAGTGTCAAACTCATTTTGCACCCTCTTGACAAAAGACTTGAATAGATCATAGACTTCACTCTTGTCATAGAGAAAGAACACCCATGTGTATCTTGTGTAATCATCCACAATCACAAATCCATACTTGTTGCCCCCAATTGATGTGTAGTGGGTTGGGCCAAACAAGTCCATATGCAACAACTCAAATGCTCTTGAAGTTGACATCTCATTCTTCTTGGGATGTGAGTTCCCATGTTGCTTGCCGGCTTGACATGCACTACAAGGTCTATCCTTCTCAAATGTGACATCATTCAAGCCTCTCACTAGATCATGCTTCACCAACTTGTTCAATTGCTTCATGCCAACATGTCCAAGGCGCCTATGCCATAGCCATCCCTTGCTTGACTTGCCAATCAAACATGATGAAAGTTGAGCTTCACTAGCATTGAAATCAACCAAGTACAAGCTTCCATGCCTAAACCCCTTGAAGATGATATTTGCTTGATCCTTGCTCACCACCTCAACTTGCTTGTCATCAAATATGCACTTGTAGCCAAGATCACACAATTGTGCCACCGACAAAAGATTGAAGTTCAAAGTATCAACTAGCAACACATTGGAGAGATCCTTGTCATTGGAAATTGCAACCTTTCCTAGCCCCATGACATCACCCTTGCTATTGTCACCAAAAGTGATGGAGTTGAATCCACCATTATCATTCTTGTCAAGTGATTTGAACATACTATCTTCACCGGTCATATGATTTGATGCACCACTATCAAGCACCCAATGCCTCCCTCCGGCTTTGTAATTGACCTTAGTGGCCTTGGCCATGAAGCAAGATGATGGAGCACCAAATAGAGAAAGCTTCTCTTGAATGGCAATGCTTGCGTGCCCCTTCTTCTTCTTCTTCTTGGAATCGTCATCATCATCACTTGAGGAAGATGAATCACTCTCCCAAGTTGCCACATGAGATTCACCCTTCTTCTTGTGATGGGAGGAGTCTTTCTCCTCCTTCTTCTTTTCTTGCTTCTTCCTCTCCTTCCTCATAGCATCTTCATCATCACTTGCATATGGGCACTTGGCAATGAGATGATCCTTGCTATTGCACCGGAAGCACTTCATGGGATGGTCACTAGACTTGCATGAGTTTCTCTTGCCCTTGGACCGGTACCCCTTCTTCATGAGCTTCCCCATTCTCTTCACAAGGAGTGCCATTTGTTCACTCACTTCTTCTTCTTGCCCACTTGTAAGGTCCTAGATGGCTCGAGGGGGGGTGAATAGCCTATAAAAAAATTTCTACAAACTCACTAAGCAAACTTCGTTAGATACACAAACGGCGGAAAGCAAGTTTTGCTTAGCCTACTAGATGTTGCAAGCCTCCTATCCAAACAATTCTAGTAGGTGATCACTAGCACACACAATAGCTACCACTAGTGATCAAGAGTTCTACCCACGGGATTTAGTCTACACAAGAAGTGGTTCCCGACCGACCACACAAGCAATTCTACCCACGGGATTTAGTCTACACAAGAAGTGGTTCCCGACCGACCACACAAGCAATTCTACTTTGCAAGAATGTAAACGAAGTAATACAAGAGAGGGTAGGAGCTTGTTATACCAACGCGTAGAGTCGAGGTTGTCAATCACCAAGAGATGAACAATCAATCAATCGGCAACACACAATCGGAGACCAATCACCGGAACAAAGATGAACACAATTGTTTTTGTTCACCCGGTGTTCACTTGGGCACCGCCAAGCTAGTCACCGGTTGTGTCGACCAACACCTAGATGGTTCTTCGGTGTGACCCTCAAGTCACTAGCCCCTCAAGGCTCGCCCGCAAGGCACCGCAAGACACTACTCTCAAGCGAGGTACTCAACGACACGCGCAATCCACTAGGATGCTCTTCGTGATCCCCACGAGGTGAGCTCAAACCTCTCACAAACAACCGGAGGTGGCCAAGAACAAACACCTTCTCTTGCCAACGCCTCCAACTTCCTCCAAGCCGGCTAGGAGCGGTACTCTCCAAGAGTAACAAGAAATCCACCGGCTAAACCACCCACAAGTGCCACTAGATGCCCTCAAGCAATGCAATGCACTAGGTGATTCACTCAATCTCTCTAGGATGAACAACCAAGCAAGGGAGATGAGTGGGAGAGAGTCTCTTAGCTCAAAGAATGCACAAGGGATGAGAAATGGTCAAGAGACCTCCCCAAGGGCCGGCCACCTTCTATTTATAACCCCTCAAACAAATGTGACCGTTACCCCCTCGGGAGGCCGAAGACGCGCGCGGACGCGTCTCGCGCAAACCGCCGGACGCGTCCGGCGCTTCTTCCTCGCGCGGCCCGAGCCGACCGTTGGCGCCGTGGCCAACCGCGTCGCCACGTGGGCGTCCGGCGCTGCGTCCCGGCGCACGCCCGCAGCGCGTCCGGCGCCGCGTCCGCTTCGCAACGCCGAGCTCGGAACTTTCGTTCCGAGTCCGGCGTGCGCGGACGCGGCACCCGCGTCCGCCGCCTTGAGCCGAGCCACTAGCAACGCGCCGTCTTCCACCGAGCGCCGGACCCGGACAAGAAACAAGCCGAGTCCGCCGCTGCGTCCGCCGCGCGTCCGACGAACATCTTCGCGAGCCACCACCTCGCGCCACGCCACAATGCGCCGGACGCGTCCGGCGCCTGCCCAAGGCGCTTCCGGCGCCTCTTCCAGGTGCTGACTTCAACGTTTTGTCGCCGTGTCGTGACACCAACTTCTCCAACATGCTATCCAACAAGTATACCAACTTGATCAATAGAGATAGCATGATTTCAACCAAATTTTGCATCCGGCGCAATAGAAAATATGCATCCATTTTTCCCAAAAGCGCCGAATCCCGCCGAGCCTGTGATCGGCGGGAGGAAGAGAGGGACCCAAACCCATCTCTACCCCGCAAACCACGCGCGCCCAAACGCCACCTTTGTAAATGTGCCAACACCACCAAGTGTACATCTCCATGTGCTTGTGTGTTAGCTTTTACAATCATTTCCCAAAGGTTAGGCTAGCTCACTAGGCCCTATATGCAATGCACTTCATGAATTCACCTAGTGGCACCCGTGCGTCAAATAGCCGATAAGACTTCCCCTCTTAATAGTGCGGCTATCGAACCTAAACCACTCACACCCTCTATGGTGTCTTGAGTGCAAAACAAAATGGCCCTATCGGTTATACCTTTTCCTTGAGCCCATTTTGTTCCTCCAAATGATATGAACACTTCACACCATCATGTGACCGTCTCGATCCATCGACCTCGACTTCACTTGCCCTTCACCGTGCATCGGTCCATCGGCGCCTAGTCTTGCCCGAGCTTCACCATCGCATGGTCCTTCACTCCCAAGCCTTGACTAGCCCTTCACCTTCAACACCGGTCCATGGAGCCAAGCACGGTCTTGATCTTCATCTTTGATCACATGACACGTGTCATGCTTCATATTCAATATGCTCATCGTGTGGACAACCTTTCTCTAAATCAACCACTTAGATAAACAAGGTTAGTCCTAGGTTTCATCAATTAGCCAAAAACAAACTAGGGACTTTCAATCTCCCCCTTTTTGGTAATTGATGACAACCTCAACAAAGATGATTTTATAATAAAGATTTTGAACTTGTCATACTTGTCCAATCATTAAGCTCACAAGAGAAATTTGGACAACTATAGCAAGTTCGGTTTTGGTAGTATTGCTCCCCCTACATATGTGCATAGAGTTTGGATTTGAAGCTTTGCACATATGCATGGATAAGATTGTGGGGAGAGTAATTCTACCAAAATGATGCTAAGGTGTAAGAAATGGACCTTTGAAGCGTGATACCAATCGGAGTTGCAATTTACACCATCCTTAGCACCATGAAGTAACTAGACATCCATCAAAAACTCAAGAACCCCGTGAGATCAACATTATAAGCAAAGTTCTTGAACCACTTGTAAAGCAAGGGGAGTCTAGTTACAACCTATGCATGCTAGTAGATCATTTCATCAATCAAGTTCTATACTAGCATTGCACCACACAAGCAAGGAGACACTACTTGTATAAAACTTTAAAACTAGGTGCCATGAGCAAGTCATATGAGAATGCACAAACAAATGCAACAACTTTGTTCATGAGCTTGCTCCCCCTTCTTGTGTGCATCAAAATTTTATTTACCCCTTTATCATGTTCAATCATCTTTTTCTCTCCCCCTTTGTCAACAATTGCCCAAAATGGGATCAAATTGTGGAGAGAAAAGGACTTTGATGGAGTAAACAAAACTTTAGTCAAAATTGGTTCAATCTAGACCACTCGCCAAAGACATTTAATTCGGTTTGAACCAAAGACAAGCTTCTTCACACCTCATGACAAGGGTTATCTTGCCTATGTTGAATTAAACACTTGTAGCAAATATTCTAGATTCAACACTAGGATTGCAAGCCCATAAACATGTCATATGTCACCACTAGATCAAGCAAAATATAGAAGCAATAGTGGTAAACATATATACATCAAACACATTTGATTTATCATGAATGCTCCAAATGCACCTTGTATGTCTACATGTGCTACCACAAGTATAGTCCTAAGCATGAATGACATGTCAACCAATGGTACCTTGCTTAGTCGAAGGAGAGGCATGTCAAGTAGTGGTGGGGTGCATTCAACACATGTCCGAGAAGTCAAGAATATTCAATTCATTCCTTAGCTTGCAAAACCTTCTTTCATCAAGTGGCTTGGTGAGGATGTCGGCAAGTTGATCATCGGTGCCCACACTTTCAATGGAAATGTCACCCTTTTGTTGATGATCTCTTATGAAGTGATGCCTTATGTCAATGTGCTTTGTTCTTCCATGTTGAACCGGGTTTTGTGTCATCTTGATTGCACTTTCATTGTCACAAAACAATGGCACATTCTTGAAGTTGATGCCATAATCCTTCAAAGTTGACTTCATCTAAAGCAATTGTGCACAACAACTCCCCGCACTAACATATTCGGCTTCGGCGGTAGAGATTGCCACACTATTTTGTTTCTTTGAGGACCATGACACAAGTGATCTTCCAAGAAGTTGACATGTACCACTTGTGCTCTTTCTATTGATCTTGCAACCACCATAGTCGGAGTCCGAATATCCAATCAATTCAAACTTTGACCCCTTAGGATACCACAATCCAACATCTCTTGTTTGCTTCAAGTACCTCAATATTCTCTTTGCGGCCGTGAGATGACTCTCTCTAGGTGAGGCTTGATATCTAGCACACATGCAAACACTAAACATGACATCCGGTCTTGATGCGGTGACATAGAGTAGGCTTCCAATCAATGACCGATAATCCTTTTGATTCACCATATTGCCATCATGATCACTATCAAGATTCCCATTGGTGCCCATTGGAGTTGAGATTGGCTTTGCATCTTGCATTCCAAACTTCTTCAACATATCCCTTATGTATTTCCCTTGACTCACAAATGTCCCATTCTTCAATTGCTTGACTTGAAGACCAAGGAAATAGCTAAGTTCACCAATCATGGACATCTCAAACTCATTTGCCATTATTTCACCAAATTCTTCACAATATGCTTGATTGGTTGATCCAAAGATGATATCATCAACATAGATTTGCACAATGAAGAGATCATTACCAATCTTCTTGGTGAATAGAGTAGTGTCAACCTTGCCCATAATGAACCCTTTGGAGTGAAGAAAAGTCTTCAATCTCTCATACCATGCTCTAGGTGCTTGCTTCAAGCCATACAAAGCTTTCTTCAATTTGTACACATGGTTGGGTCTCTTCTCATCTTCAAAACCGGAGGTTGCTCAACATATACTAGCTCATTGATGATCCCATTGAGAAATGCACTCTTGACATCCATTTGATATAACTTGATATTGTGGGCACATGCATAAGCCAATAGTATCCTTATTGCCTCCAATCTTGCCACGGGAGCATATGTTTCATCATAGTCAAGACCTTCAACTTGAGTATAGCCTTGTGCAACTAGTCTTGCTTTGTTTCTAATCACAACACCATCTTGATCTTGCTTGTTCTTGAAAACCCATTTGGTTCCAATGACATTGTGATCCTCCGGCCTCTCAACTAACTCTCACACATCATTTCTTGTGAAGTTGTTGAGCTCTTCTTGCATTGCCATGATCCAATCGGCATCATCCAAGGCTTCCTCAATTTTCTTTGGCTCTTTGGTTGACACAAATGATGCATATTCACATATCATTGCCACTCTTGATCTTGTTTGCACACCACTTCTAATATCACCAATAACACTATCAATTGGATGATCTCTTGCAACATGTTGTGGTTGTAGCACTTGCACTTGATTGCTTGAGCTTGGTTGATCACTTGACTTGTCTTCATTTGATGAACTAGCACCATGATCTTGCACTTGAGCATTGCTAGCTTGCCTCAATGGAGAATTTAGCACTTCATCTTTATCATCTTGTACATCAACCACTTGCTTTGCTCTTATGTCACCAATGTCCATGTTCTTCATAGCTTCAACCAATTGAGTTCCACCAACATCTTCTAGATTCTCATCTTCATCTTGTGACCCATTGGTTTCATCAAATTGCACATCATGGACTTCCTCTAGAATGCCACTTGAGTTGTTCCAAACTCTATAAGCCTTGCTTGTAGTTGAATAACCGAGTAGGAACCCCTCATCACATCTCTTTTCAAACTTCCCCAATCTAGTGCCCTTCCTCAAGATATAGCATTTGCAACCAAACACTCTAAAATAGCCAATGTTGGGCTTTCTTCCATGAAGTAGCTCATATGGGGTCTTCTCTAACAAGGTATGACAATAGAGCCTATTGATGTAGTAGCATGCCGTGTTGATTGCTTCATCCCAAAATGATTGACTAACATTGTACTCATGAAGCATTGATCTAGCCATATCAAGCAATGTTCTATTCTTCCTCTCAACTAGGCCATTTGATTGTGGAGTGTATTTGGCCGAGAATTGATGACCAATGCCATAGTGATCACACAATTCTTCCATTCTTGTATTCTTGAACTCACTCCCATTGTCACTTCTCACTTTCTTGATTCTCATGTCAAACTCATTGTGAACTCTAGTGAGAAAAGTCTTAAAGGTGTCATACACTTCACTCTTGTCACTAAGAAAGAATACCCATGTAAATCTTGTGAAGCCATCCACTATGACAAACCCATACTTGTTGCCACCAATACTTGTGTATGTAGTTGGGCCAAATAGATCCATGTGCAACAACTCAAATGCCTTGCATGTGCTCATTATACTCTTCTTTGGATGTGAGCTTCCAACTTGCTTCCCGGCTTGACATGCACTACACAACTTGTCCTTCTCAAATACAACATCTTTCAAGCCTTCAACAAGATTGTGTTGTGTGAGCTTCTTCAATTGTTTCATGCCAACATGCCCAAGCCTTCTATGCCAAAGCCAACCCAAACTTGATTTTGATATCAAACATGTTGTCAAAGAAGCTTCACTAGTGTTGAAATCAACAAGATAGAGATTCTCATATCTAAAGCCTTTGAACACCAAGTTGGAGCCATCAAGAGAAACTACCTCAACATCATTTGCCCCAAAAATGCACTTGTAGCCTCGATCACAAATTTGTGCCACGGAGAGAAGATTGAAATCCAAGCTTTCAACTAGCATCACATTGGAGATACTCATGTCATTTGATATTGCAATCTTGCCCAAACCAACAACCTTGCCTTTCTTGTTATTGCCAAAAGTAATTGACTCAATGCCACTATCATTCTTCTCAATTGAATCAAACATTCTTGATGTGCCGGTCATGTGTTGAGAACACCCACTATCAATAATCCAATGCCTTCCTCCGGCTTTATAATTCACCTACAAGCAAATCAATGAAGCTTAGGTACCTATTTTTGCTTGGGTCCTTGTAGGTTAGTGACTAAGCTCTTTGGTACCCAAATTGCCTTCTTCTTTGGGCCAACAATGGGTGTACCAACAAACTTAGCTTGCACACCTTTCACACCCTTGGTAAGCACATAACAAGAATCAAAAGGTATAGCATTGTCAAGTTTCTTGTTTTGTTGCTTCTTGTTGCAATTTTGCTCTAGGTGCCCAACTTGCTTGCATCTATAGCAAAACCGACCATTGCTCTTCACAAAGCTAGGCTTTGGAGTTGCAAAGGCCGACTTGCCCTTCTTGGGGTTATAGCCCAATCCCTCTTTGTTAAGAGAGAACCTTTGGCTACCCAAGCACTTTAGCAAGCGGGCCTCACCACCATAGGCTTTGCCTAAGGCATGAGTGAGCTCATCCACCTCCTTCTTGAGGGTCTCATTCTCTACCATTAGTGTAGCATCACAAGTGAAGCCATCACTAGTAGTGGAGATAGAGTCGGTGGTGGTGGTGGAAGATGTGCTACAAGAAGGGTTAGCATTTGTCATGATGATAGGTTAATAAAATGACTCATCAATGATGTCACAAGTAAGACCTATATCACATGATGCAATCACCACTTTCTTTGCTTGTTGCTCAAGTAGAAGTGAGTGAGCTTCTTTAAGCTTAGAATGAGCATCACCAAGCTTCTCATGGTCTACCACTAGACTCTCATGAGTGGTCATAAGCTCACCTAGGGCTTTCTCAAGTATTTCTACTTTCATTGAGAGCTTCTTGCACTCCTTTTCCTTGGCAATAGCTATATCTCTAGTTTCTTGCATCAAGTCATATAATTGATCCTTAGTCGGTTCATCATCATCATCAACATTATCAACATCGTGAGCATATTCCATCTCACTATCATCATCACTATCATCATATTGTACCTTTGTTTCCTTGGCCATGAAGCATGATGGTGATGTGAAGAATAATGAAGACTTCTTGTTAATAGCGATGGAAGCCATAGCCTTGTTGCTTGAGTCTTCATCTTCATCATCATTGTCACTCTCCCAAGTGACCACAAATGCACCATTCTTGCCCTTCTTGAGTGTCATCTTGGCCTCATGCTTCTTCTTCTCAAACTTGCCCTTGTTGTAGTTCTTCTTCTTCTCATATGGGCATTCGGCTTGTAGATGCTCGGTGCTATCACAATTGAAGCACTTTCTTGGTTGCTCTTGCTTCTTGAAGTTGTTTCTCTTGAAGCCTCTTCTCTTGATGAACATGTGTCCCATCTTCTTCACCACAAGAGCAAGTGCCTCATCATCAATCTCAAAGTCACCATCTTCCTCATTGGTTTCTTCTTCTTCAAAGATTGGTGCTTTGCCCTTGGAGGATGTGGCTTGGAATGCCACGGTCTTCTTCTTCTTCTCCTCTTCTACCTTCTCATCATCTTGATCAAATTTGTCATATGTCAAGACTTCACCAAGCAAATCATTTGGCTTCTTAGCTTCAAGCCCATCTCTTTGTAGCATAAGCTTCAACATCTTGAAGCTCCTCGGCAAGCAAATCAAGAACTTGTGACAAAAATCTTCATCTTTTGTCTTGTGCCCCAAACTCTTGAGATCATTTACAATGACTTATAAGCGATGAAACATTTCAATGATTGTTTCATCCTCTTTCTTCTTGAAGTTCTCGAACTCACTCTTGAGTCCATATAGCTTGGCACTCTTCACAACCTTGGTGCCCTCATAGGTCTCACCCAACCTAGTCCACACTTCACTTGCAAGTTCCAAATCCTTGATCCCCTCAAACACCTTTGTATCAATGCCATTGTATAGGGTGTTGAGAGCCATTCTATTGCAAGTGATGTTAGCTCTATCTTCATCGGTGAGATGATCATTATCAAGAATAGCATAGTCATGCAATGTAACTTGCAAGACCCTCTCTTGTATTGAACCAAGATACATGATCATCTTTCTCTTCCAATGATCAAAAGAACTAACTCCATCAAACATAGGCGGTTTGCCCCCAACATGGTTGAACACAATTTGAGCCATCTTAACACCGTAGGATGTTAAGCCTTGCACTAAAACGGTGACCTCGGCTCCGATACCACTTGTAAGGTCCTAGATGGCTAGAGGGGGGTGAATAGCCTATAAAAAAATTTCTACAAACTCACTAAGCAAACTTCGTTAGATACACAAACGGCGGAAAGCAAGTTTTGCTTAGCCTACTAGATGTTGCAAGCCTCCTATCCAAACAATTCTAGTAGGTGATCACTAGCACACACAATAGCTACCACTAGTGATCAAGAGTTCTACCCACGGGATTTAGTCTACACAAGAAGTGGTTCCCGACCGACCACACAAGCAATTCTACCCACGGGATTTAGTCTACACAAGAAGTGGTTCCCGACGACCACACAAGCAATTCTACTTTGCAAGAATGTAAACGAAGTAATACAAGAGAGGGTAGGAGCTTGTTATACCAACGCGTAGAGTCGAGGTTGTCAATCACCAAGAGATGAACAATCAATCAATCGGCAACACACAATCGGAGACCAATCACCGGGAACAAAGATGAACACAATTGTTTTTGTTCACCCGTGTTCACTTGGGCACCGCCAAGCTAGTCACCGGTTGTGTCGACCAACACCTAGATGGTTCTTCGGTGTGACCCTCAAGTCACTAGCCCCTCAAGGCTCGCCCCGCAAGGCACCGCAAGACACTACTCTCAAGCGAGGTACTCAACGACACGCGCAATCCACTAGGATGCTCTTCGTGATCCCCACGAGGTGAGCTCAAACCTCTCACAAACAACCGGAGGTGGCCAAGAACAAACACCTTCTCTTGCCAACGCCTCCAACTTCCTCCAAGCCGGCTAGGAGCGGTACTCTCCAAGAGTAACAAGAAATCCACCGGCTAAACCACCCACAAGTGCCACTAGATGCCCTCAAGCAATGCAATGCACTAGGTGATTCACTCAATCTCTCTTAGGATGAACAACCAAGCAAGGGAGATGAGTGGGAGAGAGTCTCTTAGCTCAAAGAATGCACAAGGGATGAGAAATGGTCAAGAGACCTCCCCAAGGGCCGGCCACCTTCTATTTATAACCCCTCAAACAAATGTGACCGTTACCCCCTCGGGAGGCCGAGCAGTACGCGCCGGACGCGTCTGCCGCAAACCGCCGGACGCGTCCGGCGCTTCTTCCTCGCGCGCGGCCCGAGCCGACCGTTGGCGCCGTGGCCAACCGCGCGTCGCCACGTGGCGTCCGGGCGCGTCCGGCGGCGCACGCCCGCCACGCGTCCGGCGCCGCGTCGCGTCCGCAACGCCGAGCTCGGAACTTTCGTTCCGAGTCCGGCGTGCGCGGACGCGGCACCCGCGTCCGCCGCCTTGAGCCGAGCCACTAGCAACGCGTCTTTCCACCGAGCGCCGGACCCAAAGCCAAGATAAACAAGCCGAGTCCGCCGCTGCGTCCGCCGCGCGTCCGACGAACATCTTCGCGAGCCACCACCTCGCGCCACGCCACAATGCGCCGGACGCGTCCGGCGCCGCCTAAGCGCGTCCGGCGCTCTTCCAGTGCGACTTCAACGTTTTGTCGTCGTGTCGTGACACCAACTTCTCCAACATGCTATCCAACAAGTATACCAACTTGATCAATAGAGATAGCATGATTTCAACCAAATTTTGCATCCGGCGCAATAGAAAATATGCATCCATTTTTCCCAAAAGCGCCGAATCCCGCCGAGCCTGTGATCGGCGGGAGGAAGAGAGGGACCCAAACCCATCTCTACCCTGCAAACCACAGCGCGCCCAAACGCCACCTTTGTAAATGTGCCAACACCACCAAGTGTACATCTCCATGTGCTTGTGTGTTAGCTTTTACAATCATTTCCCAAAGGTTAGGCTAGCTCACTAGGCCCTATATGCAATGCACTTCATGAATTCACCTAGTGGCACCCGTGCGTCGAATAGCCGATAAGACTTCCCCTCTTAATAGTGCGGCTATCGAACCTAAACCACTCACACCCTCTATGGTGTCTTGAGTGCAAAACAAAATGGCCCTATCGGTTATACCTTTGCCTTGAGCCCATTTTGTTCCTCCAAATGATATGAACACTTCACACCATCATGTGACCGTCTCGATCCATCGACCTCGACTTCACTTGCCCTTCACCGTGCATCGGTCCATCGGCGTCTAGTCTTGCCCGAGCTTCACCATCGCATGGTCCTTCACTCCCAAGCCTTGACTAGCCCTTCACCTTCAACACCGGTCCATGGAGCCAAGCACAGTCTTGATCTTCATCTTTGATCACATGACACGTGTCATGCTTCATATTCAATATGCTCATCGTGTGGACAACCTTTCTCTAAATCAACCACTTAGATAAACAAGGTTAGTCCTAGGTTTCATCAATTAGCCAAAAACAAACTAGGGACTTTCACCACTTGAGCTAGAGCATGGCTCATCTTCACTTGAAGACTCTTCCTTCTTCTTCTTGCCCTTGCTCTTGGATGATGTGGCCTTGAATGCCACACTCTTCTTATCATCATCCTTCTTCTCATTCTCCTTCTTCTTCTTCTTCACCAACTCTTCCTTCTCATGATCTTCTCTAAACTCATCATCGGCCATAATCTCTTGAAGGACTTGGTTGGGAGTTGGCTTCTCCTTCATTGTTGTCTTCACCATGACGGTCTTCAACATGTCAAATCTCTTGGGAAGACATCTCATGAACTTGGTGGAGAATTGAGAGTCCTTGATTTCTTCCCCAAGTCCCTTGAGCTCATTGACAATGACTTGGAGCCTATGGAACATCTCCGGCACACTCTCATCCTCCTTCATTGAGAAGCTAGCAAACTTCTCTTGCAACATGTAGGCTCTTGCGGTCTTGACACTTTAGGTGCCCTCATAAGCTTCCTCTAGCTTCTTCCAAATGTCATGAGCCACCTCAAGGTTCTTGATGAACTCAAAAGCTTTATCATCAAGTGCCTCATGGAAAGCACTCACGGCAATGTCATTTGCTTGTTGCTTCTTCTCTTCGGCCGGTGTTAGCACCGCACCCTCAACAAGCTCAAACTTTGTCTCCACCACTTTCCACACCTCAAGGTTGATTGACTTGAGATGACTCTTCATCTTGAGCTTCCATTTTGCATAGTCATCACCTCTAAATGATGGTGCCTTCTTGGTGTTGTTGATATGTATAACCAATGCCATTGCTTCACCGTAGGATGTTAATCCAACTCAAACAAACGGTGCCCGGCTCCGATACCACGTGAAAGGTCACAATGGCTAGAGGGGGGGTGAATAGCCTAATAAAAATTCTAGCAATAAAACTAGACAACCCAATTAGATAGCAAGGCGGCAAATGTGCAAAGCAAGTGCTTCGACTACTCTATGCAAGCCGTCCTACCATGCAAGGCTACTTAATTTAATTGCACGCACAACAACGGTGATCAAGCTACACAATGTCGGTTCACCGAAACCAACCAAGCAATTCTACCCACGGGATTTAAGCTACACGTGAGTGGTTCCCGACCGACCACAACAAGCAATTCTACCTTGCGGAAAGTAAAGAGATGATCGAATGTTATACCGCCGCGAAGAGTAGAAGATAGCCAATCACCGGTGTAGAAGCCAATCACCTAGAGAGCTCAAGCATAAGCACAAGGAGGTCGAAGCCTCGGCAATCACAAATCAACACAATGATTTTTACCGAGGTTCACTTGCTTCCGGCAAGCTACTCCTCGTTGTGGCGATACACTTGCTTGGTGAGTTGCCCGCTCAATTGGCTCGGTGCCAAAGACCCCAATGGGGAGCCGCAATCTCCACACAAGACAAGGATCCACAAGCCACGAGCAATCCACTAGAGTATCCTTTCGCGAACTCCGCGGGAAGGATCAAGAACCCCTCACAAGAACCCGGTGTGGCCTCGAACAATCACCAAGTCGAGCTCAACCACCACCCGCTGCTCCAAACCATCTACGGTGACGGGAATCACCGAAGAGTAACAAGAATCCGCAGCCCACTCGAAGAACAAGTGCCTCTAGATGCAACTCTCAATGCAAATCACTTGTCTTGCCACTCAAATCTCACAAGAGATGCTCAAGAATGAAAGAGATGAGTGGGGGAGTGTCTCTCTAGCTCAAAGGATGCACAAGTATGTGAAAATGGCCAAGAGAGCCTCCCCAAGCTGGCCAACCCTCTATTTATAGACCCAAGGTCGAAATAGAGCCGTTGCTCCTCGGCTGACTCTTCACGTCCGGCGCTCGGCCGGCGGACGCGTCCGCCGCCCTCTGCCGCGCCGCGCCACTTGACCGTTAAGGTTTGAACCGTGCCACGTCACCACGCGTCGGACGCCGCACACGGTGTTACCGCCCGAGTCCGCGCCGCGTCCGGCGCGCGTCCCGACGAGCGGACCACGCGAGAGCTCGCCCGGCCGAAAGTTTCAGTGCGCGTCCGGGACCGCCAGACGCCGGCCGCGTCCGGCGCGCGGCCGTCCGCGAGCGGACACCCGGCCCGCCCGGCGTGCGCCGGGCCAGCGTCCGGCCCGCCCGAGGCCTGCGTCCGCGCCGCGTCCGACGCCCGCCAGACATGCCACCTTCTTGTTTGATCTTCGATGTCGCGCCGTCGTCGGTCCGATCTTCAAATCACTTGTCCAAGGTGCTAACTCCACGAGTAGATCACTTCTCAAGCACCGGAGTTAGCGTATCTTCTGAAGATTACGTCGACAAGTGTTAGCTCTCTAGTTAGCCTCTCATGCATCATGCAAAGTCACAACTAGAGGCACTTAGGACCGCGAATGAACCGAGGAAACCCCTCTTGATAGTCGGTTATCGATCCTAAATGTGGTCACACTCACTAAGTGTCTCGACCACTAAACCGGAAAGCCCTATCAAGTATACCTCCGCCTTGATCTCCATGGACCTCCGTCGGAGCTCGATCACTTTACATCCTTCATGTTCATCACGTGATCACCATGCTCCATCATCCACCGTCACGTTGCTATGTGTCTAACCACACTTAGAGCAAAGCATTAGCAACGTTGAGTGTCATTAATTACCAAAACCAAACCGGAGCTTTCAACAGATCGAACTTTCACTGGTATCTTCATTCTCTGCTGTTGGAGCATCTGGATGGTGAGGAATGATAACATCTTCAGAAACATGATTATTTCAGTTGAAAGCTTCAAAAGGCATGTCCTTCAAGAAATCTCTGACCTGAAGCTGAGAGTTAAAGCTAGCCTTTTGGCATTGTTAGACTCATGGATAGATCAGTTTTTGTAATCTTCTTTTTTTTTCCTTTCTTTCTCTATTCCCTAGCTTTGTTTTTATTAGCTTTCTTAGCTCCCTTCGGTTCAGTTTCTGTTTCTTGTAAACTTTTTGTCTCTCCCGGTTTTGGGTTAATAAATTTTCAGTAGGAGCCTCTGGCTCCTCCTGTTTCCTCAAAAAAAAAATGAAAAAAAAGATGTGGCGCCCATTTCACGTAGGTAAATAAAGAAGGATTATGCTATTTATATGTTGACAGGTTTTCTTTGGAAAAACCAAGCCCCCTCAAATACAAGGAAGGGCAAATCAATCCCATTGTTTTTATTTCCTCTATGTCCCCCCTCCCCTGCTTGTCTTCTAAAGACATCTTTATCCTTTATTTTGCTTTGTTGTGAAATTCTGCAGGATTTGAAATGTTAGCGAATTTTATTCCTACGCTTTTTCAGTAAATATTATTGTGATTTATAAACCTTCTGTTCCAATCTTATTTGTTGAGTCTCTTATTGTATCAACATTTTACGAAAACAAAATCCTTAATCTACTTAGGATGCTGCCTGTCAAGGCATTCGGTGTAGCTATCAGTAGTATTTCTATTACTACTGGTATGACGCTTTCAGTTGTGGCAATGCATGCATTTGTTCCCCCTTTTTGGTTTCGCCCGACGTCGAGGCTGATGCTCTGCTGCGCTGCTCCTAATCATCATCCAAAGGTCTAATCTAAGCGTCCGCAAGGAACACGTGGTTGCTTGGTATTGGTAGCACCAGTAGCACTCCGATCTGTGGGCTGTGGCGGCGCGCCGGCGCCACATGCCGACTCTGCTTACCACGCACGTCTCGTCACATGCCGTTTGGGGTGGGCATGGTCGTCGTTGCTCCTCTGCTTGACGAGAGTCACAGGCTCGCACTGGCACACTGCTTCCCAGGATTTGCTCCGAGTCCTCGTCGGCGGCATCGTAACACCCAACACCACACATGAATCGCTCACTGTCAATGATTTTATTAGTTTTGCACACAGGTTTGTCGATTCTCTGGCCAAGAAAATGTTCGGTCCGTGACGACCGACGACAATGAAGTATGTATGACACGAGGGGTAGCCCATGCTCCCCTGCACCTCCGGCTTACGGCCACGCCCCGGCACGGCAGTGATATGAGGCGGCCCTTTGTCCCGATAACGAAATGATATTCTATCGTATCATTAAGTCCAACCATGGTGACTTCGAATAAGTTTAAATATATAGACATTTATTTATGACACATAATAATTATCAATAGATTCTCAAAAAAAAAAAAAGTATCGATAGACTTAGCATGAATTTGAATTAATAAATCAATGCATATTTCACATATTTTCGTTATAAATATGGGATTTGCTAAATCACATGCGTCTGATTTTTGCTTTCCTTTCGGGCGACAAACATCACCCATCCAATCTAAATCCAAACTTCAATATTCATCCTCAACCATGGCGTCCTACACCTTCTCCCTTGGTTGCTAGGTAATTTTCAATTTCAGGCAAATGTAGGATAGAAAAATATGTATAAATATTTATCTTTTTATAAATAAAACTTAATTAAATTTATATAATTTGACAATGGTAAAAACTATAATTGAAATTTTCTTTTTTATATTATATAAACGTTTTTGTTATAAATATTTACCTTTTTCTGTAAACTTTATTAAATCTTTTTGGTGAAGATAAACTTAATTAAATCGAGATGATTTGAGAATGGTAAAAATAATTATAAAATTGAATGATCTTTTTTTCTTTAAAAAAAGATAGAGGTGGCAACACGCAAAGCCATGCCGTACTGCAAGGTTGGCATCCATCTGCTTGCAAGCTAACTAACTGAAAGGGTTTATGCAGCAAAAACAAATTCATTCTGCACATGACTGCCTAGATTTTATTTATCAAAAGTGAGTGCGCCGGCCGGTGTATCCTGTTAGTTGATCTCCTCCTGACTCGGTCCAACGACCGAGTCAGGGCCTTTGATCGCCCCTGATCGGGGGGAGCCCAGTCAAACACTGGCTGGTGGGCCCCTGTCGCACAGTGCCTATAAGAGGAGGTGGGGGCCACCGGCTCGAGTTATGAGGTTCTATAGAACGGCCCGCCACCCCACCTCCTCTACCCTAATCCGATCCGGATGGGGAGTCTTGCCCGGCGGGGAAGCGCCACCGGCACCTTCACCATCGCCCCTGCACCACCCCGACGCCCACGACGTCGCCAAGACGTCGGACTCCACACTGCCACTGCCTTTCCCGATGGTATGATCATCTCCCTCTCTCTCTCTCTCTCTCTGTCTTGTGCACCGTGGAGGTGCACCCTGTTCCCCACTCGTTTATCCAATTCGCAAGTGAAAGAACCCCGTCTAGATGCCCTGCTAGGTGATCCTCACAGTTTTACGGTCAACAATGGTATCGGACGCCTTCCTAGAGTGTGGATCTAGATTGGGGACAGAAAAATCAAAACAGAATAGCCGGATTCGATCCGGACAGATCATGAAACCCTAACCCTAACTCGCTGACGAAGGGGAGAGAAGAACAGGGCGGGGGAAGTACCTGCAAGGTTTCCCGTCACCGCCATCGTGCGGAAAGCTCGAGCCGCCGCCGTTCACCGGTGCGCGGGAAGATCAGATGAGCCGCCGGCCGGAAGGTCACGCCTTCGCGCGGCCACATCTCGGACGCGGGGCCAAGGCACCGAAGCGGAGCCGCTCAACGGCGGCGCGCTCTCCCCGCGGGGAACGCGCACGCCGGCGAGTGGGCCCGCCGCCGGCGCCACAGCCTCCCTGCCTCGCCAGGTCGCCGCCATGGGTGGCCGCCTCTGCGCCTTCGTGCGCTCAGAAGGGTAGGAGGGAATGAAGACAGAAAGCAGAGAGAGGGGACGGCCGGACTCCTCCGGCGACGCCGTCGCCGTTCACCGGCGCGGGTCGTCCGCGAGGGCTGCCGCCGCCGCTCTCCGCCTTCGGGCTCTAACAGAAATGGGGATGACGGAAATGGTTTAGGGTTTTCGGGCGCCGGCCGCCACAAGAGGGTTTTGTTGCCCCGAGTCGTGCGCAGAGCCGTCGGATCGTGCATCCTTCAGATCGACGGCTGCTGCTGCTCGGGCCAGATACGGCCCAGGCGGCCAACGTCGTCGGGCCACTTTCCCGCTAACGGCCCGGGTTGCGGCCTGTTCGCGGAAAGGCCGGCGTCGGGAGCTGGGCCGGGCCGCTTTCGCCCGAGCCCGAACCGCGGATCGCAAAAAAAAAAAAAAAAAAAAAAAAAAAAAAAAAAAAAAGGCCGGGCTGGGCCGCAGAGCTTGATGGGCCGGCTCGGCGCGCATGCGGCCGTGGGCCGCCGTACCTTTTTGGGCTGAAAAGCCAAAATGCACAGTAACCTTCATAACTTTGCATTTTCTTTTTCCAGAAACTGTTGTTGATGAAATTTGATGATTTTGAATAGAAATTTGATGCAAATTTCGTGCAAATTTTGATCCAACGACATATTTGCACCGAAAACAGCATAGTATCTATATGTTTCTGGAAAAATGATTATGTGATTGTTAAAGTTTCCGCTGCGTATTTAAAGTTGTTGTCATTTTCATTATTAAATTCGAACCAACGGGAGAATTTAATTTTGAAAACGGATAATTTTACGAGTTATTGTAATATTGTTATTATTCGACTAACGTTGATTAATAGCAATATTATGATGTTATTGTTTCGATGCAATTCTCCCGCCGCTAGAGTGCTCGCGCGCGGGGGGGAGATGGGTCGCTTGCCACGCGCGAACAGCTTCTTGCCGACAAAAGTAGGCCTTCGGGCCAAATTCTAAAGAAGAACGATTGAGAAATTGTCACGTTTTCCGCCGCAAAGTTAAAGTTTAAATTTTAATTGGAGGAACATATGGTTTATTGATAAAGTTAAATTATAATATTGTTATTTTCTCGACCAACGTTGATGATAGCAATATTATAAGTTTATTTATGAGCTTAAAGTTTATTTCTCCGATATATTTTGTATCAAAGTGATCAATTTTCGAGAATATATAAAGATAAAGAATTGTATTTTACATGTTTCCGCCGCAAGGTTAATGATTATCTTCTAATTAAACTCGAACCAACGGGAGAGTTTAATTTGAAGAAAGTTATAAGATTATTGAGTTTTTCAAATGTTAATTCCATTTACGCCCAACGGTGATGTGGAATTAATATAGAAGGATGATGTTTTATTCTATTTCTACCTATCGGTGATTTAGAATACAAAAGAAAGTTTAAAAGTTTAATGGACAAAGGATCTTCGTGTTTTCATTCTTGAAGGCAGAAAGAAATAAGTTGGGTACTTGTGACTCAGATGATGAAAGGCCTAAGGGCAAGTTTTTGTAAGAAAGAAAGCCAATTGTTTAAGGGATAATGTACTCTTCAAAGAATAGCTTGAAAAGAAAAGTTTTCAGGGATATGACATAAGAAAAGAAGAGTTTAGTTTAATAAGTGTTTTTTATGTTTTATTTTAACAAATGTTTTTTTTATGTGCTCCTTTTATAAAGAATAAATTAATCTTAAGTTCCGAGCACCCTATGATAAGAGTTGTAATAAGTCATATACATGTCTAATTTGACCAACGTCCGATTAACCATGTGTGTGATATGTGGTACAAAGTATTCGGAATATTTTTGATTCTGATGATTGAACATGCCCTGAGAGCCATCATGGCACTTATATCCCTTAAAGGGATTATCTCGTATAGCGAGAAAAGGTTGACAAAGCAACCCCATGGCGGCGTAAAGTTAACATAGTGCAAATGTTGATCAAATCCTGCATAGCGGTGAAGTTTGGCATAATACTCATCTCGCACGCGGGAGAAAGTTACGATGACTCGTGTGCTTTAATGTTGACCGTGCACTTCCATTGTGTCATTGTCATTAAGCATTCAATGAGTTTAAGGAGAACAGAAAGTTACAGATGAACCTAAAGAAAGAATGACACGCAAGTATAACTTGCAAAAGTATTAAAGGAATCGTTGAGTTCATGAAGTGGAATGAGAAAATGTACTCCCAAAAGTTTTTTAGAAATAACTTTGTTTTGCATGACTCGATCATGTGAATGAAGTAAAGTGATAAATGTTTCCTCATTTCTAAAAGTTATGAATGTTTTCGAAAGTATGGCAACAAAGTTTATGCCATATTTCGAGGGGGAGAAATACGATATAAATCGGGAAAGGTAATTGATAAAGACGGATAAAGACGATTGAAAGATATTCCCCATTGTATAGTTTGAATTTAGAGCAAATGTGATCTATAAAGTATGAATATGATCGTTGAGGGAGTACAACGGTCATAATAATGATACCCCAAAAGTAAAGGAATAGCTAAATTGCTTGGATCTTTTATAGTTCGATGAGATTAAGAAATACTAAGATATAGTGCTTTAAGCGCCATATGAGGTATACAGACTAAACCCAAATAAGAAAGTTTGAAGATACACTATCCTCATAGAGGGTGGAGTAATCTGGGGGAGCATGATATGAAGATACCTATCGTTAGCTCTCCAGGAAAATGAATGAGTAAACGAGTATCCTATGATATAGGAGACTATAGAATCAATTGCCTTTTGGCAATAACCAAATGAGAGACATAGTGAAATTCTAATGGAGGGTAATACCATCTCAAAGAAGAAGCTATGAAAGCACTCGCTTGTCTAAATGGCAATGAGCTAAGCATGCTAAAATGAAATCAAAGATTACCAACGATGGTTGGGATTCATAAACAATTCCCAATGGAGCCAAAACAGTAGGCCGTAATGGGTTTACAAGACAAAATATGTGACTCCAAAGGAAATATGTGAAGATGTATATAGCATGTCTTGAATTGAAAGTTTTACGCAAAGCAAAAGAATGCACTACAATATGTGTTAGCGATACGTTATGATGAAAGTAATGACGGCATTTCCCAATAGGGATTTGTAAGGAATTGATTACGAGACACAACCTTAGAGTTTGTCGAAAGCAAAAGAGCATAAGGGATGTCGCCTAAAGAAGTCAACTATCATAGTTGATTTGAATTAGAAAGTTTGGGTTTTAAAGAGAATGAGGGGACAATTGCTTTTGTGCAAAGTTATAGAATGGGAAATTCATTTCCAAATCCTATATATGAGGATGACATCTTACTTGCTAGTAATGATGTCAATCTACTATAGGAGAAGTTCTTGTCCTCAAGGTTCAATAGGAATGTTCTCGGTGAAATGAATCTTGTTATACGAATTGAATTGAAATTCACCGTGATAAAAGAAAGGGGTATTAGGACTATCGCATCAGCATACTTAGAAAGATTCTAAAGAAATAAAGTATGCAAGTGTGAAAACCTATGCCTGTTCCTATAGTCAAGGGTAATGGATTTGAGAACTATAATGTTCCAAGAATCGATATGAAATAGCTCAAATGATTATGGTACCATATGCTTGAGCTGTTGGAAGCCTAAAGAATGCAAAAATAACATTACCCTAACACAGTTCACATATCCGGGTTATTTTGGCAAAGACCAGTCCAGATATAGATCACTGGAATGGAGTAAAGAATGTTGGCCTCATGCTAAGTAAGAAATGTTTGTTTGTGGCGAGATGTGTATAGAAATCCACATTCTAAACACTCGCAGTTGGAGTTTTATTGTGGAAAAGCTCCAACAAAGAATTATTTTGTATCATCAGTGATGCAAAGTTAAGGTATAGCATGTAATAAGGCTACGGGACAGGCAAAATGATTAAGATAACTTATACCGGAGTTGATGATGGTGCACAACAGCAATAACCATTTAAGTTGTTCACTCCTAAGACAACGAGTCAAATGTGATGCCAAACACATTGACATAAAGATTTACGTTGTAAAGGAGAAAGTCCGGAATCATATTCAAAGTATTGAACATAAAAGTAAAAAGAAAGTGCTTGCGGATCTGCTTACCAAAGGCTTACCACCCGGTGTGTTTAGAGAACACACATCGACATGGGTTTTATGGTATAGCCTATGTTTTCCGGACAATAAACGGCCCAAAAGTTAAAGAACTTATTTCGAAACGGAGATATGTATTGTAGTCAGAATTCTATCGGCAATTGACCGTGACGATGAAGCGGTTCTATGCATTAATTTGTAATGGAATGTGTAAAAGTGAAAATGTCAAAAGTAAGGTATATGTTGAGATCAAGGGGAGAATGTTAGTTGATCTCCTCCCCGACTCGGTCCAACGACCGAGTCAGGGCCTTTGATCGCCCCTGATCGGGGGGAGCCCAGTCAAACACTGGCTGGTGGGCCCCTGTCGCACAGTGCCTATAAGAGGAGGTGGGGGCCACTGGCTCGAGTTATGAGGTTCTATAGAACAGCCGCCACCCCACCTCCTCTACCCTAATCCGATCCAGATGGGGGTGCTGCCAGCGGCGGGAAGCGCCACCGGCACCTTCACCATCGCCCCTGCACCACCCCGACGCCCACGACGTCGCCAAGACGTCGGACTCCACACTGCCACTGCCTTTCCCGATGGTATGATCCTCTCCCTCTCTCTCTCTCTCTCTGTCTTGTGCACCGTGGAGGTGCACCCTGTTCCCCACTCGTTTATCCAATTCGCAAGTGAAAGAACCCCGTCTAGATGCCCTGCTAGGTGATCCTCACAGTTTTACGGTCAACATATCCATCTATTTATTATCGACGTCTATCGTCCTGACGGACGGAGCCGTGAGAATCAAACATGGAGCATGCTTCAAACCTACTCCTGTCGAGAGACGAGAGGGAATATAATGGTGGAGTAATAATAATAATAATGTTACCTACTGTAGGATTTCATAATGGATACCTTACTTGCTTAATCATGGCATACGTACATGCTTAATCCTGCTAGATGACATGCTAATTGCCTTGTTCATTGCGATACTATTAAACTTTTTTTTTTTTGAAACTAATACTATTAAACTTGGAATGCTATTAATTGGTGCTAAGTAGAAACAGGTCATCACACTTGATGCACTATGACTATCCGCCACGCTTGGGTCCACGTCAGATGGCAAGAGCCAAGAGCAGACTAGTCATGCACTCATGCCCGGATTTATAGATTTCCAGCCGGCCCATGGGCCGCCGACACGGCACGGCGGCACGGCACGGCCCATGGGCCGCACGGCACGGCCGGGGGCGTGCCCGTGCCAGCACGGCACGGCCGCCGTGCAGTGCATGGGCCGTCGACCTGGCCCATGGGCCAGCACGGCACGGCACGGCCGAAGGCCGCGGCACGGCCCCGACACGGCCTCGTCCTCTCGCGTTCGTCGTCCTCGTCGGCTCGTCCCCCGCCGCCGCCGCCCCGCAACGTCGGCGCCCCTCCTCCAGCGCAGCCGACACGCCTCGCCCTCGCGCTGCTGCCTCGCCGCGCCGAAGTCCTGCCATAGCTCCGCCGCTTGCTTCGCCGACCGCCGGCGCCGCTTCGTCGCTCGACCTCGACGCAACCGCACGCGCTCCGTCGCCGCTCGCCGTCGCGAGAAGCTCCACCGCCGTCACCATCTCTCCCTGCGCCATCATCTTCTAGGCCTAGGTCGCCAGGAACCAGCGCCTCGTCCCGACACGGCCTCGTCGTCTCCTGCGTTCGTCGCCCTCGTCTCCCGCCGCCCCGCAACGCCGGCCGTCGTCCTCGTCCCGAAGCTCCGCCTTGGCTCCCGTGCTCGCGTGCTCTCGTGCCGCCCGCGGCACGCCGTGCTCTCGGCACGGCACGGCCGTGGGCCGAAGGCGCCGCCCATGGCACGGCGAGGCACGGCACGGCCGGCACGGCGGCACGCCGCGGCACGGGCAGTGCCGGCACGGCACGGCACGGGCGTGCCGCGTGCCGGCACGGCACGGCACGGTGGCCATCTATACCCGGATTCGAAACCTTTCTCATTCATGCCATGGTCAGATTCGAAAGAAATTCTATTTTTCTCAGAGTTAACTCGTATATCTTGTACAGTAGTTTTCATAATCATGGCATCTTCAGATTTTAGGAAATTATTATACAACACTTATTATGACTTATTTCAATTATTAAAGCACTTTCTCAAAAAAAATTTATTAAGCACTTTTGTCACGGAAGCTGTACAGGAACAGGACAGAGGAAGAGCCAAATTGAAGAGGGAAGATAGGATGATGAGGGAGCAAAAAGAGTGAGGTGGGCCGACGGTAGAGGTACTCCGACAATGGGGGTGGCCCATGGGCGTCCCCACATCTCTCGTGCATTCGCAAGCAACAGAAATGCACATAATCCTTTCGCACTCTTGCTCACGTGGCAGCAGGGGCTCGCATAAAAGCTGATTCGATGTGAAACTTTTGGTTATGTAATTATTATATGCTTTGCTTGAGCATGTAAAACTAAACCTTTTGTGGTACAAGCTAAGGGCCGCAAAAGATGGCATGCAAAAAAAGAAAAAAAAATCATTGTGGTCTTTTTTTTTCGAATCGGGGACCTTCCCATTTCCATTTATGAAAAACGGAAATACAGCATTTTTTTCAGAGAAGCAGTAGAAACTGCCAGAAGGAGAAAAAGAGGGAGAGAGGAGACCTAGACGACGAACGCTTCACCATCAGCGCACGAGGAAGAAACTCCAGCACCCATTATTACAGAATGCGCTTAACCCACTCAGCGCAAAGAGGAAAAGTAAAGCAACTGATCAACACCTTCAGACACCAGTTTTTCACCCGCTCTGAGCAAACTCAGGCGCACCAGTTTCCAGTTTCAGTTCAGACGCATCATTGAATCGTCCATCCTTCAGTTAGGAGCCGGATCGTCTGGCATCCCGGTCCTGTCTTCAGCTTCGTCCGTCGTCTTGCGCTTCTTGGTCACCAGGATGCTCAGCGCCACCTTCATCATCAGGTCGATGCCATTCTCCAGGTCTTCTTTATCAACGCCTTTGAATAAGCCTGACCAAAATCTCATTAGTGCCACTGCGTGACAAATGATATCAAGAGGACTATTTATTATCTTTTTATTGAAACAAGCATCGTTTCGTGCTTTCCAAATAGCCCAACAAAATGCAGACGCCCCAAAAACATGAGCCTGTTTCCCGCTGGGAAACCACTGCTCCAGCCACACCCAACAATGTGACAAGCTTAAAGGCAGGTCATTAGCTCCCAAACTTCTAGCCACACATCCCCACACTACTTTTGCTATAGAACAGTTGAAGAACAAATGATCTATAGTCTCAACTTGATCACAGAAATAACATCCAGGATCTCCTACCCACTTCTTCCTCAAAAGATTGTCTTTGGTTAAGATCACCCTATTAGACAACAGCCACATGAAGTATTTTATTTTGGGTGGAACAGGACTTTTCCAGATGTGTTTCAAATACACACCAACATCATTTGAGGTCAAAGCCTCATATACTGACTTAACAGTGAACCTGTTCTTGCTGCTCCATTTCCAGCCTATCTTATCCCCATTACTAGATAATTGGAAAGCATTAGCCCTTACCCAGATCTGAGACCAATCATTGTGGTCTTTTGGCTTGTGCTTTTTTTTTTTGTTCATATGCTCTTGATGCCAAGCAAAAACAAATGCTCTTCTTTGCCAGGTGGAATCTCAAATGGATAAGTACGTACATTTGAGTAACTTTGCCTTGTGTGATTGTCTTGCAAAAGTAAACCAAGACGCTTCGCAAGCAGCAGAGGCAGCGGTCCTTGGTTGGGTCTTGTGATCAGCACGTTCCTTGGCGATTGCCTGCGGAGTGGTGTAGATGCTGGGTGGTGGCCCATCGTACAGATCCACAGCCATCAGAAAGGTCAAACTTTACGGCCCATATAAAATCAGGCCAGCATTCTTGGCCGTGGCCCATCATACAGCCATACGGGGGTGGAACCCGTGGCCCGTCATAACGACTAGGCCCATTGGCCCCCAGCAAAATGGAATGGAACGCGCCCAATTAAATGAACCGTTTGAAGTGGTTGGACTATTTTGCTCGTCACACGGCAGCTGCGACTCCTCCGTGAGTCGTTAGAGGAGCCGAGCTGTATGTATATCACGTCTCCTCCGTGATCTAAATATGTCATCATAGGCTCATTTGTATTATTTATTTATATAAAAAATGTGCCATGCCTTATATACAGTTATATATACTTTGCTAAACCCTCAAAGTATTTTCCCTTATTTGTATAAGTGGACAGTGAGAGGGGAAAAGTAGGCGGCCAACACAGACTTGGGAGTACAAAAGTTATAGATCTCTCCAATATATATACAACTTTGATATAAAGTTTGTTTTCATTGACTATGTTTGAAAAAATTACTAAATTTCATTTGTTTAGGGAGCTCGATCTAGAGTGCCTCTAAAAATAGGGGCATTTATAGAGACAGCTAAAAATGCCACCAATCCTTAGAAATGTATTTCTAGAGTGATTCGTTTCGAAAAAGATTTTTAGAGAAGATTTTAGGATGAGTTGTGTCTATTAAAAAAAGGAGGGTCTATAAATGACAAATGGCTTTTGTAGTAGTGTTGCATTGCAGCTAAACGATTCTAGCCAGGTTGGAGCAAAACGATTCTAGCTAGAATTGATTATCGTCTTTATTTTATTTTATTTTTTGCCTACAAGTATGAAATGGCATAGGAGTGTTTTTTTTTTTTTGGCATAAGAGTTTTTTTTTTTTGACTAATTATGTTTCTGACGTCCCTCTTTGCAACAATTTAGAATGAGCTGTATTTAAGTTGTCCTTTACCCAAAAAAAAGTTTTAAACTTTTAAGTATTTCTCATTTATGTATGATTTTTGTTATGAAAAGAGAATATATGAATCTCTTGTAGTCTCATATATAAAGTGGCAATTTTATATAGTGATTCAGATTTATATATCAAAAAATATTACTAAGATAAACTTGATCCCAGAATAGTCTCACAAAGCATGCTTTTCTGGGGCTCGCTTAGATTGCAATTTTTTTAACTTTTGCTACTGTAGCACCTTCGTTTATATTTGATAATTAGTATTTAATTATGAATTAATTAGGCTTAAAAGATTTGTCTTAAAAATTACACGCAAACTATGTAATTAGTTATTTTTTTATCTGTATTTAATACTTCATGCACGCGTCTAAATATTGATGTGATGGAGAGAGAGTGAAAAAATTTAGAATTTGGAAGGGGACTAAACAAGACCCTGATATTGAACATTCAGCAGAGAAAACTGCTGCAATTTGCGGGTTATCTAGCCGGAAAAGAAATTGCACTTGCCGATGCATAAAAAAGGGTAGACTACCCCTCCAAACAATTTGCGCAAAAGTTGATGAATTGCGATGTGCGTAGTCTCATTGAGAGCTTCCAGTTCAAACTCGCACGAGGTGGGGAGAGGGAAACAACGTTTCTTTGAATTTCATTCAATTCAAGCGAAGCGGGTGTCGGCCGACTTGTTTATCAACCAGCCTTTGATCTCGCGTGTCAGCTGCATCTGAGTCCACATGGGCCCCTCGGCGAACTCGCACCACAGCGTTTGGATCGCCGCCGCGTTGGAGAGCAGGAACTTGGCTAGCGCCCTCTGCGCCGTGCTCCCATGGTAATGGACCAAGTTGATCTCCCTCACTTTGTTCCTCAGGCAAGAAGGGATCATCGTCATGGCGCTTGTCATCGTCGTCGCGAGAACCGAGTGCGGATTGTAGCTGAGATGGTGTGTGTCAAGTAGCTCCTCCTGGCTGAACCAAGCGAGGCGTTCTTGATCTTGGGGTTGGGGATGGAAGGCTAGTGACAGCGTCTCCAGGTTCGGCGCGTGCTCGAGGACCGTGCTCATCGTGGCGATGATAGCGGCGCCGGCGGTGTCGGCGCCGTTGCCGTCATCGTCGGGAAGGCATCCCCTCATCTCGAGGTGGAGGAGGCTCGAGGAGGAAGGCAAACTCGTAGTAATGCCCATGTCGAGGCCTGAGCCGAGGCGAGCGGACTCGAGGTGCAGGTACTTGGCGTTCACAAACAGGCCCAGGAGCTGCCTCAGGTTCACGACCTCCTCCGATGTGGCCTCTTCGCCGCAGATGTCCACCTTGCAGTACGCGACCCTCGTGCATCCGCCGCCGCTGCCGCCGTCCATGGTGAGGAACGAGCTGCCCGGCACGGCGCCCCTGTACTCGAACTCTTGTAGCTCCGACGAGTCGACGGCGACGGCGGTCAGGCTGTGGCAGCAGCGGAGGGCCAGCCTGCGGAGTCGGGCGCCGCCGCCGCCGACAGAGAGCGCGGTCACCGCGTTGCAGGCCTCGAGCGTCAGGTCGGCGAGGCGCGGGCATCCGGTGACGACACGCTCCACGTCACTCCCGGTGTCGGGGATGCGGGACAGGAGTAGAGTCACCAGGGACGGCAAGCTGACAGCGCCCGGCGGGGCGAGCCGGCAGGAGCTGAGGGTGAGCGACCGCAGGTGGGCACAGGTGAAGATCACCCTCGTCGTGGTGTACTCCGCCTCAGGCCATGACCGCCACCGGTCACGAGGTTTGTTGTTGCGCTCGTCGTCGTCGTCATCAGAGGACATGACAGTGCTGTCGTCGTCGTCGTTGAGCTCGGACTCGGATCCCGCGTCGCCGTCTATCCTTGAGCTCGGCGTCTCAACCATGTCCTGCGCCGTCGTATCGTCGTCAACCATGTCCTGCGCCATCGATCGTCGTCGACCATGTTCTGCGCCGTCGTATCGTCGTCACCATCACGACAAGTACTAGTAGTCGGCGTTTTGTGTTGGCCGCGGCAGCGGCGTGCGTAAGGACGGTCGCAGATCGAGTAACGGCACTGGAGGCGGAGGTCGAGGTCGAGGCCCTCGGCGGCAGCGTGCTGCACGGCGTACGAGACCCACTGGTCCACAGTGTTGGAATCGCCGCCGCTATAGCTTTCCTCCACGGCGACACGGAGGCCTCGCAGGGGCACCGCGCCGCGCCGCCGCTGGCGGCTGATGATCGCGGTGCTGACAGTGCTGAAGAAGGACGGCGGCGAGTTGGGATCCGGGGGTGGGATCCACGACAAGGAGTCGTAGCCCTCGTCGTCGTTGTCGTCGTCGTCGTCGTCCGGGCTCTCTGGCTCCTCAAGGTTTAGGGTGTGGACGGCGGCGAAGACGTGGCGCCACCGCGACGACAGCAGCGCCACGTGCACCGCCTCCGAAGCTGGGAGGAAGGAGAGAACGTGGCCGAGAGCGCGGTCATTGAGCTTGCTCAGGCGGTCGCCGCCGCCGGAGGAGGACGACGTTGCGTCACAGCAGTCCATCGTGAGTTCGTGACGTGCTTCGATCGGTCCAGATTTGATAGCCCTTGCTTTTATTCTGTCAGATCAAATCAAAATAGGATAAAAAAATCAGAGTCGGTTTCGTTTGGACCCACAAACTACGCCACCGACATGGACTCCGATCCTCCGATTGACCGATTCCATCCATAAAACGAGTACGTCGCCGTAAGGTGAGATGCGGGTCACAATCCACAACACCGCCGACGACCGACGATGATGACGACGGGCGACGACAACCGCTTGTCTGACCTCTCCGACGACCTTCTCCGGCGCATCCTCTACTTCGTCCCTTCCAAGGAAGCTGCAAGGAGCAGAGTGCTCTCGCGACGGTGGGGCTCGCTCTGGCGATCGTCCGGCGCCGTCAACCTCGCCGTGCAAGTTTACGATTGCCAAAAGATACGTGCGCATGGCGACCGACACGGCCACGGCCGATCCTACTCCTCGTACAAAGACGCCGATGAGGCCTTCTTCTCCGACCGAGACGACTTCGTCCGCGCCGCCAAGGCTGCGCTTGACGCCGCCGAGGCCCCTTGCGTCTGGACTCGGACGACGACGATAGCACCGTCAGCAAGTTCCTCTGCCGCACCAGGGAGTGGCGCACCGCTGCCGACGTGGTCGGCGATCTACTCTCCCACCAAGCTGCGCGCCGCGTCGAGGAGCTCCGCATCGCTGCCGCTGCCGCCTGCTACAGATTCGCCCACTACGAGCGCATAGGGATCTATCTGTTCGTCTCGTTCCCGTCGTCGGAGACCCTCCGTGTGCTGGACCTCAAGCTCAAGGTGGATAACGACCTCAAGGACATTGCCGTCATTGGGAAGGAGAGGCGCAGCAGGCTCCTGTGTGCGTTCTGTTAGAGTTGATCTCTCCCTACCGCACAAACCCAACGGTTACTGCGGTAACCGCATTGATCCAACGGCCATTGCGGATCTTGATCCGCTCCTGATCGGAGAGCCCCAGCCGCTCATTGGCTGGTGGGCCCCTGTCACCCTGCGGTATAAAGAGGAGGAGGGGAGCCGGGGCACGAACCACGAAGTTGATCGACGCCACCATCTCCCTCCTACACTCCAACCCTAATCCGATCTAGAGGGTCGCAGGCAGTGACGGGAAGCTCCGCCGCCACCTCGCTACGACCCCAGCGCCTCTGCTTCCTCTTCGCCAGTACATCGACGCCAGAGCAAGAAGGCCGACGCCGATGACATGGCGGATCCCAGCTCCTCTGCGCCCAAGACCGACGGTCCTATTCTTCACCTACCCTAGTCTACTTTCATGTACTGTTAGATCATGTTCTAGGATATGCAAATCTGTCTTAATACTCTTCAATTAATTGTTGTCCTTGCTAATCACACTGTTAGTGATCCTAATTGAGACCTGTTAATTCTATCAATGGTATCAGCCGCTCTAACAGTGGGTTTAGTACATGGACACTGAGTAATTAGTGGCTACCAAGCCTAGATCTAAGGAAATTAGAAGGAGATGATTCAAACAAGAACTCCGAATAAGCTTAATGAACTTAGATTGGATCGGGAAAAGGGAGAAGAAACCCTAACCCTAATCCAAAGAAGATGAGGGCGGGAGGACAGAGGTCACCTACTTGGGCCCTCTTCCTCGTCGCCGTTCACCGCCGCCAGCCGCCACCGTGGCCGGCGCGCGGAAAGAAGGCCACGCCGCCGCTTGCCGCCGTGCGAGCGCGCGCGCTGGTCAAAGGGGCACCACCGCGAGGCCGCTCGACGGCGGCACGCTCAGCCATGGGCGAGCGCGCCGGCCGGCGAAGGGGCTCACGGCGGCGCCGCCCGCCTTCCTCCTTCCTGTCGCCATAGGCGCGCCGCGCGGCTCTCTACTGCTGCTGTGCGGTGCTGAGAAGAGAGGAGGGAGAGGAGCAAATGAGGTTAAGGTTCCGGGAGGGAGGCGGCCGCGGTGGGTTTTGATCGCCCGATCCGCGCGCGCCACCGTCCGATCAAAATGAACGGCTGAGATTGGCCGGGCCGCGCCGGCCCAGGCGGGCGAGCGCGCGCCGTTCGTGGGCCGCATCGCCGCCTGGGCCAAAAGGGTTGCACTGGCCCATTTAACTAAGAAATGTTTTTTTCTTTTTCATCTGACTCAGAAACAAAAAAAGGCCCGTAATGGGCCGGCCCACTTAGTCCACTACGCGCGAGCCGGGCGCGAGAATGGCCACGGGCCGGTTTCTCATTTTGGGCCGCAATTCGGAAACTGGGTCGGTTGCCCACTTAGGCCCAAATTAGCTCCAAATTTTATTTTATTTTTTCAGAAATAATTAGAATGAGTTTTTAGATGAGTTTAAGTTCAAATTTTGGTTAAAATTTTGCACCAAAGTATAAAGTTTTTTCTGAGACAATATTAGACATTATTATTAGTACACTTTAGTCATGTTTTCCGCTGCTCGTATTCATTGCTCCTTAATTAAATTCAAACCAACGGGCGAATTTAATTTTTGGGCAATTTTAAGACTTAGAAAAATTTATAATATTGCTATTTTCTCGACCAACGTTGATGATATCAATATTATAATTGTTTAGTGCATAAGTTAATATGCATTATTTCTATTTTCTGCCCAACGGTGATGTAGAATTAATGTGGAAGGGATTGTATGTATTAATACTGACCAACGTTGTTTTAATAAATGCAATTTTATGTTAAACTATTTGTTTTGATTAAGTTATCTCACCAATTTTGCATCTAAATTTCAGACGTTACCAACTGGGTATCGTTGATTCCGACTCTCAACGGGACCAACTACAAGTTGTGGCTTCAGCAGTATGAGTTAGCCCTTACCATGACGGACAATGCTTTAGCTAAGGACGAACCGTGTCCTGTTGAACCAACAGAACCGGTGCGTGAAGAAAATGAGAATGATGCAGCGTTTGCGACACACAAGCGTGACCATGCTCAAGTGAGGATGACTTATGACCTTGCAAAGAAGCAATGGGATAATTCAAATAAGAAATGTCTGGCATTGGCTAAGGCGACTATCTCAGAGCCAATTAGGGGTTCACTCCCTGATTGTGCCACCATCAGTGAGTATTTAGAGAAGGTCAAGAACCAGTTTCATGGGACCACTAAGACTCAAGCTAGCACGCTTATTAGAGAGTTCATAACTAAGAAATACACTGGTGGTGGTGTTAGAGAGCACATACTGAGATTGAACTCCTTGGCATCTAAGCTCGCATCAATGAAGATGGCACTTCCAGAGCCATTTGTCATTCATGTGATCTTTTCCTCTCTCGCAAAGGAATTTGAGGCTTTTGTTGTGAACTACAACATGGCCCCGAGGAATGGAACTTAGATAAGCTTATTGGTCAGTGTGTGCAGGAGGAGAAGAGACTTAAGGAATCACGGGGAGACTCTGCTCTTTTCGTGAGGGATAATAAGAAGAAATTCTTTAGTAAGAATGCCAAACCACAAGGGAAACCAAAGTGGGATGGCAGCTCCTCCTCTAGTGCTCAGGGAAAGGCCCCTCAGGCAAGGCCACCTCAGTATGACAACAGGGCTCAGGCTGACAACAAGCCACAGTTCACAAACAATAAGAAGCCATGGATTGAACCTGATCAGTGCTTGTACTGTGAGAAGAGAGGCCACCATCAGAAAGATTGCATTGGTTTCATGAGGTTCCTTAATAAGAAGGGTGAGGATCTAATTATATTTGTAGATGAATCCTTGTATATAAGTTATGATAAGTCTACTTGGTGGATTGACTCAGGTGCAACAATTCACATTGCTAATTCTTTACAGGGATTCCATACGAGGAGAACCCTGCTGAAACATCCTCAATTTTCCACGAAGGGAAAATCCACAGAATGAGTTACAATGCGAAGCCACATTATCATATAACAGTTGATAAACAATTCCATACATCGAATTAATCTAAAAGAGTACAAAAGAGAGGCTTACATAACCTATTACCTCGCCACATGGCGGATTCATGAATCTAAATAACATCCAGAACAGCTTTAAAGAGCGGAAGCAATATTGTGGAAGCGACTTCAATCTCCAACTTGAGCGCGGCACGAGACCAATAAACATTTCTAACCTCGACACCCCGAGTCGGGAAAATCTGCACACCGCGGATATGTGCGGGCCATGGTCGCACCGATGAGCTTTAGTGGAAAGAGAAAACAAGGGATACGGCGATCCTATAATTTGGCATGGTTTGCATCCTAGCGCATATGAAGCAATATTAAGTAATAAATATAATAGTTAAGTTTTTAACACATACACCATCCATCCATCATCCATCCCAAATCCATCTAGAACCATCCCATATCCACCTCCATATCACCATAACCACATCCCACACTCAGGTCGACAAGCAGACTCCCGCTCTGCTTGCCTCAGCAGCCCGCAGCCCACAGCCTATGGCTCGCGGCCGGAAGTATCTCTCGGGGAAGGTAGAACACTCCTCTCTCTAGTCTAGTGAAAGCGGAACATAAGAAAGGTCCATAGCCGAGAAGTCGGCATATGTATCGATCGATCAACCATACACTCGCAGAGGTTTTACTAATCCACCGGACACTGCCTTCATCACCGGCCGTCACCAACTAGGCTGATTCCGGCGCTGCCGGCCTAGGACAATGCCACCCTACCTCTCACTCCCGGAACACCCCGTATGAAGTGGCTGGCCGTGAAGTCATGTTCCCGATCCCGAATAGGGAGCCATGATCGTCTCGGGAGGGTGTCAGACCACCTTCCCGTACCTCCCTAACACGTCCTCGCCTAGTAGTAGTGGCATCATCCTACCCGGTGGTTCGGCCGTCTCCCCCCATGGGAAGCGAGTGGAAAGCAAAGGATTTCTATGATCCGGTTACTAGCACTTTCAGTTCCTAGGTGTGATCAAGCCGGAATATCTTCATCAGGGTTTCCATTTAACGTGCCACCACAACACCTCCACCCCAAGCTCTGCCCCATGGAGACTCACACAGGGTTCACCTCGCACACATTTACCCGCCACAGGTATATCCAACAGGGATGTCCAGTTCATCCCACGGCAAGACTCGCTCCAAAAGCTCATCGTAGATTCCAGCTCAGTCGACTCAACCCTCACCCTTCACACACCCAAGACACACGCAGATCCTCCAGAGCTCCAAAATACTCACCAGTTCCCAAGTCCTCCAAGTTCGGCATCCCACGCCAAACCATTCCCAGGGGTTCACCACCAGTATCACATCCCAGATATAATGCGGAGTGGAGTTATAATAAATAGCAGCACTAGCAGCATAAGCGTGCGTCTATCCTAACAGCGGGTGAGCAGTGTGAAAGGCTTAAGCAAGGTAAAGGCCGTCAAGTATATAACATACTACCATGCAACCCTATAGCAGCAGTTATATTCAACGGAAATATAAAGCACTAGCAATTCTAATATTTGCAATGTCTAATAGGATTCTCTAAAAGAAGGTGCTGCCATGACACCTGCGATGTCGAGTAGTAGTTATACAATCCTTCTCTGTTAGTTGTAGTCGATCAATAAGGTCTCCTCCTCCGATCCCTCTCCTTGCGACTCCGGAATCGGAACGTAACGGTCGTGGTAGCGACCCCTATAGAATAGCACAAAGAATGAATAAAAACCAAAAAGATCCAAATGCACTCAAACATGAGCTCAGGACGTAGAGCTCGATTTATAGAAAATTTGGACGCTTGTTTCATATTTTTTTCTGAGTTCGGCCGGATTAGTTATGAATTTCTTAAGTTTGATATGATTTCTAAAATTAATAAAAGGCTCAATTATTCTTGTGATGACACGTTATAATTATAAAATATGTTGAAGTTGCCTTTATTCTAATCAATATTCATTTATAAAAGAAACATCTACCGAAAGATCTACTTTTGGAAAGAACTCTGTTAGCATCATTTATTTTAGCTATATAAAAGTTTGTATAGAATATTCTAACAAAAATCATATTAAGTCGATTTATATTTTGAATTAGAAAACTAAGATAAACTAATTATATTTTAGTTATAAATCTCATTGCATAAACATTAATTAAATCAATGTTTAATATACAGAACTCAAAATAGTTGACATGTTATATGAGGAGCTTGAGATATTCAAAATGTTGAACTACAACGCATGGATGATGTATGTATATGTGTATTACCATATTATTTTTGGATTTATTTTTCTAAAGGAAAACGGCCATATATCCCAAGATGATGACATGCTAACATCATGTAAGCTAAATGCGACGTCATCAAAAGCTAACAAAGCTAGCAAGTTCACGGTACCATAGTCGGCACGTCGCCAGCGTCATGGTGATCTCTCTAGAGACCGCAAGGATGAGGGCGTTGGACACGGGGGCTCACCTCGCAGACGAAGGTGGAGTTCTCGACGTCGGAGATGATCCGGGGCGGACCAAGTCGTGGCGAGGCCGACGGCTGCTCCGACAAGCACGAAGATGGCACTGCGGGCTCGGTTCGACGTCGGGAAACAGTGCAGCGGGTGCGGTGTGTTTTTGCAAGGCCGTGGCAGGAAATTGTGACCCAAATGGCGATGACGGCTTTGTTTTGGCGGCTGGAGCGATGAGGATGCGGGTGGAGTGGTGGTGGCTTGGAGTGGGACGAGTTTCTTGCGTGATGCCAAGGCCTCGCTTGCACATGGAAGAAGAGGAGGAAACGAGGGGTGGGGAGCCCGACAAATGGCAGGCCATGACGGCCTTGACCGGCGCTCGCTGAACAAGGCCGCAGACTGCTATGTCTGCCTGGTGGTGATGCGGTGGATGCATGAAGGGCAGGGGGACGTGGCTGCTGGTGTGCATGCACTAGAAGGATGGGTCGGGGCTGGATGACCACGCCCTCATCTCTGTGCATGGTCAATGCTAACCATCCGAGAGAGCGGAGGGAGAAGAGGGTCGGTGCCTCGGTCAGAAATAGAAAGGAGAGGTCGGGCTTTTGGCATGCACGAGAAGGATGCGTTGGGGCACGGCCTCATCTCTGTGCATGGTCAATGCTCACCATCCAAGAGAGCGGAGGGAGAAGAGGGTTGCTTGGTGTCTCGGTCAAAAATAGATAGGAGAGGAGAGGACATATGGCTCATCTCTGTGCATGGTCAATGCTCACCATCCGAGAGAGCGGAGGGAGAAGAGGGTTGCTTGGTGTCTCGGTCAAAAATAGACAGGAGAGGAGAGGACATATGGATGCTGTTTTCTGCATGATAGAGACTTGTCCATCGTCCATGTGAAAGTGAAAGGAGGGACGCCTGCTATTGCATGCAATTGATGGAGTCAAAGTGAATTAAGAGAGGAAGGAATTTTGTCCATCTAATTTTGCATGAAGAGGAAAGAGATATTGTGTGACGTAAGTGTGGGCAGCCATGAGAATAACGTTGCTTCCTTTTATTTGTAATTAATAGAGGGGTAGGCTATATATAGATTATTACTACTTTTAGATAAAGGCCTAGGATATCTTGAGCCACAAATTGACAAACATTTGGAATCCAGAGATTGTTGTGATGCTCCATACGTGCATGGTTTGGCCAAACTAAAATTAGGAGTGTGGATTGTTACGTGAATGAGAAATATATATTTATTCTTTTTGTTATGTGAGTGTGGATTGTTTTGCCAAAGACCGGTACACCCTTATATGGCATTAGTTTAACATAGTAATTTAATAGAGTAAATAATTATTTATTACTTAAATAATTATTTAGAAAATTGAACAACAATACAAAATTCCAAATAAAATTCCAAATGGCCATCATGAGTTATAATGCAATAAGAGTATATGCTTTTGCAATAAAATCCTAGGGTGAACATTGTGAGGTTTGAACAATATAATAAATGTAATATTAAATACAAAAGCATTGTTATGGGACTTGAACATGTTTCATAGGTAGGTTTGCTACATGTCACTCAACAAGCATGGGATGTTTTCAGAAAAAAATTTTGTAGTTGTTATTTTTGTGTTGGATAAATTTTTGGGTTGTTACTGAGTCCTACCCCCTTATCGAATCTCATCCTCGAGATTTAAGGTGCGATCTACTCCTCGAAGTGGTGAAGTGAAGTGTGCCCAAAATCTGTCTTCTTGTTCTTCGTAGCTTGATGTAGTTTCTCCAGTAAGTTGCAGAAGTGAGTAGTGATGTCTTGATCTCTCTATCCAGATCCTAAATAAAGTGCAAGCCGTTTTTTTTTTTTTCAAGTGTAGACACGTCGGGTCAATCTTATGGATTCTAGAAGGGGCACTTCAACGGTGATTAAGTAGTTGTAATTGTGGGAGGTTTTAGCACATTGTTAGCATGTCGGAGAGACCTAGATTAGTTTAGACTACATTGGGTATTTCCAATTAAAGAGGGGTGCTATAGGCTCCTGAATTCGGATCTAGGGTCTAGTGGGTTATGGGTCCACCACACTTCTGTTGCGCTACTCTGATAAGCACAGTAGTCATCCTCACTTTTGTCGATGCAATTGTTGCACAGAGATCTTGTTGGAGGGGTTGTTGTCCATCGCCTTCACAGTTCCAACTCCTGGCCGAGTCTATAGCTATTTCCTTTAGTAATGGGTTTAAAATCCAAGGGATTGACCTATTCAAGCCAGATCTCTGAACTTGGCTAGAGCTGGTTTGCCACCGCTCCTCCATTGTTATCCTCAATTCTCTTTTATGCCCTCAGAGCAGTATTTGGTGTAATGCAGCCATTCTAGCAGGTCGGTTATTGTGATCATAGTCCACGGTGCTCCTAGAAGAGATTGATCAATGGTTCAAGTAGGTAGGATGTGGGTTGGATATCCGGTTGTGGGATTCATAAGTTTGATAGGGTCATGTGTGGGTGACATGATTTATTAGTATCTTTATGTAGTTATTAGATGATCTAAATGATTTAAAATATTTATTCTATCCTACACTCATACAAAGGAGCATGAAGAGCCATAAAAAAAATACGATAAGACCCAAGCACTCATTACATTGGTTTTATTACGAGCGGTATCCACGCAGCTACACCGGAGATTCGTGAGAAGCGTACTACGCGTTGGTGGTTTATAACGGCGGACATGCTATTCTACACTATAGTGGGTCTCCTAGCTTCTGATGCACTTCTTGCAGATCTTGAGTATATTCATCATGGTACTCGATGTACAGTGGACATGTTCTCGAAGGTCGTCATTTGTTTCATGGCCCAAGAACATGATTAGCAAGTCAATTTTAAGAGATAAGCCATGCACAAAGTGGTGCAAGGTCGGTAATATAACCGAAGACAGGTTTGGCTTGTCTTATTCTATCATCCAATCCTATAGGTCTCGTCCTAGGGTCAAGTATGGAGCTGGTACCAACTGAAACATCCTCAATTTTCCACGAAGGGAAAATCCACAGAATGAGTTACAATGTGAAGCCACATTGTCATATAACAGTTGATAAACAATTCCATGCATCGAATTAATCTAAAAGAGTACAAAAGAGAGGTTTACATAACCTATTACCTCGCCACATGGCGGATTCATGAATCTAAATAACATCCAGAACAGCTTTAAAGAGCGGAAGCAATATTGCGGAAGCGACTTCAATCTCCAACTTGAGCGCAGGCACGAGACCAATAAACATTTCTAACCTCGACACCCCCCGAGTCAGGAAAATCTGCACACCGCCAGATATGTGCAGGCCATGGTCCGCACCGATGAGCTTTAGTGGAAAGAGAAAACAAGGGATCTGGCGATCCTATAATTTGGTAATGGTTTGCATCCTAGCGCATATGAAGCAATATTAAGTAATAAATATAATAGTTAAGTTTTTAACACATACACCATCCATCCATCATCCATCCCAAATCCATCTAGAACCATCCCATATCCACCTCCATATCACCATAACCACATCCCACACTCAGGTCGACAAGCAGACTCCCGCTCTGCTTGCCTCAGTGGCCCGCAGCCCACAGCCTATGGCTCGCTGCCGGAAGTATCTCTCGGGGAAGGTAGAACACTCCTCTCTCTAGTCTAGTGAAAGCGAAACATAAGAAAGGTCCATAGCCGAGAAGTCGGCATATGTATCGATCGATCAACCATACACTCTGCAGAGGTTTTACTAATCCACCAGACCTGCCTTCATCACTGGCCGTCACCAACTAGGCTGATTCCGGCGCCCGCCGGCCTAGGACAATGCCACCCTACCTCTCGGCCCCCGGAACACCCCGTATGAAGTGGCCGAAACCGTGAAGTCATGTTCCCGATCCCGAATAGGAGCCATGATCGTCTCGGGAGGGTGTCGACCACCTTCCCGTACCTCCCTAACACGTCCTCGCCTAGTAGTAGTGGCATCATCCTACCCGGTGGTTCGGCCGTCTCCCCCCCATGGGAAGCGAGTGGAAAGCAAAGGATTCCTATGATCCAGTTACTAGCACTTTCAGTTCCTAGGTGTGACCAAGCCGGAATATCTTCATCAGGGTTTCCATTTAATGTGCCACCACAACACCTCCACCCCAAGCTCCGCCCCATGGAGACTCACACAGGGTTCACCTCGCACACATTTACCCGCCACAGGTATATCCAACAGGGATGTCCAGTTCATCCCACGGCAAGACTCGCCCCAAAAGCTCATCGTAGATTCCAGCTCAGTCGACTCAACCCTCACCCTTCACACACCCAAGACACACGCAGATCCTCCGAGCTCCAAAATACTCACCGGTTCCCAAGTCCTCCAAGTTCGGCATCCCACGCCAAACCATTCCCGTGGGTTCACCACCGGATCACATCCCAGATATAATGCGGAGTGGAGTTATAATAAATAGCAGCACTAGCAGCATAAGCGTGCGTCTATCCTAACAGCGGGTGAGCAGGGTGAAAGGCTTAAGCAAGGTAAAGGCCGTCAAGTATATAACATACTACCATGCAACCCTATAGCAGCAGTTATATTCAACGGAAATATAAAGCACTAGCAATTCTAATATTTGCAATGTCTAATAGGATTCTCTAAAAGAAGGTGCTGCCATGACACCTGCGATGTCGAGTAGTAGTTATACAATCCTTCTCTGTTAGTTGTAGTCGATCAATAAGGTCTCCTCCTCCGATCCCTCTCCTTGCGACTCCGGAATCGGAACGTAACGATCGCGGTAGCGACCCCTATAGAATAGCACAAAGAATGAATAAAAACCAAAAAGATCCAAATGCACTCAAACATGAGCTCGGGACGTAGAGCTCGATTTATAGAAAATTTGGACGCTTGTTTCATATTTTTTTCGAGTTCGGCTGGATTAGTTATGAATTTCTAAAGTTTGATATGATTTCTAAAATTAATAAAAGGCTCGATTATTCTTGTGATGACACGTTATAATTATAAAATATGTTGAAGTTGCCTTTATTCTAATCAATATTCATTTATAAAAGAAACATCTACCGAAAGATCTACTTTTGGAAAGAACTCTGTTAGCATCATTTATTTTAGCTATATAAAAGTTTGTATAGAATATTCTAACAAAAATCATATTAAGTCGATTTATATTTTGAATTAGAAAACTAAGATAAACTAATTATATTTTAGTTATAAATCTCATTGCATAAACATTAATTAAATCAATGTTTAATATACAGAACTCAAAATAGTTGACATGTTATATGAGGAGCTTGAGATATTCAAAATGTTGAACTACAACGCATGGATGATGTATGTATATGTGTATTACCATATTATTTTTGGATTTATTTTTCTAAAGGAAAACGGCCATATATCCCAAGATGATGACATGCTAACATCATGTAAGCTAAATGCGACGTCATCAAAAGCTAACAAAGCTAGCAAGTTCACGGTACCATAGTCGGCACGTCGCCAGCGTCATGGTGATCTCTCTAGAGACCGCAAGGATGAGGGCGTTGGACACGGGGGCTCACCTCGCAGACGAAGGTGGAGTTCTCGACGTCGGAGATGATCCGGGGCAGACCAAGTCGTGGCGAGGCCGACGGCTGCTCCGACAAGCACGAAGATGGCACTGCGGGCTCGGTTCGACGTCGGGAAACAGTGCAGCGGGTGCGGTGTGTTTTTGCAAGGCTGTGGCAGGAAATTGTGACCCAAATGGCGATGACGGCTTTGTTGTGGCGGCTGGAGCGATGAGGATGCGGGTGGAGTGGTGGTGGCTTGGAGTGGGACGACTTTCTTGCGTGATGTCAAGGCCTCGCTTGCACATGGAAGAAGAGGAGGAAACGAGGGGTGGGGAGCCCGACAAATGGCAGGCCATGACGGCCTTGACCGGCGCTCGCTGAACAAGGCCGCAGACTGCTATGTCTGCCTGGTGGTGATGCGGTGGATGCGTGAAGGGCAGGGGGACGTGGCTGCTGCTGTGCATGCACTAGAAGGATGGGTCGGGGCTGGATGACCACGCCCTCATCTCTGTGCATGGTCAATGCTAACCATCCGAGAGAGCGGAGGGAGAAGAGGGTCGGTGCCTCGGTCAGAAATAGAAAGGAGAGGTCGGGCTTTTGGCATGCACGAGAAGGATGGGTTGGGGCACGGCCTCATCTCTGTGCATGGTCAATGCTCACCATCCAAGAGAGCGGAGGGAGAAGAGGGTTGCTTGGTGCCTCGGTCAAAAATAGATAGGAGAGGAGAGGACATATGGCTCATCTCTGTGCATGGTCAATGCTCACCATCCGAGAGAGCGGAGGGAGAAGAGGGTTGCTTGGTGTCTCGGTCAAAAATAGACAGGAGAGGAGAGGACATATGGATGCTGTTTTCTGCATGATAGAGACTTGTCCATCGTCCATGTGAAAGTGAAAGGAGGGACGCCTGCTATTGCATGCAATTGATGGAGTCAAAGGGAATTAAGAGAGGAAGGAATTTTGTCCATCTAATTTTGCATGAAGAGGAAAGAGATATTGTGTGACGTAAGTGTGGGCAGCCATGAGAATAACGTTGCTTCCTTTTATTTGTAATTAATAGAGGGGTAGGCTATATATAGATTATTACTACTTTTAGATAAAGGCCTAGGATATTTTGAGCCACAAATTGACAAACATTTGGAATCCAGAGATTGTTGTGATGCTCCATACGTGCATGGTTTGGCCAAACTAAAATTAGGAGTGTGGATTGTTACGTGAATGAGAAATATATATTTATTCTTTTTGTTATGTGAGTGTGGATTGTTTTGCCAAAGACCGGTACACCCTTATATGGCATTAGTTTAACATAGTAATTTAATAGAGTAAATAATTATTTATTACTTAAATAATTATTTAGAAAATTGAACAACAATACAAAATTCCAAATAAAATTCCAAATGGCCATCATGAATTATAATGCAATAAGAGTATATGCTTTTGCAATAAAATCCTAGGGTGAACATTGTGAGGTTTGAACAATATAATAAATGTAATATTAAATACAAAAGCATTGTTATGGGACTTGAACATGTTTCATAGGTAGGTTTGCTACATGTCACTCAACAAGCATGGGATGTTTTCAGAAAATTTTTTTTGTAGTTGTTATTTTTGTGTGGGATAAATTTTTGGGTTGTTACACCTGCAAGAGGAGAAAGAACAATTAAGGTGGCAAACGGAGTAAAAGTCGACGTCGAAGCCATTGGCGACTTGTCTTTAGCATTATTAGATGGTTTTGTACTTAGGCTATCAGATGTACTTTTTGTTCCCTCTTTGCATCGAAACTTAATAAGTGTGTCTAAGTTAGATGATGATGGATTGGCATGCCATTTTGGAGATGGCAAATGTAAGCTACTATTTCATAATAAGTGTGTTGGTCTTGCCTTCCGACAAGACGAGCTTTATTTGTTATCAGTTTTTGAGAATGTGAATGCTATATCCACTGTGAATGAGAATGACTCCTCGTCTATGAATGTAAGTAGAAAGCGTAAGAATCATCAGGATGACTCTTCGAAATTATGGCATTGCAGATTAGGCCATATTTTGAGGGGGAGAATAGAAAGGTTAGTCAAGACTGATATTCTTCCGCCATTAGAACTATCAGAATTAGATCAGTGTATTGATTGTATTAAAGGAAAGTATGTTAAGAAAATTAAGAAAAATACCAAACGAAGTGCAGGGATCTTAGAAATAATCCACACAGATATATGTGGACCATTTCCTATCAAAAGTGTGGATGGTTATGATTTGTTTATAACATTCACGATGATTATTCACGATTTGGCTATATTTATCCAATAAGAGAAAGATCGAAGCTTTAGAAAAATTTAAGATATTTAAAGCTGAAGTAGAAAATCAGCATAATAAGAAGATTAAGTTAGTAAGATCGACCGTGGTGGGGAGTATTATGGGCGACATACCCCGTACGCCCAAGTTCCGGACCTTTTGGAAAGTTCCTACAGGAAAATGGCATAATCGCCCGAGATTCCATGCCAGGAGAGCCTCAAAGAAATGGAGTGGCCGAAAGAAGAAACCGTACCTTAATGGATATGGTAAGAAGCATGATAAGCTACTCTACCTTACCGATAAGCTTGTGGATGGAGGCGTTAAAAACCGCTATTCACATTCTTAATCGAGTACCCAGTAAGTCGGTGCCTAAAACACCGTATGAGTTATGGACAGGCAAAGTACCCTCACTTAAGCATTTAAGGGTGTGGGGTTGTCCTGCTGAGGCTAAAGTTTTTAACCCAAATTTAGGAAAGTTAGATCTTAAGACAGTCAGTTGCCATTTCATTGGCTACCCAGAAAGATCAAAAGGCTACCGCTTTTATTGCCCTGACAGGCATACAAAGTTTGTAGAAACAAGACATGCTGAGTTCTTAGAAGAAGTTATGATCAGGGGGAGCAAGGTAGCTCGAGAGATTAGTCTTGAGGAGAAACGGGTTTATGCCCCTACTCCAATGTTACAAGAGCCATATTTTATGCTACCTATTGTTGCTACACCAACAGTGTTAGACACTATAGTGCCAGCACCTGTTGCTAGTTCTCCATTGCCGACACTTGATGAGAATCCGGAACCTGTCCCTCAGGATCCCTTAGAACCACCAGTCGAGCAACAGGAAGGACAACAACAGCCCCATATAGCGCCAAACAATGAGAATCTTAGAAGGTCACAAAGAACTAAAAGATCAGCTATATCAGATGATTATGAGGTTTATGAAACTGAAGAATTTCATATGGAGGATGATCCCACTACATATGAACAAGCTATGAGAAGCGAATACGCTGAAAAGTGGTTAGAAGCTATGAGAGATGAGATAAAATCCATGGATTCCAACAAAGTTTGGGAACTAATAGAGATTCCTAAGGGAGCTAAGAAGGTTGGTTGTAAATGGGTTTATAAAACTAAGTATGACTCCCGAGGGAATGTCGAAAGACATAAGGCACGACTCGTAGCAAAAGGGTTTACCCAAAGAGAAGGAATTGATTACAATGAGACTTTCTCTCCCGTTTCATGTAAAGATTCTTTTAGAATAATAATGGCGCTAGTAGCACATTTTGACTTAGAATTACATCGATGGATGTTAAGACGGCATTCCTTAATGGGGATCTTGAGGAAGACGTTTACATAGCACAAATGTCAAAGGTTTTGTCGTGGAAGGTAAAGAGAATATGGGATGCCGACTAAGAAAGTCCATTTATGGGCTAAAACAAGCTTCAAGACAAGCAGGTATTTGAAGTTTGATAATACAATTAGAAAATTTGGGTTTAAGGCAAATGTAGAGGACAATTGCGTTTACGCTAAATTTAAGAATGGTAAGTTCATCTTCTTAGTTCTATATGTGGATGATATTTTGCTAGCAAGCAATGATGTCGTCTACTAATGGAAACTAAGAAGTTCTTGTCCTCACATTTTGATATGAAGGATCTCGGTGAAGCCTCTTTTGTTCTGGGATTGAGATTCACCGTGATAGAAATAGAGGGGTTTTAGGGTCATCACAGTAAAGCATACATAGATAAGATTCTTAAGAAATATGGTATGTATAAGTGCAGTCCATCACCTGCACCCATTGTCAAGGGCGATAAGTATGGGGAACATCAATGTCCTAAGAATCAGATCGAGCTCGAGCAAATGAGTTCAGTACCTTATGCTTTAGCTGTCGGAAGCTTACAATATGCTCAAATTTGTACTCGCCCTGACATAGCATTTGTTACCGGGTTACTTGGCAGATATCAGAAGAATCCAGGTGTGAAACACTGGAAATTAGTTAAGAAAGTCTTGCGTTATTTACAGGGCACAAAAGGCTTCATGCTAAATTATAGAAAGTCAGACTCCCTTGAGATAGTGGGGTTCTCAGATTCAGATTATGCGGGGGATGAAAGAAAATCCACGTCAGGTTACATATTCACCCTCGCAGGTGGAGCTATATCGTGGAAAAGCTCCAAACAGCCTATCATCACATCATCTACGATGTACGCTAAGTTTGTAGCATGTTATGAGGCCTCGGGGCAGGTGAATTGGCTTAAGAAGTTTTTGCCCGGATTAAGAGTGGTAGACAGCATTGAGAGACCACTTAAGTTATATTGCGATAATAATCCCGCAGTTGAATACGCTCACAATAATAAGTCAAGTGGTGCTGCCAAACACATTGACATTATGTACTATATTGTGAAAGAAAAAGTTCAGGATCATGTTATAAGTCTAGAGCATATTAAGACAGATAATATGTTAGCGGATCCGCTCACAAAAGGCTTACCACCCAACGTGTTTAGAAAACACGTAGCCGGCATGGGTTTAAGGGAAAGCCTATGATCACTGAACACTTAGGGCCCTTTAGTTAGAACTCCATTTTCAAATTAGAGAGATGTATTGTAGTCGTCAAGTCCAACGAAAGATTTTTTCTGTGACGATGAGACACGCTCTACGCATTTCTTTATAATGAGACGGAGCTAAGTACTAAGCATTTAAGTTGAGATTAAGATAAGATTAAGATAAGTTATTAGAAGAGATCAAGGGGGAGAATGTTAGAGTTGATCTCTCCCTACCGCACAAACCCAACGGTTAGTGCGGTAACCGCATTGACCCAACGGCCATTGCGGATCTTGATCCGCTCCTGATCGGGGAGCCCCAGCCGCTCATTGGCTGGTGGGCCCCTGTCACCCTGTGGTATAAAGAGGAGGAGGGGAGCCGGGGGACGAACCACGAAGTTGATCGACGCCACCATCTCCCTCCTACACTCCAACCCTAACCCGATCTAGAGGGTCGCAGGCAGTGACGGGAAGCTCCGCCGCCACCGCGCTACGACCCCAGCGCCTCTGCTTCCTCTTCGCCAGTACATCGACGCCAGAGCAAGAAGGCCGACGCCGACGAATGGCGGATCCCAGCTCCTCTGCGCCCAAGACCGACGGTCCTATTCTTCACCTACCCTAGTCTACTTTCATGTACTGTTAGATCATGTTCTAGGATATGCAAATCTGTCTTAATACTCTTCAATTAAGTGTTGTCCTTGCTAATCACACTGTTAGTGATCCTAATTGAGACCTGTTAATTCTATCACGTTCCCCTGCATGGAACACCTGGAGCTGGAAGGGACGCATCGTCCCAAGAGCAAGACGGCGGCGGTGGCCATTGCCAACCTGCTGCATTGCTGCCCTGTTCTTGCTGAAATCATGCTGAAGCTGAGCACACCTCTCCCTTACAAGAATTCACGATCTGGACTCGATTTCTTGCAAAGGAAAAATAAGTTGGATTACAACAAGTCCATCGATCGCTTCGTGCGCCGCCACAAATCAAAGACGGCGGCCATCTCCATGGTGGATAGCACCTTTTGTGATAAATTCTCATATGATGGTGTTCCTGCTATCCCTGGTCTCAGTGGCCGCTCGTTCGCCTGCTTGCAACGCACTCTGAGAAGAGTTTGCCTGCAGTTCCGGCTGGACAACAACTCCATCTCAAGCTGCCTTGCAGTGCGGCTTATCAAATTCTTCGCAGGTCATGCCACTGTTCTTGAAGAAATTTGTGTTGACACTGGCAACCGAAGACTGTACGAGCATCTCAACTTTAATGTGGTAACACAGATTGCACTCGCACCTATACCTATCTCAACCACAGCTTCCATCCAGCACAAGAATCCGACAGAAATTTCCAGAATTCCTGTTGATTCCACAACAGACCTTGCCAGGAGTACAGTCGGCTTTACAGTGTTACCCCTCCAAAGGCAGGAAAGGTTGGACTTTAATTCTTAATCTGTTGAAACCTATGATAAGAGATGTCAGACAATGATCCAACATATCATCAATGAACTTCTTATTTCTATTTTTTTTTAAGAGGCTTTGGAAACAGAAATTCTTATCCTACGTACAATTTGTGAGATTCTGTTCTGTTTGAGTGTCTACAATGTGCATGTAGAGCACAACTTTTACAGGCTGCTTAATATATCCTTTCGCTAATGTTCGCACAGACAAGAACAAAACAGAAGAAAACTTAAACTAAGCTTTTTTTTTATCTACTAGAACTCTGCTTTGTGGTAGTTACCATGAGTCCTCCATAGACCTCTCCCCTTGGGCAGAAAGTGTTATTGAAATCAGATCTTATTCTTCCAGCATAGGAATATTGTTTTGTCTTTGTCCTCTTCTGGCGAGTGTTCGGATCCTTGATCTAGCGTTTCTGGTATATTGTGTAGATAATAAGGTTTGCTTTTATGTTTTTTGATGGCTCGTTTCACCTCAGTAGGGACAAGTTCACCAATGAACTCAAGCTCTCTAAGTTTTCGAAGATTTTCTAAGCCGGAGAGGGATTCCATTTTGGTAAAGGACCAAACAATCTTATTAATCCTAGGAGTACAGTTGTCGTTAAAGGTGATCTTGGTGATGTTAGGGCAGTTGACAATAAGAAGGTTGAGCTTCAAAAAGTTGGCATTGTTATTGAAGGTAAGCTCATTTTCAACATAAGACTTATCCAAGAGCATTAGGCAGCATATGTTTGGATTCTTGGCATGGTTTTGTAGATCAACATTCTTAAGCAAGGTAACACTATGAGTCACCTTGGTTAATTGTTTGGCGTTGCAAAATGTTGAAAGCGGTGTGTTGTAATTGTTGCTGGTAGTAGTGGTAGCAATGGTGTTGCTCCTACTATTGGTGGCATTGTTGTTGTTGCTGGTGTTGGTGGTGGTAGTGTTGCCGCTATTATTGGTGGTGTTGTTGCTGGTTGTGGTAGTGTTGTTGGTGGTGGTGGTGTTATTGTTGTCATTGGTGGTAGTGGTGAAGAGGTTGTTTTTAAGCTCGAGCTCCTCAAGTTTTTTGGAAGGTTCTCGACTCCAGAAAGCTTTAGGTCACCATTGAAAGGCAAAACCATCTTCTCAAGTTATAGGTTATGATACATAATTATTATATGCTTTGCTTGAGTGAGCATGTAAAAATAAACCTTTTGGTACAACCTAAGGGCCGCAAAAGATGGCAGGAAAAAAAATCATTGTGGTCTTTGGGCTTGTGCTTTTGTTCATACGCTCTTTTATTGGGTTGTATAATAATGTATAATAATAAGATAAGATGCATAGCGAAACAAATGATCTTGTTTTCCAGGTGGGATCTCAAATGGTTCAGTACGTACTTGAGAGTAACTTTGCCTTGTGTGATGTATTGCAAAAGTAGAAGAAGATGCTTTGCACTTCACTACGGCAGGCTCATGTTCCGTACAGTACTATACAAATGGAAAAAAAAAATAGCAAAGGCTGGCGCGTGCTTGTGGTGTGTAGGTAGCAGGGACGATAAAAGTGAGTCGTCGAAGTGATTTTCCATATGGGGGAGAGATAATTTGGGTGGAGAACGGGAGTTCCTTGGCGATTACATGCACAAATGCTGGTGCTTTTTTTTGAGGGCACAAATGCTGGTGTTAGCCCATCATACATACAGGTAAACAGCCATCGGAATAGGCCCAACTTTACGACCCGCATGGAAAATGCCATTGTGGCCCACAATACAAGGGACTGGAAACGCGCCCAGCGAGAGGTAGTCGAACGGAATAGAATGGAAAAAGTCCACTTTCGATCCTTCAACTTTCGAAAGTCTGATTTTTATCCCTGATCTTCAAAATCGGACAAAACACATCCTCATCCCTCACCCAGTTATAAGTGGTTTTGAAGGCGGTTTGATCTTTTTTTTATATATATTTATTTCGACCAAATCTTTGAAAAATCATATTAAATCATAAAATAAACATCCAAATTTATTAGACTTTACATGAGTAGTTTACACAGTGAATATATAATATGGTGTGCTTCAATATAATTTTTTTTATATAGCTTCAAATCTATTAATTTCTATAATTAATTAAAATAATTCATAACTGTAGTTTCTATGGTCCAAGTTGTAGTGAAATTTTTATTGTGGGCTAAGTGTTTTATGCTTGAAGTGTATTAAAAATTCCATACTCGTTGGATCATGTATTAATTTAGTTATAGATTTATTTAGATTTAACAAGCATAAACCTAAATAAATCTATAACTAAGTTATACTTGATCCAATCGAATGAAACTTTTACTACAGATCAAGAATAAAAGAATTAGCCCACCATAAAAATTTCACCACAATTAGACCATTGAAACTACAACAATGAATTATTCCAAATAATTATAAAAAAGAATGGATCTAAATCTATAATTAAAAATTGTACTAAAGCATGACATATTATATATTCACTGTGTAGATGTACTCGTGTAAAGTCTAACAAAATTAGAGTTTTCATTCTATGATTTTTATATAATTTTCTATGATTTTTTAAAGATTCGATCGAAATAAAAAAAAACAAAATAGCCATCAAAACCACTCATAATTGAGCCAGTGACGTAATCTGCACGGTTTCGAAAGTTGAGGTATGTGTTTTGCCTGGTTTTTGAAGATCATGGATGAAAAGCAGACTTTCACAAAAGTTGAGGGACCTTAACTGGACATTTTCTGAATGGAATCGCGTGATTCAAGTGCTCGGCCGTCGCGTGTTTGTTCAAACTTCCCTGCCTTGTCTCTTCGGAGACATCCGATAAAATTGAAACGAAACTTCCCTGTTCTATGGATCTAATTAAGATGGATAAATGGCGAAAAAACGCTACACTGTGCTCGAAAATAAATTGATAGGAATTTGTAATGATATGATCGGTTGCTAGAACCAGCTTGAACATGAAGTGATCTCTTCTAGTTGGAATTTATTGTTCTGGAAGTGTTGTCGAGCTAGGGCTAACAGAAAGATGCATATGATATGCATCATCTGATTTGAGAGCTCCCAGTTCAGATCAAACTCTGTCGCTAATGCACGAGGTGGGGATAGGGAAACAGCGTTCCTTTGAATTTCATCCAATTCAAGCCAAGTGGGTGTCGGCCGACTTGTTTATCAACTAGCCTTTGATCTCGGACGTCAGCTGCATCTCAGTCCACATGGGCCCCTCGGCGAACTCGCACCACAGCTTTTGGATCGCCGCCGCGGCGCCGTGTTGGAGAGCAGGAACTTGGCCTGCGCCATCTGCGCAGTGCTCCCATGGTAATGCACCAGGTTGATCTCCCTCACTTTGTTCCTCAGGCAACAAGGGATCATCTTCATCATGGCGCTCGGCGTCGTCGCCAGAACCGAGTGCGGATTGTAGCTGAGATGGTGAGCGTCATGTAGCTCCTCCTGGCTGAACCAAGCGTAGCGTTCTTATTCTTGGGGTTGGGGATGGAAGGCTAGTGATGATGTCTTCAGGTTCGGGGCGTGCTCGAGGACCGTGCTCATCGCGCCGATGATATGTGTCGGCGCCGTCGTCGTCATCGGGAAGGCATCCCCTCATTCCGAGGTGGAGGAGGCTCGAGAAGGACGGCAACCTCATAGGAACGCTCATGTCGAGGCCTGAGCCGAGGCGAGCGGACTCGAGGTGCAGGTACTTGGCGTTCACGAACAGCCGCAGGAGCTGCCTCAGGTTCACGAGCTCATCCTCTGACGTGGCCTCTTCTCCACAGATGTCCACCTTGCAGTACGCGATCCCGCCGCCGCCGTGCGTCATGGTGAGGAATGAGCTGCCGGGCATGGCGCCCCTGTACTCGAACGCTTGTAGCTCCGACGAGTCGACGGCGACGGCGGTCAGGCTGTGGCAGCAGCGGATTGCCAGCCTTCTGAGGCGGGCGCCGCCACCGACGATGGAGAGCGCGGTCACCGCGTTGCAGGCCTCGAGCGTCAGGTAGGCGTGGCGCGGGCAGCCGGCGACGACCCGATCCACGTCGCTCCCGGGGTCAGAGACGTGGGACAGGAGCAGAGTCACCATTGACGGCAGGCTGACTGTGTCCAGCGGGGCGAGCCGGCAGGAGCTGAGCGAGAGCGACCGCAGGTGGGCGCAGGAGAAGATCACTCTCATCGCGGTGTACTCCGGCTCAGGCCACGACCGCCACCGGTCACGAGGCTTCTTGTTGCGCTCGTCGTCGTCGTCAGAGGACGACAGGGCAGTGCTGTCGTCGTCGTGGTCGATGAGCTCGGACTCGGATCCCACCTCGATCTTTGAGCTCGGCGTCTCAACCATGTCCTGCGCCGTCCTATAGTCGTCACCATCACGACTTGTAGTCAGCGTTTTGTTTTGCCCGCGGCGGCGGAGTGCGTAAGGGCGGTCGCAGATCGAGTTGCGACACTGGAGGCGGAGCCGCGGAGGTCGAGGTGGAGGCCCTCGTTGGCGGCGGCGTGCTGGACGGCGTACGAGACCCACTGGTCCACCGTGGAGGAATCGCCGCCGTTATAGCTTTCCTCCACGGCGACGCGGAGGGCTCGCAGGGGTACCGCGCCGCGCCGTCGCTGGCGGCCGATGATCGCGGCGCTGACGGTACTGTAGAAGGACGGCGGCGCGTTGGGACTTGGGATCCGGGGGTGGGTTCCACGACAAGGAGTCGTAGCCGCCGCCGCCGTCGTCATCCGGGCTCTCTGGCTCCTCAAGAAAGAGGGTGTGGACGGCGGCGAAGACGTGTCGCCACCGCGACGACAGCAGCGCCGCGCGCGCCGCCTCCGCAGCCGGGAGGAAGGAGAGGACGTGGCCGAGCGCGCGGTCCGTGAGCTTGCTCAGTCGGTCGTCGCCGCCGGAGGTCGACGTTGCGTCAGAGCTGTCGTCCATCGTGACATTGGTTTTATGGATCGGATGGATGTTCATCAGGATCGGTGATGTTTTCGTGCACTATCAGAGTCGGTTTCGTTTCGACCCTCAAAATACGGCACCGACATGGACTCCGATCCTCCGTTTCCATCCATAAAAGACGAGTTGCCGTAAAGTGAGATCGATCGCGTACCTAACAATCCACAACACCGCCGACGGCCGACGACAATGACGACGGGCGGCGGCGGCGACGACCGCTTATCCGACCTCTCCGATGACCTTCTCCGGCGCATCCTCTACTTCGTCCCTTTCAAGCAGGCTGCTTTCACCAGCGTGCTCTCGCGGCGGTGGGGCTCGCTCTGGCGATCGTCCGGCGCCGTCAACCTCGCCGTGCAAGTTTACGATTACCAAACGAGACATACGTATGGCCGCCAACACGGCAGCCGATCCTACTACTCGTACGAAGAGGCCGAGGAGGCCTTCTTCTCCGACCAAGACGCTTTCGTCCGTGCCGCCAAGGCTGCGCTCGACGCCGCCGAGGCCCCCATCACAAGGCTCACCTTGCGTGTGGACTCCGACGACGAGGACAGCGCCGTCCGCAAGTTCCTCTGCGGCACCAGGGACTGGCGCACAGCCGCCGACGTGGTCGGCGATCTACTCTCCCACCAAGCGGCGCGCCGCGTTGAGGAGCTCCGCGTCGTCGCCGCCGCCTCCTACAACTACTTCATCATCTCGGGCAAGGAGAACCACGGGCACACAGGGATCTATCCACTCATCTCCCTCCCGTCGTCGGAGACCCTCCGCGTGCTGGACCTCACCAGGTGTGACCTCACGCTGTCGTCCTCGGCGGCGGCAGTCCTCGCACTCCCACGGCTGGTGACGTTGTCCCTACGCTGTGGCACCGTTTGCGTTGAGTATCTCCAGGCCCTGTTGGACGCCTCGCCGGAGCTCACTACCGTGCAGCTGGAGTCTCTCTTGTTCCTGGTGCCTCCGCCGCCCCAGGATTTCCAACAAAGCATGCCATCCGATGATGATGACGATGACGACGACGACGACGACGGCGACGACCCTGACACGGCAGAAGCAGAACCACCGGTGCTTCCGGTGCTTCGGCTGAGCTTCCATGCCGTGACCACGCTCGTGCTGGCGTTGTGCGGCCTGCAGGTACACGGTGGGTCAGGAGATCTCCGTGGCAGGAGTAGCTGGACCATCGAGGTCAATGCACCCAGGCTGCAATCCTTCACATACAAGGGTCTCATGCGACGCTTCATTCTACGACCTCCGGCGGCACCTGGCGCTGCACGGGTGGACCTGCACTTCCTCCGGGACGACAACGATCGCGACGCCAGTGAGAGCTTCTGGCAGTTCCTGCACAACTTCGCCAATGCCAGGACCCTCAAGCTCAAGGTGGATAACGACCTCAAGGACATTGCCGCCATTGGCAAGGAGAGGCGCACCAGGCTCCTGTGTGGGTTCCCCGTCATGGGGCGCCTGGAGCTAGAAGGGACGCATCGTCCCAAGAGCAAGACGGCGGCTGTGGCCATTGCCAACCTACTGCATTGCTGCCCTGTTCTTGGTGAAATCATGCTGAAGCTGAGCACCGTGCCACCTCTCCCTGACAAGGATTCACGGTCTGGACTTGATTTCTTGTGGAGGAAAGGGAGACTGGATTACAACAAGTCCATCGATCGCTTCGTGATGAGTCGCCGAAAATCAAAGACGACGGCCAACTCCATGGAGGATAGCACTTTCTGTGACAAATACCCCTATGATGGTGTTCCTGGTATCCCTGGTCTCAGTGGCCGCTCGTTTTCCTGCGTGCAACGCACTCTGAGAAGAGTTGACCTGCAGTTCCGGCTGGACAACAAGTCCATCTCCAGCTGCCTTGGAGTGCGGCTTATCAAATTCTTCGCAGGTCATGCCAGCGTTCTTGAAGAAATCTGTGTTGACACTGGCAACCGGAGACTGTACGAGCACCTCAACTTCAATGCAGCAACACAGATCGCACTAGCACCTATACCTATCTCAGCCACCGCTTCTATCCAGCACGCAAATCCGGCAGAAAGTTCGTCGGATTTTTCCAGAATTTCTGGTGCATCCGTTGATTTCATAACAGACCTTGCCAGGAATACAGTCGGCTATACGGTGTTACCCCTTCAAAGGCAGGAAAGGATGGACTACAAGTCTTAATCCGTTGAAACTACGTTAAGAGATGTCAGACAATGATCCAACGTATCAGCAACAAATTGCTTATTTCTATGTTGTTTTTGTAAGAGGCTTTTGAAACAGAAATCCTTGTCCTACGTACAATTTGTGAGGTTCTATTCTGTTGAGTGTTGACAATGTGCATTGCATGTAGAGCACAGCTTTTACATGCTGCTTATATCCTTTTGCCAATGTTTGGCGTGGAAGTCAACAACAAAATAGAAGAAAACTTAAATGAAGCTTTTTTTTTTTTATGTTGAACACTTACCATGAGTTACGATTAAGACACTCGAGTGTTTGTGATATAGAACAAAATAGAAGTAAACTTGAATGAACTGCTTTGTGTAAGCAATTTTGTTTGATCTTATATTCATGCATGCTTCTCCCATGAAAACTGTGCTTTACTACCTAATGATATAATATAATTGCGCTTAGGCGTGCTCTAAAAAAAATTGGGCCGAAACAAAGAAACGAGAAACAGAGCATGTTCACTCGTCTCCAACCAGTCGGACAATAACGGCCCCATGGAAATGTCCAATGAAACCCAAACGGTTGGGCTAAGTAACGGCCCATATTGATTGCGTCTGGCCCTTATGTTTGGCAGCCCATTATACATACGGCGGGGGTCTGAAGCATGCCAACCATGATCTGCCACCCCGCAGGCCACAGCCCCCGCGCCCGTGCCTGCACGACTGCCGACGGGGGCGACGCCGCGCCGATGCAATTTACTCTACGCCGTGGACGAGCCGGCAACAAGGCAGGAGAGAGTGAGAGACGATGCTGCACGATGTCCTGCGGCATACTTCCTCTACGCCGGTTTCTGTCTCCCGCGGCATACGTCCTCTATGATGGTTTGTGTCTCCCGCGCGTACGCCTATAAGGTGTTCGGCATAACGCCGGTGAGAGCACGTTGCACTCTGGCATTTAGAATCCCATCCCCACACTTGACTAAATCTGGTTTGGTTTCGCTTGTCAGGTACTTGCAGCGGTGATCGAGCAGGGGATTTGGGATTCAATGGGATATATCCAGGCAGCAGACCACTTTGCTGGAGCGGTGCTGCTGTTGCTCATGGGCAGGTCATTCAGGAGAAGATCCGCTCAAGGTCTCCGCGCTGTGAGCTAGCCTGCCTCTATCCTGGCCTTATTTGTCGTCAAATCCTATTTTATATCTCGTGCTTGTCGATTGTTCTGGAATGACGATTCTTCGCCTATTCGTGTTTCCCTCTTGTGCATTTTCTATATGTAATTTTTAATATTTTTCAATAAGTATTTTTCAGCATGAAAAAGGTTGATCCCTGGATAATGATTTTTTTAATATCTGTAATTTGCAAACATCATGCCAGCAAAGTATATTTTCCATAGATGATGTAATTCAGTAGTTGCATAGCACATCTGCACTGTCTTTCTTTTGATTATGATCCTAAATGAATGTTACTCACAAAGTATGAACCCAGTCAGTAGCAAAATCAATGAGACACATATATACTAGTGCACTGTTTTACTAGTAGTAGGTGTGTTGATGGAAAACCTTGTTGAAATTCTATCGAGTGTTTGTGAAAGGGCAAGTTGGAAGTTTGGCCATGTTCTATTGAGACGACCAGAGGCCATCACAGCTATACATGCTTGTGATGTTTAATTTCACTCTGCTACTTATGTTTTTTACCTCGAACAACTTCACCTGGAATCTGTCATGATAACTATCACTCGGTAGTTTCATTGGCTTGAGCCTTTAGGTGATTGTTATCACTGTTCACCACCGTAACTCAGTACACAACATGGATGTTACATATCACTGCTTCACAATCTATCTTCTGACAAATGCTATTTCAGTGATCAAATAATAATACCTAATTGTTCAGCTCAGCTGAAGTTGTCCATGTATAAGTATGATCCATGTGCCTTAACTGAACCAGCCTTAACTGAACCAGCCTGAGCAGCTATGAAGGCAGGTCGATGACTAAAATGCGCACTTGTCACCTTCTGAACTAGTAGCTTCTCCATATCTGAACATGGGGAGGTCTAGGGAAAATTCACAAGCAATTAAGTGCACGCCAAGATACATCTGAAACCATGTCTTCAAGTAGTGATACATACAAACATATAGTATGATATTCAACTTACATGAAACCATGGATAACTTCAGTGCAACACTTGCTAGAGGGAGGAACACTGACAAACAGGTACGTACATAGACAGGCATGACCACAAACAGATAAATTATTGGCACTATTCTTATGATACATGTTGTTATAGTATGACACACAACACTTCGATGTTGAGTTGCAACACCCAGTCGAACCATAATTATTGCACACGATATATTAAATAAGAAGTCAAATGTGTGCACAAGCATTGCACTTATTACATGAAATCATGCATATAGCATGATGGTTCAGATAACCACACAAATCCAAACCCTTGAGCGATACATAGCCATTATGTGCAACCACAATCAGAAGATGCACATGTACAACATAAGTAACCAAGCACACTCAGTTGACACACATGTAGAATATAAACGCAAGCACACTTCAAGCAGACACAAACACAAACAAGTAGTGTCAAACCATAGAGCACACACAACACAAACCTTGTCCAATGGGACAGATTCAATGATGATTGGATGAAGAAGCTCATCCATTCCGGCAGCATCAGATCTTATTCTTCCAGCATAGGAATCTTGTATTGTCTTTGTCCTCTTTCGGTGAGTGTCCTGTTGTTTGGTCTAGACTTTCGGGTTTATTGTGTAAAAAATAAGGTTTATTTTTATGTTTTTTTATGTCTTCTTTCACCTTAGTAGGGACAAGCTCACCGTTGAACTCAAGCTCTCTAAGTTTCATAAGATTGTCTAAGCCGGAGAGAGACTCCATTTTGTTGAAGGACCAAACAATCTTAATGATCCTAGGAGTACAATTGGGGTTAAAGGTGATCTTTGTGATGTCAGGGCAGTCGACAATAAGAAGGTTGAGCTTTGGAAACACGGCATTGGTGTTGAAGGTAAGCTCATTTTCTGCATAAGATTTATCCAAGACCACTAGGCAAGATATGTTTGGATTCATGGCAAGGCTTTGTAGATCATCTTTCTTCAGCAAGGTACCTCTAAGAGTCACCTTGGTTAATTGTTTGGCATTGCAAAATGTTGAAATCAGTGTGATGTCATTGTTGTTGGTAGGGATGGCGGCAGTGGTGCTGCCACTACTTTTGGTGGTGGTGATGGTGGTGGTGGTGGTGGTGGTGGTAGTGGTATTGTTATTATTGGTGCTGGTGGTGGTGGTGGTGGTGGTGAAGGTGGTGGTGGTGGTGGTGTTTTCCAGCTCAAGCTCCCCCAGTTTTGGAAGCTTCTCGACTCCAGAAACCTTTAGGTCGCCACTGAAGGGCAAAATCATCTTCTCAAGATTAGGAGTTGCTCCATCGTCAAAGATTATGTGGATCATATTGGAGCCCTCAACAAGAAAGTACTTAAGACTATTGAATCCATCCTTCTTGAAGGTGAGCTCGCTGTCATTGTATGCCTTGTGTCGGAGCTTGAGATAGTGTAACATGGGAAGCTTGGCGAGCTCCTCTAGATCATTCTGGTACAGCCAGGTGGTATTTAGAGTTACCTTTGTAAGATGAGTACTTCTTCTGGCCAACAACGGAATAAGCTGCACCTTCTGTGTGATTCCCCTTATGCTTAGGCTGTCAAGACTTTCCAGATTATATTGTAAATTTCCTATGGGGGTGTCCTCACTTTTGTTTTTTGAAAAGTGCCACCTTGGCGCGGCCTTCTCTGAGGTCAGGTGCGCCGCGGGGGTTCGAAAGCTTGCTGGCTGCCTCTCACCCTTGGGAGCTAGCCACTGGGCCACTGGCCACTGTGTCTCCTCACTCTGGATAATGGGAAGAGTGATTGACAGAGAGCGGAGGCATTCATGTAGGTTGCTGATGGCTTCAACCAACTTTATAAGATGATCGTCATTTTCGATAACCACACCAAGCTTCCTCAACTGCCATAGCTTCCCAATGTCTTTTAAATCTCCACCAGTTTTTGGCTTGACATTGGATAGTACCTCCATACTTAACATATTTTCAATTTTTTCAGGAACCAGGACACTGCTTGGACTTGGATCAATGTGGTCAGCTAGCAGACGCTTCAGCTTTAGTAATTGGACATGTCTTGTTGCATGCGCTTGCATCTTGGTCTCCCGGATATCCAGTACCTCTAGCTCATGGAGGTTGTTGATTTCATTGGGCAGCATGGTAACATCTGTTCTTCTTAGACTCAGATACTTGAGCAGCAATATCTTGCGGCAAATTTCCTTGAGGTAGCGCTTGTCCTTTCCATGAAAGCAACTACAACCTTCTAGATCGAGCACCTTGAGGACAGAAAACTGAGATGATTCAGATATCCTTGTGAAGAATTTTTCTATTTTATCAGACCCGCGGAGATGGAGGTTATTGGAAATGGAGAAATGGCGGGCCAAATGATGTGATAGCCGTGTCTCCACAATGCGTTGTTTCTTGGCGAGCTTGGTGATGAGTTCATGGACTAGATCACCAACCCTGCAACTCTTCACCTTTCCTGTAGCATCAATATCTTCCTGATAAACAAGCGAGCGTTTGATGAGCGCAGCAAAACATCGCTCGGCTTCACGCACTGAATTATGCCAGCTCCAGTCTTCTGTAGTTATGAGACCTTCAGCAACCCAACGTCCTATCAAGGTTGACAGCCTGATTTTGTGTCCTCTAGGGAAGATGGCTAGGTACAACAAGCAGGTCCTGTATTCTTTGGGCAGATCTCTGTAGGCAAACTTAAACATCTTCTTAGCAATGCTGCCAAATGATAACGGGGCCTTCTGTGCATGCTGGAGGGTTTTGAGCAACTTGCGCAGTTCTTCACTGCTCCTCTTGGGGTTGGCATACAAAGCGTGAGTGAAGATCTTCATGCAAAGTTCATTGTTGCGGCACTCATTCAAGATGTCATGAAAAATCTTGGGATCAATAATCTGGCTGTCACCTTCGTCCTCATTCATCCGCTCCCTTGTAATCCGGAGCACAATGTCATGGTACATGCCAACAAGAGAATGCTCCATAGGCGCCCATGATGAATGACAATACTCCTTTGAGGTGGTTACAATCACTGCACCAGCGACGCAACCCAATTTTCTCAAAGCATCTCTGATGTCCTCCCATGTGGTCTTGCATTCGGTCTGAACATTAAAGATGACCAGGGCCCTTTTCCCCTTGAGGTAATGTCGAATCTTGTCCATGATCCCTTGTATCTTCAACGGCTCCTGAATCTTTAGCTTGATTTTGTCGAGTTTCTTCATGGTTTCTGTCATACGAGCTTGATGGATTTGACTTTGACCCTGGGTTTTATTGGTCTCCGAGTTAGTTTCTGCGGTAGCAGTATGAGTATCCGGGATTTGGACCTCTGGGTCACCACTTGTTGCTTGTTTGTTGTCAGATTTGTCTTCCAGCATCTTCTGTACCTCCTGTAGGATTTTTTCTTTAGCCTCTTGGATCATTCCTTTGATGAGATGGTGCTCCAGCGCCGGCGGAGTAGTAGCTGGGAATTGCTCCTGCTGTTCCTGCAGGAACACTTCCCGCAGGATGCCTTCATAATAACCTTCTTCTTGTGCTTCCACAGGGATACGGGCCATAAGCTTCCTGGCCGTTTCCGTTATCATTTGATGAAAATACGTTTGGTCTTGTTTAGCAGCAGCTGCCCTGAGTTGCAGCAGGAGTACGCTTAAGCGTTTTCCAGAGATATCGTGCTTCACCTCTTCCAGTTGTTCCATCTCTTCCAGTTGTTCCACCTCTTCACTGCTGACTTGGCCAATCTCTTTCTTGATCTCCTCAATCTTGTCGACGAGCATGGTATCTTTGATGATCAGCTGAATTGCCACCTCCTTTTCACGGTGGATAGACCATCTCCGGTATCTGTTAGACCAGCAACGAGTCTGCTGGTCCTTCCCTTCCTCGAGCTCCAGCTCACGCCACATGTAGCAGAGGAAGTCCTCCGGTAGCAGCGGGGCCTTATAAGGGTAGTGGATTTCCGAGACGTTGATCAAGACACTGCGGAAATCGACCATCTTCACCGAATCTTGAGCTCCTTCCGCAAGAGCGAGGGCGCCATTCCAATTGCCCGGTGTTGGTGCCACCACGGTGGCGATGAAGGGTATTTCTTCTTCTTGGGTATTGCCTTGCTCTACTTCCTTGATCCAGTCAGCTAGTCTCCGGTTGAAGTACTCCTCTAGATCTTGAGCACCAAAGAGGCCAAGGAAGGCTGCTCGATGACCCGTCACCGTTCCCTCCACTGAATCATCATCAACGTCACCGTCTTCGTCTTCCTCTTGCTCGCCTTCAGCGGCGGTGGAAGGTGTGGTCGCTGCGGGTGTGAGCCCATGCCCATCCCCAGCAGGGCCAGAAGCAGGCAACTTGGACGACGACGATGTCGAGGGGATATCCACGCCGTACCTCACCCGCCGCTCGCCGACGTTGCGGGCCCGTTCCTTGAGCTTTTCCAGCTCGCCGGCCGCGAAATGTTGCGCGACCGTCTTTTTCAGGAACCAGGGAACCCACAGAATGCAACGCCAGAACCCCTTCTTGCCGATATGGAAGTCGGGGTTCTCGCGGTACACGTAGATGTCGATGAAGTTGTTGCAGTCCTGGGCGAGGAGCCGGACCTGGTTCATCCAGGTGCGCACCTGCTCGTCGTGCTTCCCTCCGGGGGGCACCGTCCTCGCCAGGTGCAGCAGGAAGCTGTTCATGCTCTCCATCTCCTCCCTGATGAACCGCATGTCGCCCTCCACGCGGCCCAGAAGCCGCGCCTCGTTCTGGAGGACACCAAGCAGCGAGCTCACAGCGCCCGCCGCGAGCTCAGCCATCGCTCCCGGCTTTCTCCCTTCGATCGCCGCCGGCCTTCTTCGTTTCTGGATCGATTGGTTTAGTGCTGGCAGGCTACCATGCAGGGGCGTCGCATGCTGCAAGCTGAATGCAAATTATGCAATGTGTGCGTCTGGCTCTCTGCGTGTGCGTGTGGGTTTGTTTGTGGACGACGACTGCCAAAGTGTTAATGCGTTGATTGATGATCGAGACATTCTACGTGGCAGAGTTAGGCAAAGTATCTACCTATATTATACTTGGCTTGTGAAGTGAGCACTAGTCCTGCCACAATCTCCATCATCACGTATGCTGGAAAAGAAAAAAGGAAACCACAAAAACCGTCACCCCGTAGGTTGCTTAGATTCCTCATGCTATGCCTTTTTTTCTTAGATTCCTCATGCTATGCCTTTTTTTTTTTTATCATGTCGCCTGTTTTTCATTAAACAGAAATAGTGTTTTGTTGTTACAACACCTGAAGGAACAGGAACAGTAATCCCATGGTTATTGAAACTTTCACAGGACCATCTCACACGTGGTTATGATTATACAATAAATTTTCTTGCGACACACAGGAAGACGAACTGAGCTACACTTGCGAACTCATAGCAACGCCATCAGCGACCTCAACTACTTGAACCCGGCCAAGCACCAACTCTCAATCTCTTCATGAATTGCCATCACCAACTAAGCTGCAGAGTTTGTGCTCCTGTTTAATGTTCTCGTGTTTCGTTCCTTCCAAAGCATTCACTCAATAAGGAAGAAAAAAGAGTAGAAACCTCGGCATACCGGCTTTGGCACGTGCTTTCTGCTGTCTAGCCACCAATGCATCACCGGCTCCTCTCTAATGGTTAGAGCATCTCCAAGAGCTCCCAAAAACAACTTGCTATTCTATAATTTTTGACAAAAACATAAAAAAGCTTCTCCAACAACTTGGTAAACCAACTTGCTAAGAGCATCTCCAAGAGCTCCCAAAAACAACTTGCTATTCTATAATTTTTGACAAAAACATAAAAAAGCTTCTCCAACAACTTGGTAAACCAACTTGCTAAAATAGGCACTTGCCAAAAAACCCCTCCGCGCGTAAAGATCCGTGCGCGGAGAGGGCGCGTATCGCTCCCTCGCGTGGCCGCGCTCGCCCGCTGCTCCGCTCGCCCGCTCCCTCGCGCGGCCGCGCCCGCCCGACGCTCGTGCTCGCCAGCAGCAGGCGCTCGCCCAGGCGCTCGTTGTGCTGCTCGCTCTGCTCGTGTGTTGTGGTCGAGTACCCTACGGTGCTTAATATTTTGATTGGGAATGCTCAAAAGTTTCGCTTTTTCGTTACGATCACGTAGGATCAAACCTCACTTGATTTGGTGCAGCCGTTGTCGAGAAATCGTGAGTCAAAATTTCCACCCCACCGGTCAACGTCACTGACATGCGGGTCCCATCTATCATCCTTTAGTTTTACCAAGTTGGAATACCAAGTTGTTGGAGATAGGTCTTTTTTTCACTTGGAAAACAAAATAGCAAGTTGCTAAAACAATAGATTTACCAAGTGAGTTTTTGGGAGCTCTTGGAGATGCTCTTACAACGTCCTCAAGGTGCTGATCCAGATATGACTCCCTGTTCCAAATTCTAAGTCGCCTTGACTTTTTGTATATATATTTTGTTATGCATTTATATATATAGCAAAATAGATGTATTCAAAGCAACTTATAATATGGGACAGAGAGAGTATAATAAATCAAGTCCACCAGTCATTGCGGAAGCACGATTATAATCTTATCAGAAGAAGACATAAGCACATTTCATGTTCTTGTTTAATACATATCATGTGTTCCCTCTTTGTTTATTTTCTAACAATGCAGGCATATATAGATACTTTGTGGCCTCTATCCAGTTGTGATAGACTAAACTGTTACCAAATCTCCCACAGCTAAAAAGACTAAAAATAAGACATCATTTTGGTGCGGCAAAATTTCTTCTCGCCTTATGGGTAAGCTTGAAAACGGAAATGAAAATTCCCGACCGAATCGCATTGTTTTCTACATTTGATCCGACTATTTTCACCTTTTTCGAAAAAATACGAAAACGGTACGAAATTCGGACAGACAATTCGAAAACGGAGCGGAATTCGAAATGGGTTTATTTCGACCGATTTCTACTTTTCTACATTATATTCGGTATGTAACCGTATTCGAAATTCGGTAGAAATTCGGTAGAGCCTAGTAACCTACTGTACAGCCCAACCCAACTTGACAAACCTAGACACCACCACTCCCGTATCCCACCTCCACTCCCGTATCTCCTTCCCTCCACTCCCGTATTGCGGCGCCGCACGGTCGTGAGTCCGTGACTCCGTCCTCCACTCCGTATTGCGGAGCCACGAGGAAGCAAATGACATGGAAAGTGATTCTGACATCATGGATGATGCCGATGAATTGTAGATGTTCATGTCCTGTTAATTCCTTGTTCTAGACTTGTATTTGTGTGTCGGCGACTACGTCATGCAACCCTTATTCTATTATGTGTACTTGAACTAAATCATGCACTTGTTAGTTTGGTCATGCACATCTTTAAAGTGGGTTAGTATTTCGTACTGAATTTTCGTACGCCGACCGTTTTTGACATAATTCCGCTCGAATTGGTTCATTTTCGAAATACCGTAAGTTCGTTTTCGTTTTCGTTTCCGACTATACCATTTTCGTTTTTGCGTTCGTATTTAAATATAAATGTAGAAAATAATAGAGGAGTTTTTCGACCGTTTTCATCCTTACTTATGGGTCCGCCCCTGCGATTCTCACGTGATTAAAAAAGGAAACCGTCATCCCGCAGCATAGAAAAGGAAACAAGGATTATCTGAAAAAAAGAAAGAAAGGAAACAAACGCCGGGTGCTCCCCACCATGCATTGGCTGCATGCAAGGTGATTTTACGTTTCTTTTCTTTTTATTCCTTAATTTAATATATGGCTTTTTTTAGCATTAGTTTAATATATGGCTAGTAAAAGGAAAAGAAAGCTACAAGGAAACAAGGGGCCGCTGATTCCCCGAGCATCTCCAACAACTTGGTAAAAATCACTTGCCAAATCTTGAGTTTTAGCAAGTTGCTATTTCATTTGACAAGTCAAAAAAAGACCTCTCTCCAACAATTTGGTATTTTAACTTGGTAAAATCTAAATCAACACCACAAGCTGGGGCCCTTTCCATATTCAAGCTGACTGGCGCTGTGTATATGCACTCATGCACCGATCTGTAGACTCGGCTCCTGTCTCTCTTTATTTCACCTGAACCGTGTTCACAAAAGAAAGGTAGAGGGAGTTGAGCCTATGGCAAGCCGGACCCGCTACCACGTGGTGCCTTCCTATTTGTCCAGGAGACGTGGCCAGGAGTACAGCTCTCGATGGTCATGGTCGTCCTTTTCATCGTCCTCATTTCCAATCCGAGAGAGAAGGGAAGGAAGAGAGATGAAGGGTGAAAGAGAGAAAGAGAGCAAGTGAGATGGAGCGTCGGCGGCGAGCATGGACGGCGGAGCGGCGAGGTCTGGCGTCGGCGGCGAGCATGGACGGCGGAGCGGCGAGGCCTCATCCCCGGGCGGCGCGGCAGCGTGCTGCTCCCCTGGCGTGCTGCTCCCAGTTTCCCGGCGCATCCGTCCCTGCGCCGCTCTCTCCTCCAGCGGCCTCGCGAGCGGCGGGCGGCGCTCCTCCTCGGCCGCCTCCGCGACGGAAAAAACTTGCGTACGGACCATCCGTACGCGGATTCGGTGTGGATTGTGCGGATGAAGTGTGGGCCTGCCTTAATTCTCTCTCCTCCCGTGTTAAAATATGGGCCACATGTCATACACTTTGTCCACACAGTGCTCCGTAAGGATGGTCCGTACTAGATTTGTTTCCCTCCGCGACGTCCCCTCCCCTACCTCTGCTCCCCTTCCCCCTCGCTACTGCCGCAGGGGAGGCCCGCCCGTCCGTGCGCGGATAGCAAGTCCGTCCGCGCGCGTATATTTCCGCGCGCGGCACCGGTGTTTACAAAGTTTGGAAAAATAGCAAGTAGATTTACTAAGTTGTTGGAAATATTTTTTTATGATTTTGCCAATTTTGTAAGGATAGCAAGTTGAAATACCAAGTTGTTAGAGATGCTCTAACTCCTGTGATCTCAGCTCATGGACAACGCATGGAGGGGTGGACATATGATTGATCGTCTCTCTCTTTGGTTGTTGCGCTTGCTGTGGTTTTTTTTGAGGAAGAAAAGATGGGAAAGATCAATCATGACGCGTTCTTTCCATATCTCACAAAACACGTTCCATTATCACCTTCTCGCCACACTGTCCTGCTTTGGGAGTAATCTCATTTTCAACTTCGCCGCAGATCACGCCATTTTCGTTGTCTTCCTTGTCACACAGCGCCTGCCCATTATCCATCGCTCATCCTTGAGGCATGTTCCGAGAATTTTCTCCCTAGCTCCGTCGCATTAGTTGTGGGACTTAAAACAGATCACGTTCATTGTCTTAGTTTGGAAACCAATTTTTTCAAAAACCCATCCATCGTCTTCGTTGCCAGATAACGTCGAGGGCGAATCAACCAGGACGCCTCTACCATGCTAGGCATCCAGAAAATCAGTGGTACATGCGGTTCACTTTGACATCGTGCATGTGTTTCAACATGTTAGACTAATAGTGGTAATATTTATTTTTTTTTAACGCCTTATATGAACTAGAGTCACGTAGACTGATATAATTATTGGTACATCAAAGTTTTACTCCCATCATTTTGTGCTGCAAAAAACACTAATAATTGAAGGTTTGATATTTGTGATATGCTTTTGCCAATCATGAATATGGTACATCATTGTCGTTGCTTCTATAGTCTTTCAGCAGTTCCAGTTTGTCATCTTTTCTAAAGATTTTGCATCGTTCATTGCTTGATTCAACTTTCTATATTTTATTTTTTAATTTAGTTTTCTCAGTCTTTTAGAAAAATCTCTTCTCTATGTACAACTAAAAAATGTAAACAATGACTCTACCCAGCAGACGAGGTACATTGTCCTGTTTCACTGTACCACCCCTGTCGAACGAAAAGGAGGCAAAGAGAGACTCCTACAGAAACGAAAGGAATTTCATGCTAACACTCTATGCCCAAAATTCCATTGTCATGGAAAACTCTATGCTTCACCATAATCAAGGTAATGTCTTCTGTTTAATAATTTCTATAAACGATAGACTTTTAGTGACGTTAGTGTTGAAAAACAAAAGATCAATGTTAAATTAGAATATTACTTTGGTTTCAACACTCTACAACTAAGACAACTATTTATATTAGAGATGCTACTACTTTCACGAAGTCATCATTAAGGTTCAAAGCTATTTGTTTCAAGTGGAAACTTTGAATTTTATTGAAAAAGAGTTTTAGTGAAAAAATTGTTTCATGTTCTTAGATCTCGACTTTGGCCACCGCTTGGCCCACCCTGAGATGGTCAAACCAGATATGTTGCTTTGATATTTTTCCAAAACAATTCCATCTGAAATGTCCCTTTGCTTGTCTGCCATATTCAGAAGTTCTCGTAGTATCCAAACTCATTTTGTTATGTTTTTTCTCTGCCTAATTCAAATGTGTTAGCCCATAGGTTGGCCTGAATAAAGGGTCCACATATTTCTGACTAATGACTCACTATTACTCATATGTTGATTTTTTTGACATTTAGAACTCTCTTTACTGAAGTTGCAGAAATAGATCAAAGAGGGTGTGTAGTTTAGATGCCTTTGTCAAATGACATTAATTTAGATTGCAAGGAATTTAGGGGACATGATATATATTCATTTTTTTGCTGTTGTGGATTATATATTATTTTTTGTCCAAATCTTTGAGCTCGTAGCAAAGCATGATGGCATCAAGGGCTTCAAAGCTAACACAAAATTCCCATCTACTGCAACAAGGAAGAGCATGTTGCAGTTTTGTGTTTTTAGCTAGATTAAATGTCCCCTTCACATCAATATTTAGTTTTATAGTATTGTTACATTATCGTGCGATCCATTTGCTTTTATTACAATTTAGTTACCCCGTAGCAATGCACGGGTACGAACCTAGTAATGTGAATAAGATTGAACATGACCCATATTTTTTACGTGCAATTAATGCCTTGTGGTAAAATTCAACGGACATCTCTTTACTATATGAGGAGTGTATACAAAGTGCAGAGAAATACAATAAGTCAACTTTGTATGCTTCTCATGTGGTTTACAAGATGTATATATCAAGTGGACAGACTATAGTCAAATGCAGAAACAAATCTGGTAACAACATAATCCGATCAGCAGGCTCACCAGACGTCCCCGCAAGGCTCGTCTTAGAATTTTGATCATATTCCAACATTATCAATTACTGATCTATATATGCATATTAAAGTCATGAAGATTGTTTAACCAATATGGATGAACCGATCCCTTGCTTGAGATAGTCCTATTTATTACTTAAATGATACTTCATCAACAAATTCCTTTGTCTTTGTCTTAACTTTGGTAGGGGTACTTCTTCTGTTCCGATCCACTAACATAAGCCATAAACGATGTTCCCCCATGTTATCTGATCTCTTGCGTGTTCTAAGGGCATGTTTGCTTGCCGGATGAGAGTTGCATTGCATATCATGGATGTTGGGCAGGCTGAGTGGAACAGTATTTCATAAAAAAAAACGATGTTTGTTGAAGTTGCATGAGCGAACGCAAAAAAGCTAAGATGTTGTTTGGTTATTTGCATGCATAAATTAAGAGTCTAACATGTGGGCCCATATATAGCACCCGTCGAGCTTGACTCGTCAACTACGCCCAATTCTGTCGCATGGCGCCGTGCTGCATCGCACATGCGGCTGCATCTGCGCATGCGAGCAGGCACAGGAAATCTCTTCAACCATCACTCACGCACGGACTGATGCAGTGCAGTGAGCATCCAACCCACCAAACACGCCTTAAACCAACTAGTATAATGCCCGTGCTAACGCTACGGCTTTATTTCAAAGGTGTACATGTTGTACCTTATATGCTAAACCATACATAAGAAGCTAAAGAACCTAATCAGAGCAATGTTGATTAAATTAATGGGATATGTAATCGAGCAAATAGTCAAACAACTAAAAAGGAAACTATTAAAATAAATTGGACAAATAGCGAATGAGATACATGAATGGGATAGGTGCAGTGGTGGTATATTATCCTTCTCTGTGGCAAGGACTGCCATCGACTGAAAGTGCATCAGCAGCCATTTCCCAATCATCCAAGACTTCGCACTCATCCACAGGCCTATATCATCTTCCTCAGCATCACTCACACCTTGATCCAATGATGATCCATATATCTGCAAAAGGGGAAAAAAAAGTGGAAAGCTTTTTGTGAAATTTTGTTACTCTGTTAGCTTCACTATTCAGAAGCGCAACATCAAACCGTGATACTGGGGCTATACTCACCATACTCTTGTACCATGGTCTCACTATTAATGGATTCAATAAAAAATCAATAATCTATTTAGTCATTGGGACTGGAATTTTTGTGGCATTTTTCAGTAACACATTAAGGAAAGCTTAACATTAACAATGCCATGTTTGCAATTTTTAGTGGAACACAATTCTAGATGTATATCAGCCCTGAAGAAAAGTTGTGGTTATGTAATTAACAAGACAGTATGTACATGTCCAAGCAATTGTCCATAGCCCATCGACCCTCCAAATATTGCAGAGGCACTAAACAACAGATTTTGTCCCAAATCACAATTACCTTGTACTGTTAAGTTCAGGTAACTGATGAATGAATCTATTTCTGCAAATATTTCAGTGTTGAAATTAAAATTCAGAGCTCAAACTTTAGTAGTCTGTTCCAAAGGAAAAAAAATTTATAACATAAAACAACTAATTTGGTCATCAGAGTTCCAAAGAGAAAAACATAAAACAACTAATTTCGTTAGACACATTGTACTCAAGCCTCAAACTTTAGATTAAGGTCCTTGCATTTAACAGGCTATTATTTGAATGGCATGATGTGACATCTCTGAAAGTTGGGTATAAGGAAAATAATTACCTTTTAATGGGATGGAGGCAGAGGATACAACATGGCATGATGTGATATCTCTGAAAGTTTTGTAAGCTATAGCAAAAATGAATATAATACGAAGCTGAATATCAGAGTTGAAGAAATTATAAAGGTTCATGATATTATAAAAACCACGCTACTTTGACAAATATATGTAGAACAAAAAAAAAATTTGTTGCAATTACCAGCAGCATGGTTATTATGAGGGCACCGTTGATTCTGCAGAGGAAGTGGCAGGCATTGTTCTGGCCCTTCTGCGGAGTTTACTCACTTCGACGTGGATGCACATCTGCTCACAGGAACCCAGCACTACCATCTTCGGCCTGTGAAACACCATCCGAACCATCAAGGGATGACTCAATATACAACTGCAGCTACTGAAGTCATATCTAGTCCTCAGCACCATGGCATTCATGAGAAATTACTTCACAGCACACAGTTGAACACAATCAGCTCTCAAATAAAAACAAGGTGCTGCAGTAACAAGTTCGGTTGCCAACCTGTAGCTGGTGGCCTTGAGGTAAACAAGCAAGCCAGCTGAAGTTTCAGTCACTTGGAAAGAAATTAGCGCTGTTGGACTACTCTCACTACCGGAATCGGCTTGTTTGCCGATGGCGGCCAGCTTTGCCGATGACAAAGTGGTCAGCCATCGGCAAACAACCAAGTTTGCCGATGGTAAAGTTCGGCCATCGGCAAAAATCAGTTTGCCGACGGCCCAGCCATCGGCAAACTACGGCCATGGGCAAACCTGTAATTTGCCGGTGGCCGGCCATCGGCAAACTCCGCCATCGGCAAAGGCCCGTTTTGCCGATGGCCGGCCCATCGGCAAAGCCCGCCATCGGGCAGAATTGGCCCACCGACGACGCCGTCGGGGGCCGGCCGACGCCGTGCCGTTTGCCGATGGCCGGGCCGTCCAGCCATCGGCAAACAGCCCAGTTTGCCGATGGCCACGGCCATCGGCAAACCACGGCCACGTGGCAGCCTCGGCGGCCGCCGGGCCACGCGCTTTGCCGATGGCCGGCCATCGGCAAACTCTTTGATTTTTGGTTCCAGTTTTTCGGTGCCTTCCTACCTCAAATACAACCCACTGCAAAATTGGGACCATTTTGAGTTTTTTTTTATATTTTGTGAATTATTTCTCTTTGTTTGCAATTTTCCGCAACTCCGCTTTTGAACTGCAGGTACATGAAATAATGGAACTTTTTGATCCGAAACATGGTATTCATGATGCTCGGAGTATGTTGAGGCCGTATCCAGCACCTCGCATGAAATTACGACCATTTTGCCGTCGTAATGTGGGGAGTGACGTGCACGGAAAGTGTTTTTAAATTATATAAAATCCAAATGAAGTCTAAAATTGACGAAACTTGACGAGTTGTGGGCCATGGCATGCGGAGTCTGTGGTAAAAATTTCAAAATGTTTTCGAGCAAGTTGTAACGTCGGATCGCCAAAACCCGCACAACTTCACATGTGATCACAAGTGATGACATGTGAAGATGTCTTGGTTTTGGCCATCCAACGTGACAACTTGCTCGAAAATTTTTGAAATTTTTATCAGAGACTCCACATGCGATGACAACACAACCCGTCAAGTTTCGTCAATTTCGGAGTTCATTTGAATTTGATATAATTTAAAAACACTTTCCGTGCACGTCACTCTCCACGTTACGACGGCAAAATGGTGGTAATTTCATGCGAGGTGCTGGATACGGCCTGAACATACCCGGGGAATCATGAATATCATCTTTCGGATCAAAAAGTCCCATTATTTCATGTACCCAGCTCAAATTTGGAGTCGCTGAAAATCCAAAGTAACAGGAATAATTCACGAAATATAGCTAAAAAGTTCAAAAATGTCCCAAGATTTGGAGGTGGGTTGTATTTGAGGTAGGAATTTACCAGAAAAAAACTGGAAGCAAAAATCAAAAAAAAAAGCCAAGTTTGCCGACGGCCTGGGAATGACGTCGGCAAAAAGAGTATGCCGATGGCCGGGCCCATGTGGCCATCGGCAAAGTTACTTTTTTGCCGACGGCCGGGGCCGTCGGCAAAGCGGGCTTTTTTTTAAAAAAAATGGAACAAAGGGCCCAGCCGGCCCAACCCTAACCTCCCATTCACTCGACCCCGTGCGCCGCCACCGCCCAGCTCCTGCCCCCGTCACCCCGCCGCCGAGCCACTCACCGCCCCGTCGCCGCCGCCCAGCCTCACCGGAGCACGCCGCCCAGCCGGGCCGGAGCCCCGCCGACCACCCAGCTCCCCGCCCATCTCTCCGTCGCCCGCCACCGCTCGACCCGCGCGCCGCCCGATCTCCTCGCCCGCCGCAGCCCGGCGGCGGCGCGGACCGCCGCCACCCCGGCCGCCGGATCCGCCGGTGAGGGTGCTCGGGGCTCCTCTCCCCGCCACCCCGCACCCTCCCCTCACCTCGGCCGCCGCTTCCCCGGCCCTTTCCGGCGCGGCCACCGCTTCCCCGCCCCTTCCCCGCGCCGGCCCCGCCCACCCGCGCGGCCCCCTGTCCCGGCCGAGAAAGGGAGAAGGAGAGGGAGAAGGAGCGAGAGGGAGGAGGAGGAGAACGCCGGCCGCCGCCGCCCCAAGAGGAAGAAAGGGAGAAGGAGGGCCGGAAGAGGAAGAAAGGGAAGAGGGAAGAAAAAAGAGGAAGAAAGGGAAGGTGGAGGAGGAAGAGGAGTAAGGTGCGGCCGACGTCCTGTCTCGCTCGTCGCGGTGATCCCTTCCTTCATCGCCGGTCCTCGCTTCGTCCGCCGCCAAGGTAAGCCCTACCTTCTAGTGTTAGTAGTAGATGTAGTTGTAGTAGATAGTAGTGGTTAGTAGTAGTAGTTAGTAGTGTTATTTCTAGGGTTAGTAGTAGTTAGTAAGTAGTTAACTAGTTCTTAGTATTAGTAGTGTTAGTAGTTAAGTAGTTGTTAGTACTAGTAATTAGTATTGTTAGTAGTGGTTAGTACTAGTAATTAGTATTGTTAGTAGTGGTTAGCTCTTAGTGTTGATGAAACCTTCCGTCCACGTCGTCAACGCCTTTCGTCCACTAATATTGATGTCTTTATTGTTTTGCGTAAGCGGATGTGTCGTAGGGGAGCTTGATCGTGTACGTCCCGCCGACACCTCCACCTCCACCGTCGTCGATTCGGCTACGAGAGCAAGGTATATGAACCCTTCTCTTCTTGTCGGCCTTCGTGCCGCTGTGGTTATCGGCCTTCGTGCCGCTATGCTTATCGGCCTTCGTGCCGCTGTGGTTATCGGCCTTCATGCCGCTATGCTTATCGGCCTTCGTGCCGTGGTGCTTGTTGGCCTTCGTGCCATGTTTTTTGCAGGTTTTGAAACCTCCCCGTGCAGGGGAGGTGCTGCCGAAATTTTTAGTGGCTTCTAATCTTTTTTCCTCTTTTTGTAGGAGGAGGAGTTGTGGGAGCTACTCGGTGACGGCGATCTTTTCTTGGGCGTTGCGGGCCTTCCCCGCACCGCGTGGACTCTCCTCCGGCCCGCTACCCGCCTCGCGCCGCCACCCTAGGTATAAACCACCTCCGTGTCTTATAGTTGTTGTAAGTACATTGCGTAACCGAGTTAGGCGTCTCCCGTCCGAAAGAGATTCGCGGTCGTTGGTATGCGGATCAGTGCATATCTGCGACGGTTTCTCTTTCGGATTGTCCACGTTTTTTGGACAGCCCGAGGATGCGTAGATGGGTTAGCTTCCAGGGAAGAGTCGTTGCTCAGAAGATCAAGGATGAGTTCTGGGTGAGTCTTTGCATCGCATCACATATCTCAATACAACATTATTCGTTGGACTTCTTTCAAACAATGAAATGATGTTTGATGCCTGTGTGCAGTTGTACTTCAAGTTGGACGAGGGGGTGGATGAGGTGCGGGCATCGCAGCAGCAGGACGTGGTGTGCGCTGACCGGCTCGGGGACATGTTCTACGAGGCGCGTACCCAGGCCGTCATCAGCTACTACGCCAACATGAAGAATCAGAAGATAAGTAAGACGGAGGCCCGGGAGTTGTCTTGTCAGGAGGAGACCGACCTCACCGAGGAGCAGTACTTGCGGGTAATTAGGCCAGAAACATCCGTTATGATTTCTTACATGACACATTCCATTCATTATCTGTAATATCAAAAACTTGAATGTCATGCAGATGCCTCCGGGCTGGTGCAGCAAGTACGAGGACTGGCCGGGAGGCAATTGTCGGAGGGTGGCGACGCCCGCGGCGTACGCGGAGCACCCGAGACGTCATTTGAAACGCAAGGCGGAGCTCGACCGGCCAGGGTCTCACACCACCAAGGAGCCCGATCCTGCGCGAGTACATGGACAGATGGGTATGTATCCTTCGTTGATGCATTTGTTATAGCGCTCAATTGTCACTACTTGTAACCATGTTTGTGTTTTCCTCGCAATGTCGTCGCATGGTGGTGAGCAAATCAACGAGTTCACGGGGTTCGCGCTTGCTCACATCGGCAAAGCGAAAGCGCCCACCACCGTGTACGGCTCGTCGCACGGGCCGAGAAGTACACCAGCCCGACGGTCTACGAGAGGCTCACCAAGTACACCGCCGCGGCTCGAGCGAAACATGGCGACACCTACGACCCCGCCACCGAGCCCCCGGACACCGACCTCCCGTAGAGGGTTGGAGGAGGGAAGCACGGCCGGTACTACTTGGCCAACGGCGCCATCGACCCGTCCTCTCGTTGAGACGCCGACCGAGATCCGCAGAGAGACCGGGAAAGTGGGGGCGGATCACAGATCCCCATAGCGCCTCGGCGCCAGAAAGCGTACAGGTGATCAGCAGCCTTCGTAAGTGGAGTTTCATGATGTAGCCTCGCCTTCATGATGTAGCCTCGCCTTCAAATAACATCAATCGTGCCGGGTGTAATATTGCAGCCACGATCGAGGAGATGAAGGCCGGAGCGGAGCGGAGGCGGCCATTGAGGCGAGGATTGAGGCGAGGATGTCGGCGCGGGTTCGGAGCAGGTGGCGGCACCGACGCGCACTACCGGGTCGTTGGGCAGGCACTTCGCGGCCCAGATCCCGGGAATGGAGGAGCCTCCCGCCGCCGATCTACGCTCCACCACCGGGGTAGTTCCACCGCCCGGTGCACCGCCTCTCCCCGGACTTGGTCGGGTGAGTACATTGCCTCTCGCTTTAGCTTGTCGCGCGCCTTGGCCTTCGTGCCCATGTTTGGCCTTTCGTGCCATGTTTGGCCTTCGTGCCCATGTTTGGCCTTCGTGCCATGTTTTTTGCAGAGTTTTGGAACCTCCCCCGTGCGGGGAGGTGCTGCCAAATTTTGGGGAGTTGTACTAATTACATCACTTGTTCTTTGTGCGCACCGTCGGCGGGTTCGAACCCGACTCCAAGCCCACCAGAGCTTCTCCACAAGCACTCGAGCTTCCCCACGCCACCGTACCGGGGCTTCCCCACGCAGACGCACGGGGTCCTCCACCGCCGCAGGGGTACTCGTGGCCGCAGCACCCGCACTCCGGGCCTCGCCGCCTTCCCTCCGCACCCGGGGCACTCCGTCCCGCGTGCTCCCTCCGTAGCACGTCGGCCACCGCGACGCCGCGGCCCTGTGGCAGCCGAGTTGGCCTGCGTGGGAGGATGCCGCTGGGGCTCCGGACCCAAGGGGATGGCGCCACTAGCTAGGTTTAGTCTTGTAGCTTGTGAGATATGTATGGATGACTTGTGACATGTATGACTCTTTTGCTTGTGGCCCGGATATGTTTGGATTCCGATGGACATGTATCGATGCTTAAAACCGTATTTCGTTGCTATATATGTGGATTATATGCTATATATGTGGGTTAATTGATATATATGTGATGCATGTGCTAAATTGTAATGTAAATGGAAAGAAAACAGAAAAAAAAAATTCCAGGTTTGCCGATGGCTGGGTTATGATTCAGCTAATCCCCAGGTTTGCCGATGGCCGGGCCATCGGCAAACTTGCCATAACTTTGCCGATGGCCATGGCCATCGGCAAACCCATTTTTATTTTTTTTTGAAATTTTTTGCCGATGGCCTCGGCCATCGGCAAACTTAATGCCGACGGCCTTGGCCATCGGCAAAAAAATTTCAAAAAAAAAATATAAAAAAAATCTTTGCCGATGGCCGGGGCCACGTCAGCCATCGGCAAAGCCACCGTCAGCCTGACGGCGCGTCGGCTGACGTGGCGGCTTTTCCGATGGCACGCGTGGCCATCGGCAAAGGTTTCCGATGGCAATGTCAGTGGCCATCGGCAAACCCGGCTTTGCCGATGAATTGTTTGCCGATGGGGTTTTGCCGATGGCCACTGACCTTTGCCATCGGCAAACCTTTTGCCGATGGGAAAAGTGCCTTTGCCGATGGCGGCCGGCCATCGGCAAAAAGGGCCGTTCCGGTAGTGTCTGGCCACTCACCTCAGTGATTAAGTAGAAATTTTCTTCAACCAGCTTCTCGAAGTTCTCCACCTCTTTACTGAGGTACAACTCCATCACTGTCACCTGAGAAAGCGTTCAGCTTGTAAGCATCATCGTAGCAGCAGGCGTTCAGCTTGGTTTCCCTATGAGGTGACATTCAGACAGCATTGTCCTATGAAGGAAAAATTCATATACCATTCAGTTAACAGCATCCTATGAGGTAAAAGACAAAACAGTAGTTGTTGGTCAACATCACAGAACAACAACACTTTTAGATACTTGTAAGCCAGAACTTTTCACTTCCTGTGTTATGACAGCAACATTTTTATTCTGTGAGCAACAGAATAACACATAAAAAATGTACCTAGATTGACTCCTATGCTTTCCTTGTGCCATACTTGAGAGAAATATGTACAGAGTTCACATTTTCTCTGAAATCAAGTTCACAAAACAACAGCAATATGTCTAAAATTAGGTTCAGAGAACAACTACTATAGGTCCGAATTGAAAGTTCACACTTGAGAGAAAATAGTTTATATTTTACCCCGTGCTAACCGCCACGGCTTTATCTTGGGAATGCACATAAAAACAATAAATGTTTGTGAGATAGAAAATATATTTTTTAAAAAATAAAGTAAATAGTGAGATGGATTAAGATTCATGCCAGAGGTGATCCATAGTGAGATAAATAGCAAATATGTTTAGGGTCTGTTTTGGATCCCTTCATTAAGGAGATGGGAAATTGATTCTATAGATTACCATGCTATATTTGTACACTCTAATTCAATTCCATTCCATTCCAAGTATAGCATTACACTAATCTTATCTTGAAATGTGTACTTACTGAAGAATTTGCTTGAGAGTCGGCCATGACAAAAAAAAGCTACACTGATAGAAAGTCTACTTGCATCCACCCCCTGCTCTATGCATCTCATTCCCAAGTACAATCAACTGGGCTGAGAATGATACAGACATAAGTTTAGCACAAATATTAGCATCTGCAGAACTTGAAGAACATCGGAAACATATTAACTAATATCTTCTGAGATCTGAACAATTCACAAGATAATTGGATAACTACAAAGCCTAACAACTGAATAGACTTGAGATGTTAAAAATTCTCACCAATTATCAATGGCATCCTGAATCTGCTCTGTGCTACCTGACTGGGAGTAGACTCTTGACCTCCCAAAATGTTGATATGAGACATTAAAAAGAACATGTGAAAATCCATCTGATCAGCGAATTCACCTGAAGCAAGTTTTTTATTCATTCGAGACGAGCATTATGCAAAAAAAAAAATATATGTGAACAAAAAAAAACAAATCTCTACTATATCAACAGGGTATGGTTGACTAAAATGCAAATATCACCGTAGTTTATGCCAAAAATCGTTCGAGAGGAGCAGTACTGATTGGTTGGAGACCAACATGCGATCTTTTTTTTTTAAATGAAAGGAAGATAAGATCAAGTCGCAAAAAACATTGAGTCACGTTTACCTGGCGGGCGGTTCACAGATCGAGCGAGGCGTCATGAGATCAGCGAGGCGGTTCACCACGTCTGGCATGGTTCACAAGTGCCGGCGAGGGATCCATGCTGTCCTCGTCGTGCCCATTGGCATCCTCGTTCCGTCAGGTCATAGATCGAGCGTGGAGCGTTGCCTTCCGGAGAAGGCGACCGGAGCTCGCGTCCTGTTCCTGCCGTCGCTCCGAGCGCTCGTGCTGAGGCCTCCGCGGGAGGCGCGGCAGCGCGGCTGGTGCCTCCGCGGGAGGCTCTCTTGTGCTGTCCGATAGGCACGGAGCATATGAGTGCACGACGGACACGGAGGAGACGGCGGCGGCTCCGAGTGCCCGCGATGGGCGGGTGCGCCGCGGTTGGCGACGGACACGGAGGAGGAGGCGGCGGCAGATGCACGGAGTAGGAGAGCGATTCCGTGATTTCTGTTACCGTGACGAGGGGGCGCGGGGTGGGTGGTGTAGGGGTGAGTTTGAGTGTGCCTTACGGGGTAGGGGTGGTTGCAAACTTCTTATTCTTTAGAGGAATTATATTATAGTAGAGATAGAGATTGTAACTCAATTATTACTTGAGCGCAGGAGGTGATCTAGCATCAGGTTAGAGCATCTCCAAGAGTTTGGCAAAAGCACTTGCCATCCTTGGTTCTTTGGCAAAACTTGAAAAATGAAGCTCCAAGAGTTTGGCATATGGGTTGGTATATTTTCCCAACTTGGCATCCAGGGGGCGAACACGCGCATATTTGCGCGCCTTGGCGGTGTTGCCATCCCTTTGCCATCGCCCGAAAAGCTGACCGTGCGTCCTCTCCCGCGCGAAGAAGGAAGTTTCACCGCCCGAAAAGCTGTTCTTCTGTACTGCTGTGCTGCTACTGCGATAGGACATTCCAGGTGCTGCAGGTGCACAGGAACAATCAAGTGGCCGGCAAATCGCTGTCAAGCTGCTGCAGCTGAATTTTTTAATCGCTGGCAAATCGCCATGCACTACAGTACCTTGCCGGCCACTTGACAAATACATTTTCACAACGTTAAACTCAAGTGAAGTTGATCTGATATAAAAGCAATGCCATGATCAAATAAAATGAAAGGTTCTTCGAATCACAAGTGAAGGTTCTCTGACACAATACGGCGGCACGCGAGAAGTCGCGGCTTCGCGGACGCGCGGGGTCTGTCGTCGTGGGCGGTCAGGTGAAGAGTCGAGCAGAAATTAGTTGATAGTGGTTTAGAAGTGGGCCTACTTTTTAAGTTTTGCCAAGCCCATATGCCAAACTATTGGAGAGACTACAAAATTTAAGTTGCCATATGTTTTTGCCACTTGCCAAAACACAAGATTTGGCAAGTGAGTTTTGCCAAACTCTTGGAGATGCTCTTAGGGCGGGCAATTGGGTTCAAGGCCCCGTTACGACCTTTATTCAATGCATGGAGCTCTTCCTAAGACCCACCTACAAATTGCCCTACAAAATCTTAAGAAGAGGTTAGAGATGAAAGATAATGAGAGAAAGCACTTCTAATACTTAATCATAGATCCATCACTACTTGAGTGATTAAGTATTTGAACTAGCTAGAAAGTACTTCTACCTGTGGCCGAGCATTCGCTTATTTTTTATAAGAGAAAAATGCTATATATATCATGACTGATAGGTCACAACGAAATGCGACTATATATGAAGTAAGTATCTGCTGTTCACATTTCCCTCACCTTACCTTTTAGTAATTCATGGCTGGTCGATCATTGTCTTCCTAATACCTGATGACGTATTCCTGCTGGTTTTTTCCCTTTTAGTATGAGGATGGGGACCCTGGGCCTTCTTTTTCTTTTTGAGCCCGGGGGGGGAGGCAGGTCTTTGATAAAGATATCTAGTCTTTTTTAAGGCTTGTCTACCCAATATCCATATGTGTTTTTTAGAATCCAATACACAAATTTTTTCTAACCATAGGATGAAGATCCAACAGCCCCCACCTTTCCTTCTACCTCCAACCCCCACCTCTTCTTCTACCACCAGCACAGAACAAGATCAGAGATCACAGAACAAGATCACAGATCACAGAGAGACAATTTTTTTCTATAGGAGAAAAGAGACAATCATAGAGACAGGGGGGAGAGGACGAGGAGTGCCATGGTGGTTCCGTCACCGGTGACGTCGCTGCCGCCGCCACTGCCGGGATGGCGCGGCGCGGGCGTGGCGGCGCGCGGGCGCAGTGGCGAGCGGGCTTGGGCGCGGCGGCGCGAGCAGCGCGTGGGCGTGGTGGCGAGCCGAGATGCTTGTCGGCGTCAGGGCGAGGCACGCGGGCGCGGCGGCGAGCCAAGACGCTCGCCGGCATCGGGGCGAGGCGTGTGGGCGTGTGGGCATGAGGGAGGAAGAGGAAGGGAGGGGAGGAAGGAGATGATTATGACGTGTGGACCCCTATGTCATAGAGACAAAAAATACATGTGTTATTTAGCCAAAAAACACATGGGTGCTGGTTAGCAATACCGTTTTTAAAGGAGGGCAAGATGAATAGCTGCTAGTATAACTGCATGCTGGTCGAAATCCTCGTATGAATTCTCTTCAATAGTACTAGTGTTCAAGAACACATAGGGGAAGCACCTATCTTCGCAATGAGAAGAGAATAGTTTCTTTTCCCAAAATATGCATCGCCTGCCGTGAGCGCAGTCTAAAAAAAAATTGCATTTTTTGACGTGATCCATGTTATAAAACTCATTGCCAGCGGTTAGGACCTTCCCCTCTCCGTCTCTCATGATCAATATAGTAGATGAAAGTAGAACACATAGACACAAGATGTAGGGAGACTATTCTTTATTTCTGAATATTAGTGATTACAACATAGAGCTCCCACGTATATATAGTCCTCAGCCAAGGGCTAGAGTTTTGCAAGAGCCCACATACAAACGGATAGGATTAGGATTCTTCCTTCTCCTTTCCTTCTAGGATAGAGTTCTTATGTATTACAACACTCCCCCTTGGGCGATTACCACGATATGCACATGCCTCGTCAAAAACTCCATCCGAAAACCCAAAGGGAAAAAACGATTCTTGGAGAAAAGAGTACATCACATTCGTTAATTGAATTGCACATGTTGTCTCATTAAAAACCTTGTGTGAGAAACCTTCAAGTAAAAACTCACATAGGAAAAAAAAAGAGTACAACATTTAACCTTCTTGGTCATATATTCTTCGGGATATTTCATAGATATTGATCTTCATGATCTATGCACAAACTTCAATGTTTTGGCAAATATGATCTACTTGATCTTTGAATTTTCTAGTGGATAATAACCTTTAAGGTAAATCGAATCAAATTGCTCCCCTCATAAAGCCATCCTTTGAACTTCATTGTTCAAAATACACTTTTAAAAGTTGGCTCATAATTCTTCTATGAATTATATGAGTATAACAAAGAGCAATATTGCTTAATGTATAAATAACCACTTATTAGTTGTGCAAAACAAATAATTTATCCTTCAAGATAACGAGATCCTTTCGAGGATTATAGGGATAAATAATTGATATTCAATATCTTTGAGATAGTGCATCAAACTTATACAAGCTTGAATACTTCATTAATTCTTTCTTAGTGGGTTTTAAAACTAAAATCTTCAAGATTCCGATAGTACCACTAAATAATAAATCCATCGTTGCATTTGGCATTTAGGGGATAATTCAAATGCCAAAGTCACCATTATTCTTATACCTTCTATGGTATTTAGAGGATATCAATATTTATTGCTAGCTTTACACTTTCTGAGTGTTTGTATGACACCTTCATGGTGTTTACAATTCCTCATTTTCTTTCTCTCGGGTCTATATTCACTTCAGGAATAAATGGTGTTTTCTTTCAGAATTGACTGGTTAATTCTTCATGGATTAGTTCCTTCAAGGATATTCTCATTCTACTACATGAGAGATTATTAAGTGATATACACAAAGGAGATAGTGTTATTCACTATAAAGTCATTCGATGACTATTCCTTCTAGGATATACTCTTCTAGAGTCTTTAATATTCATTCATGAATATATTATACCTTAGACTTCATAATACTTGTATGAGATTTAATTTTCATATGTTGCGATTTATATTCTTCAGAATTATATGGATTTTCATAATCCACAAACTAACTGCATATTCCATATTCATTCAATTTCATTTGCCGAGATATAGCGAACATTTATTTCTTCTTAGTAGGAGATTCATCCTCAATTGCATTTCTTCACCGACCCGATATAATCGCTACAAGCGACTTTGCCATGGACTTTGTTTCCGGATCCGGTTCTCATAAGAGAAACATTTGCAATTATAGAGGTAGCGTTGTAGACAACTATTATTTTCTCCCAATATTCTCATAATATGAGATTATTCTGCCTCTTTGTTATTTCCCAAAAACAAGAGATACTTCATTGTCTCGATATCCAACACTAATGATGCGCGCACTTAGTGTGTTGGATTCCATCTTCACGATGATCCTCTTTCATGAGGTGCTCAAACTTATTCACGAGGTGTTCTCTTCATGAGAATGGAGGAGTTTTATTTTATTGCTCAATAAGTATACATTAAAACTATAATCCATAGGCGTCCCCATAGATTGTAGCTTGATAGTATACAATAATTAGTTTACTACTAGTAAACAAAACTTCGGTTTATAACTTCAAGTTACTCCTCTTATTTCAATATCTCGGCATATGCTCCGCTCATACTTCACAAGAGCATTAGTCAAACTAATAGTTGAATTAGTGTGTGATAATATTCCTGCTTCAAGCTTCAAGAAATATTTTCTCTAGATCATTTTCCTTCCACGGAAATAATATTTGGCATTTAAAATAGGCTCTCTCCCCTAATGCCAATATTAGATCTTTAATAGCATACTTCAAAATAATCCCCTACGATGGGCTTATAACGCTTCATATTCATGTATGTCCGCTCTACAAATGCGAGGCCCATTTATGTATGCTATGATGAAACTTTATGGGAAATATTCACACACATTTAAACATGGGGGTTATTCTATATTAGATGCAAGAGCTAGAACTCATGTAGAGCATTTAAGAATGTTCAACATTTACTCGTGACGTTCTCCCCGATCTCGCACATATCATAGTTTATAAACTATTATTTCATTGTCTAGCTTCTTTATTATTTAGCCAAAATAATTGATCCACAAGTACTCATACATTAAAAAAAATGGACCATATACTTCAAATATATAAAATACGCAACATCCACCACATGGAATTTCTTAGAATTTTCTAATTGCCATTAATGCAAAAATTCCCTTGATGCCTTTTCTTCATAAATTCCAAATCATCATAAATATATTATCCATCATCATCCACAATTATTCATTCAATCAATTGAGTTAGTCTCTATTGAGCAAATATATTAACTTACTCCTGATCTTAGGCTACATGGCCATAGATCAATCTTTTGCTTATGCATGCAATGCATTGAAAGCAACATATTTCTTAGTTCAACAAGAACTATTGGACATAGCGTGCTAGCTAGTCAATTTAATTATAGGGGATGTAAATGTAGCTACTAGCTACAACTATAGCTTCTATACTAATATTCATGCAAAGAGTGTAGATAGTTTAGCTCAATGAGAGAATAAATAGTAATACACATGCATGTGTATAATGT
>JAENPR010001216.1:0-194810 GCA_018135685.1 Themeda triandra | reverse complement strand
GGATAAATCAAGAACAACAACGCACCTCGAGTCGCACCAGCACGTCGACCTCCACACCCTAGTGGTAGAGCTGCGTGACGACACCATTGGCCACCACCTGGTCGCTGTGGGGGCAGGGATCCGCCGCCGTGGTTCACGACGATGAGCTCCTGCAAGATAGGATTTTCTTTCCACGGGATCGTCTGAACGTTGGGTCTTCGGATCAAGGCATCGGACGATCTGGTCATGGCGTTGCCGTGGGGATAGGGAGAAGGCGTGTGAGTTCTCAAAGAGAAGGGTGTGGAAAAGATCCTGGAGAGGTAGGGGCAGGGGTCGTGCATGCCGCATGCGAGCATCTATAGGAGATTGATTCTTGTTGCCGTATATAGGAGATTGCAACTATATTTTTGGGTGCGGTCTTTTTAGAAAGAAACAGATTACATGGATTTTGAATCAGGGAGGCGCATATTGCGTGAGGGCATGTGGTCGCACGGGTGGCGTGATGACAATGTTTCCAACGTGATGACAATTGTTTTCTTGTTTTAGGGAGATGGCAATTGTTTCCTAATAATAGGAAAAGGGTGTGGGGGATTGTTTCCTAATTGGCGAGGTGGGGTGGGGATCGCTGTAGGGGCAGGCGGGCGACGGCGATGGGGGATCGCATGCAGGGGCAGACGGACAGGACCAAGTTGATTGTCGCACCAAAAAGTGTCCATTCTTTAGTCTTTTTATTTGTGGGAGATATCCAGCCGCTTGTACGCGTGCTAAATACGTTACTGAAGCCGATAATTTTCCCTCAGCATGGTGGATGTGTATGTCACATATGCTTGAATCTAATTACATTTACTCTTCGTAATGTCAAACAGGGTCTTCAAATTATACCATGAAAAAATCAAAATAAAAATACATAAATCTTACATTGTTACGGGACAAATCTCATTGTAGACAGATGGACTTTATACGTCCCAAGGTACCCTTCAAGGCTCCCAGCAATGGTCACTGCAGGTTCTATCCAATATGTTTAATCCACTACCACACCAGAGATGTTTGCATGATTAATTCACTGAAATGCAATAATATTCAGTGTATCTTTATAATTACATAATCAAACAGTTAAGCATTTTAATACATATTTTGTTCCTATGATAACATAAGGCCACCGGTTTCCTTGTGGATGAGGAGAAATTGGTGACTTCTACCTTATCTCGAGATAGCTCGATTTGTTCTTAAAAACTTGAGTCTATTGATCTTATATCTAATTTGAGAAATTTTCCAATGGTTGAGAAAAATATAGACCATCCATTAGGTTAGATCGGACGGTGAAAAAATAGGAGGTACTTAAGTGAAAGTACTTGGAGGTACCAAATAGGTGAGGATAGTACCAAATTTAGGTGGGACCGGTACCAAAATATGTGGGACAATATCCATTTTTCATTTTATTTTTTATTTTTAAATAAGGGTAAATCGGTAATTACTATACTAGGCAAATATGGCAAAGCTGCTCGATCAGACACGTGTACTTGTATTTAAAGACATTTCTTCTTTAATTTTCAAAGGAAAAGGAGCGTATATGATGTCATGATTACGCCCATCATGAGGTCATGGCTAGCACAGTGAACAGCTCCAGTCGCCGTTAGGCCTTCTCGCTGTCCACTCCCATGCTACTCCCTCCGTCCAAGTTTATTCGCTCTTCTGGGATAGTAGAAGCATGAAAGTTACTGTAGTAATAAAATAATCATACTGCCACTGTAAGAGAGCTGTCAGGTTCAGACGTGAGCTCGCAATGTGTGGACGGGAGGCTCCCTCGGTGGATTCTTTTTTTGAAATGTGTGGACGAGAGACTCCGGGAGCGTTGCATTTTTTATTCCGTTTGTCTGATTCCAGACTACTGTTGCACAGCTTTAGGCATGCGAACCGAATATTTCCGGAAAAAAATTTGAATTGCAAACGAGCAATTAAACCCGAACGGAGGGAGTAGAGAGGAAGGCGCGTCCAATTGACGTGCTTGCTCCTGCACGACCGGCTTGTGCGTGGTCCTGAGGCTGTCTCCAACAGCATACCGCGACCGATTCACGTTCTCGGTCGCCTACAGTGAAAGCGTGGCCACCCTAAAACTGGCGTTCTCCAACAGAGGCCCCAAGCACCCAATCCCCAAATCACGCCGACCACCCGTCCTCGCCATCCTCGCCGGCCTCCGCCATGGCGCCATCCTCGCCCGCCATCCTCGCGGGCGCGCCTGGCAGCGTCGGCCTCCTAGCCCGCGACTCCCCTGAGCTCCTCCTCTGGTCCTCCACTGGGCAGCGACGGCGGCTCCCCTTCCCCTCCCCTAGGCGGCGGGCGAGCAGCGGGCATGGAGGAGCTCGGATCCGCAGCCGAGGAGGAGCTCGGATCCGCCGCCGCCGGCTCCCCGTCCTCGACCCCAACCTCACGGCGGAGGCCCGTCCTCGCGGCGCGGCCCGTCCTCACGCCGGCGGCGCTCGGGGCGCAGTGCTCCCGCCGGCGGCTCGCGGCGCGGCCCGTCGTCGACCCCAACCTCACGACGGCGGAGGTCGAGGTCCGCCCCCCGACGGCGGAGGCCCGTCCTCGCGACGGCTGTGCTTGGGCGGAGCGGCCGTGGCCTGGCGGAGTTCACTCGCCGGTCGGGAGCAGCCGCGCGAGCGCGACCGCCGCGTTGCCGGCTCCGGTTGCCTCCTTCTGGCGCGGTCGTGGGCCCCGCGCTGCAGGACGACGCAAAGAGGCCGGAGGAGGACCGATATATGGGTGTTCTCTCTCCTCGGTAGGGAAACTCGGTGGCCATTTGGCTACGCTGTTGAAGGCCGGTTTTCTCCCCTTCGTGATGCATTTTGGGATTCGGTTGCCGTATGAGTTATCTGTTGGAGTCAGTTGAGAACGACAAGTTAGCGGCACGGCCATGGGCTGCATCATCTCCAGAGCGTTCGACATCGGGAACCCAGACGGATGCTGTCGCACTGTCTGGAGCTGTCAGTCGGCTTCTTCGCGTTCGCGGTGGCCACCAACGTTGCGCGAAACTTCATGCTGAGCAAGTATAGGAAGCTAGTGCGATGGGAGAGGCAAAAAGTAGAAAGCGTACGTCTTGAGAACGGTCGTCCCATGCTCGCCATCCAAAACCTCGCTCTTGCGTAGTCTGCTGTGGCGCTCTTGCCGCCGACTGCGCCCTCCGTTGTGTCGCGCGCCGCCGAGCCTTCGAGGCCGCGGCGAGGCTTATGATAGATTTAGAAAGGCAAAGACTCAATTACTAAAGTACCCTCTATAATATATTTCTCAACTAATTACTTACAAAATAAAAAAGATGAAAGTACCATGGTACTTTTCCAACCATGGTAGAAGATCTCATCTAATTTTTATGCATTGATATGTAACTTGTGATAACTTTGTACTCTGTCTGTTCTAAATTATAAGTTTTTTTTTTTTTTTTGCTTTTCTAAATACATTGCTTTTAGCATATATCTAGACAGTATATTTAAGTACACCGTAAAAGGTAAGTATCTAAAAAAACTAAAACATTTTATAATTTGGAATTAAGGGAGTGACATATATGCTAGTGTATATGAAATACATGTGTTTTTCATTTAGATGTTGTTACTGTTAGTGTGCACATTAAGGTCCTAATGATGCATATAGGAAAGAAATGGTACGAAGAACGTATCAATAGGCAAGTCAAATCAAAACAGTAAAAAAGATTGAAATAGTGCACCAGATGATTCCGGTGGTCAGAAAGTTCGATGCACCAGGTTACTGCATAGTACAGTACAGTGCTAATTAGTTCAAGGCAAAATATTCGGTGTAAACCACATCTTCGGTACAATCGTAAAAACACTTTCCAAAATTATATTTATAATTTTTAAAAAAATTGAAACTTTACACACTGATAGTACATCTGTAGATACACATTTTCACAAAGTTTTAGTTTCAAACTCGTTTTATACAAATTCATATGAACATAACAAATTTCACTTGCATATGCACTAAATGACAAAATTTCAGAAATTTTGTCCTCCAAGAAAAAGTTATGCAAGTGAAATTTGTTATTTTCATATGAATTTTTATAAAAACGAGTTTGAATCCCAAATTTTATGACAATGTGCATTTATAGATGTACTATTGGCATGCATAGTTTTAATTTTTTTAAAACTTTTAATTATAATTTAAATGAGGTTTTTATGGATTGCACAGAGTGTGGTTTGCCCTGAATATTTTACTTTAGTTCAAGGCTGGAAAAAGGCATCAATGTCCTAGCTCGAATGGTCCAGTGGCCTGGAAATTCACAAATTGGTTATTAAGGTTTGACTTAGAACAACAAGAAGTTAATTTATATTATATTATATTATATAATATTATTGGTCCTGGCTGAGGATCAAGTATCGGGCAATTGCTTCGGTATCGGAGTAGTAGTTTCTAGCCATTACTAGGTTGTCTTGTTGACTGACTGCTGGTCTGTTGCGGCTGGCGTTGCTAAATATCCCCGTTTAGATTCGCTAGAACAGTCTCAAGCTCGAAGTCTGAATGTGAAAAAATACTGTATTATTAAATAATAAAATACAACGACACGAGCCATTCTGTCTTGATCAAGCCGCATCGCCCGCACGCCACCGGGCAGCGACGACGCGCGCGCCCGTCGTCGTTCCACGGCGCGGACGAGGTGCCCAAGGGCCTGCACCCGGTGAACGACGTCGGCCAGTCGGGGCGCTGGTACCTCATCGCCGAGGAGCTCGTGGGCCACCCGCTGTTCCAGACCCTCGTCGACCGCACCGGCGGCGACACCGGGGGAGCTGCGGCGGCTACCACCGTCGTCGGCTGCGAGGTCGTGCTATTCGAGCACCTGCTGTGTGGATGCTGGAGAACGCTAACCAACGCAGCAGGAAGGCACCAGGGCCATACATAAACCAAAATCCAGATGACCATGCATATGTGTACAGTAGCAACTGGAGTGTTCTGAATGATCCTGGATCATTAGAGCTGCACGGCTTCCATTAGTCATCAACCCACTTTCGCAACTGCATCTGGGCCCTGATTCAAAGCGAGGCCGGGAGAGCTTAGAATCAGCCAGGAACCATGAAGCTTTGCCTATCAATTTCAGGTCAGTTACCTACCAGGGTGGTAATACAGATGAAGGCACCTCTGGAAGGAAGGGAGAGGGAGGACCATCCACAGTAAAAGAGAAGGTGGGCTGTCCAAGCAGACATGATTGCCAGCAGACATTGTTAGAAAGAACTTAAGAACATGATTACCAGTGAAGGAAGAAGATTTTGTGTTGACAAGCAACCTCAAAATAGTCATCATCTCCTGGAGACTTCAACATGGGCGCCTTGCCTTTATCATCTGCACCATTCTCTAAAATACCATATGTTCATTAAATATCTTCTGGAACTAACAAAGAGCACTAACTTTAAAATTGTAAAAAGTACACAGAAGAACAAATCAGCATGTCACTTATATAACCGAGACAGGATTTAGCTTTTACTTTTCTGAAGATAAAGAAACACATATACCAAATCAATGTATGGTGGATGCTTGCTTCAGTATATAGCTCAAACCGTCAAAGTACTGTAATCAGGATCTAACCTAAATCTAAGTTGTATGGAATTTATTACCATGGTATAATCATTTACAATGCATCATTTCAATGATGATAATTAAGAATCAATTTCACATTCAAACAAGAGACATGGAGTAGAACTTGAGGTAAATTGTGTCCATTTGAGTTGATTTGATTAGAGGAAGTTTGTAATTAGTTTTGTCTTCAATCCTTGGGAAACTAGAAATATTAGGATGCAAAATCTGCAAAAAATAAGAGAGAGACAGCACAACACACACTTATGGAAAATACCAAGGAAAAAACACCCCCGCAAAGCCTTCCAAGGACATCAAAGAAGCCAAGAAGATTTCAGACACCACTTCGTAAGGTGATTACCGTGCCTTTTCTCGTGTCGGTTTTTTTTCTAACTATATAAATAGTAGATAGATGATAGAGTTAGGAGTCATATTTGTAGGATGATATAGAAGACATAAAGTGTGGTATGGAGGTTGGTTTGGCATCTCCAAATAGTAAAAAGTTGGTGGCATTGGGGACCATTCAGAAAACTGATAGGAAAGCTAAAGCTAATGATGGCAAACCATTGGTGGATTACATTCAGGTAGAAAAAAATCTAGGAAGCGCTACTGCCCATTGCATACCATGGCCTCAGCAACATGTATGATCCCTGGACTTAAAAATGGATATTTTGTTAATTGCTAATCGTGAAACTCAATCAAGTTTACTTTGTTACACATTGCAGATCGTTTGTTCAGATGGCAGTCAAATGCACTCCAAGGTACAACTCTTTCTTAAGCACTGACATTACTCAACTTTGGCTTGAAATATGATTTCGCTATAGTTTTATAGCTCCATTAGCCAAATCCCAGTGAACACAAGATTGACTCGAGGGCCGAAAAGATCGACATCAAAATCTGATGAAGCTGATGCTAGAAGGCTAAATAAAAGTAGAAAACAAGGCAACGAGGAAGGTATGTAAAGAAAAACCAAACAAGCCTACATCATCCTAGATTGTACAAAGTCGTAGCAGCAACATACATATAACAATATATCGATGTTAGTACAAACTAAAGTAAGAATCTCTTACTTTCAGCTACTTTCTAGTATCATTAGAATCATGGAGTCGTCTGAATAGGTGGATAGCATGGCTTTGGCTAAATCATTTTAGCAATCCATGGTTAGTTTTAGCTGCATTTGCCACAGTTATTGTACTGTACAGACCATATTTGGAATATTGGCCTACACTAACCCACCAGGGTAAAACATGTAAAGTATGGCAAAGTATGACCTAGACTTCTATCTCCGAGCAAGCAGTTTCTTGTTGCAAGCAAATTACCTTTCATATAGTTGTTTTCTTTTGAAAATCTGGACGTTACTCTGCAACTTTTCTCAAATAAAACTGTGTCCATAATCTCACATTCTATCGCAATTTAGACATATCAGAGTAACCTTAGTTTTTATAATTTTATTACTCTGATCTGTCTATGCAGTATGCATGCCATTATTAGACTTCATTCTATGTATAATTGGCACTGTCGATTTTGATGATAGATTCCGAAGTCCTGATCATCTTCTCACGACATGACTTTGTTGTTGTACAAATATTTTCTCTAAAGTCTGAACATTAGTTTTGTGGCGTTACTGGGGACATCTCAGAGTGATTTATGTTAGCAATACCAGCTTCACAGTAGCATATTGTGTACTAGTAGCATTTACTGATTGTAAATTTGATCAAACTTGAAATAAGTTGACTTAGGACAAACTAAAATGCTTTGTATTGCAGGACGGAGGGAGTAGGTTAGTTCTAGGATGAGGATTAATAGTATTTTAATTTGTCACAACATAGCGGTGCAATGTTTCCAAAAGATTCAAATGTAGCATCGCATCAGAATGACTATGACAAAACTAGGCTCGAGAGAAAAGAGTTGCCCTCCACGTAGGACTTACCCATCATTAGATTTTGTGATGAGAGATCAACATGGCCTTGATTATCAGGTGGGTTATGCATAAACCCATATGCTTCTTCGGAAGGAATACCAAGATTTTCATCCAAATTCTGAGTAGAATACAGAGAAGATAACATAAGAAATTTTAATTTCCTACTCCTAATATAGTACATTGTGCTTTCGTGCTATGTCATTTTTTTTTTATAGTTTCACCAAAATTTTAGATGAAAATGACTGAGTTTTTAAAGTGGGCTAAGCATGTGAACTATAAATAGATTGTTTAGATCAACTAGCACTGTTTTTTGCAGCTAACAACTTTTTTAGTCCCTCCAAATATTAAAACCTTATACTTATTGATAAAGGACTATTCTTTCTATAAAAAAACTACTGGAAAAGGATGATATATTTACCTTGTGGACCAAGGCAGGAAGTCCTTGATAAGAATTTGGTGCATAGGCAGGTGGAACAGCTCGACCGATATTTCCTGCATCTGAAAGGAAACAAATCTTATCATCTGTGCGCTATTTCATTTGTGAAGAGGTTTGCAGAAATCCAAACGTACACTGACCGATTGGTGGTGTTGGGCGATTTTGTGTCAAACACACATTTCGTGCAGGACTAGGCTGCTCACCAGTAGCATGTTGACCAAATTTTTGTGCGGTTTGAACATGCCCTGAAACTACAAGGAAAAAATCAAGTGCTTAAAACTACTACCGTCATTCCAAATCCATCTATAAGATATTTTGGCTTTCCTAGATACATAGTTTCTACTATGCATTTAGATATGCACTATGTCTTACATAGTAAAAACAATGTGTTTAGAAAAAGTCAAAATGTCTTGTAATATGAATCCAAGGGAGTAGATAAAAGAAAGGCAATGTCATTAAAGGAAGATAAGGTAACAAGCAAAGATAGTTCCTACATTGTAAATTTGACGATGTCCATGGCTGCAGGGTGGCGTCGTATCTATTATTTATTGCCCTTTTCCCTGAAATTGAACATGAAAAATTACTCCCTATCTCTTATCAAAGAATAGAAATTACAAATTTATATTAAAGTATATTTATTGATTAAGTGGTATTAACAATAGTACTTAAAACAAACATTTTCCTTTAGCAACAATCAATCGGGCATGTTAAAGGGTGTGCGCTCTGTTTCTCTTAATGAAACACGTGATAGTCATGTTCGTGAAAACAGAGAGAGTGTGTGCTCTGTACCGTTGTGGTCTGATCCCTGCTTTTTATTCCATGTGTATTTGGAAAAAAAAAACTCAAATATATATTTTACTGTATGTATGAGGATTGAGGAAGCGATGAATTTGAAGCTCGCATATGTACCATTTGTATTGAGCTCTGAGTTTCCTGTTGTTTCTCTGCACGTCAAAAAAAAAAAGTACTGGTCAATAAGTGTGTGTCAGGACTCAGGATATACTCGTATTATGAAGATAATGTATCTTTTTTGAATACTACGAAGGCCTTAATTAACGTACACTCTCCGTCCTTAAAACGAACGTCGAAACATCTTTTCGAAGGAGAGTGTATATATTTTCACAGCCCGAACCTACCTTTTGCTCTTCTTCTCAGCACAAGTAGCGCCGGGTCTCAGCTTGTGTATCACAGGTCTCGGCCTGTGTATCACAGAGAACTCGTTTGATGACACTCCTTCCAAAACTCTTTCTTGTACACTACCATCATCGACGACCATTACCCCAAGCCTAACCTTCTTTTTCCCGGAGCTCTGCTTAATAGACGCGACACTATGAACCTTGCGCCCACCAACCAGGCTAAATATGCCTCTCTCCACTGTCATTCTAGTACTGCTCCTGCTCTTGTTTGCTACCGTCATCAAGTGACTCTCAAACTCCTTTCGGGGCCAATCAATGGAGTCTTCGATGTAGTAGTTTGCGTCCAGGACGACTAGCTCAACTCTCAGTGAAGCAAGGGGGTCACTAGCTGGAACTGGCTCGTCACCATACTTCAAAATTACCTCTAAATTACGTATAGGTTCCCCTTCAATAACACTCATTTTCGAACGCTCGTTTTCATGACACCCTTTATCCATCACTATATGTAGCCGATATTTCTTTTCCTCCGTTCTTGAGCTGCAACTGACAGAATATGCATTAACAGAATTGGTATATATATATAAATCCTGGAAAATAAGCCAAGCAAAGGTGGAAAGAAATCCTTAATAAAACTGTAAACTGTAAACTTAGCTCTCAATCATGGGCACAGAAGAAGGGGGTTGGGGTTGGGGGGGGGGACTGACCAAATTTAGTTCTTACATACTCCCTCCATTCTCTAATACTGTAAGTCACTTTGGCTTTTATGTATCTAGATATGCAATGTCTAGACGATGCATATTAAAACTAAACTATATATGTATCTATATCTAAAAAGTTAAAATGACCTACAGTTTAGAATTGGGTGAGTAACAAATAATTGTTAGAGAGTAAGTGAGTTCAATTGCTACCTCGAAAGCCCGGGTGCAGGAAACTCATGTAACTGTTTTCCTTGATAACTGTCACACATGACCTCTTCTTTCTTTGTAACTTTTTGCTCCCCCTTCTCCTTTTTCATGCTATCTTCATCCTCAAGTTTGTTCTTAGAGGTTTTCCCAAGGCAAAAGGAAACAAATTCAAATTGGTCAAACACTCCATCTAAAATTACTCAAATTAAACACCCAGTTGGCCCGTGGGCCTCTACTGAAAATTTATTAACGTAACCAAGACGATTACAAGCGAAAAACAGGAAAAAGAAAAAGAAGAACAAGGCAAAGAGGGAGCCAGAGCTCAGGAGACAAAAAAAAAAAAAAAAAAAAAAAAAAAAAAAAAAAAGGAGATAAGAAAATTAGGGCAATTACACAACTTGCTCAGGGTTGGAAACAAATCTAGGAATAGGATCTCGGTACGCATTTTGAAAGAGAGAAAAAGAGGGCACTCAAAAGTACTCCTACCTGCAAGTCGGAAGGATTTAATTTTGCTAGGCGCTCATCGATGGATGCAAGGAGGCCCGTTTGACGCTCATCCCTGGATGACTGCAGATTCTTCATGGATGTAAAGAAGGTCGTTTGATCTTCTTTTATGGATCTAAGGAAGTCCATTTGACGCTCATCCATGGATCTAAGGAAGCCCATTAGATTCTCCAAGAACCTAGTATATATGAAAAAGACAAAGAAACAAGTCAGTCAAAGAACCAAAACGAAGCTCGAAATGAGACACAAAAGAAGCCTGCTCTGCAAAGAACACTGCGATAAACAATAATGCCTTGTTCAATTACTCCATTCTCCAAGAGGATCAAAGGGGATTTATAAGAGAATTTTAACTTTCAGCGAATTTAATCACCTTGGGCCTCTTTCAATCCCCTCAAAATCGTTACCAAACTGCACAAAACCTCAAAATTCTCGTAAGAATGGATACCTGAGCACCTGAGCCTCCATGGTGATCCACGTCCCTAACAAACGCCGCCAAGCTTGCTGTCGTTCTTGGCTGCGACTGCGAGGCCACTTAGCTTTAATTTGGTTTGCCGGACTGGTGGGTTGTGTGTGCTGGGAGCCGGGAGAGGGGGCGGCGGTGGGCGGGGAACTCCTGGCCGGCGGGGGGGCATGCGCAGCTGGGAGGTGCCGGCGTCGTTGACCCCGATCGATGAAGTCTACTACTGTGCAAAATTGGACACACACATGTGCGTCAGCGTACATAGGGAGGAGCTGTTCCTGTGGAAATATCTAGATTGAAAACTTTTTTAATTTGACTACCGTAAAGACTTTCGTTTGTATTTGATAATTATTATTCAATCATAGACTAATTAGGCTCAAAAGATTCGTCTCATAAATTTACAATTAGTTATTTTTTACCTATATTTAATGTTTCATTCATGCGTCTAAAGATTAATGTGATATAGAGAGTATAAAACTTTGGAATTTGGAGGGAAATTAAACAAGGCCATATGCACACGGGCCGGAAAAACCGGGCTGGATCGGACATAGTTGGCGGTCTGGGGCGAGTTTGTCTTTGTGTTCGTGGGAAGTCCCTCTGAGATCGTGTGAGATTCCATGTCTTCGCTTGAGATCCTGTGAGATTCCATGTCTTCGCTCGAGATGGCGGGTGTCTTCGCTCGAGGTGGCGGGTGGTACGTTTTTCTAGTTGCTACTTCATCTCAAGACACGTATCGATCCTTACCCTTAAAGCTGTTGAGTTTTTCCTGATCGCTGAATGAGCCACGTCGCCCTGTTTTCGTCACCCTTGGATTCATCATCCACGGCCACTCCTTGCAACGCTGGCCGCCTGCCACGTCCGAGCCGAGAAGCTTCCTGCTTCCTCCGCTCGCCCCTTATCCTGTCTTCCTGTGCCCACTGCCCACACCCACCGAAACCCACGACAAGACCAAAAAAAAAAAAAAAGGCAACTCTTCCTCTCTCTCTGCTTCCTCCCGAGGCGGCAGCAGCGGCCATCAGGCGACGGCGCCTGCTGCCCGGCAACACGGCATGGCGTTGCGCGGCCAACACGGAGTGGCGTCGGCTCCGCACGACGGCTCGCAGCCCGACAACGCGGCCTGTCGTCCGCACGGCCGCACCGACCTCAAAACTCCCCGTCCCTCGCTCCTTTCGCCGCCCCGCCGCCGCCTCCCCAAGCGCCGCCTTCCAGAAATGCCTGTGACGGCGCCACGGCCGCTCCAGCCCAGCTGCTCCGCCCTTGCTGCGCCTGGGGACGACCCCTCACCATCAGGAGGCCCAGCTGTGTCTTCGTCTTCGTCGCAAACATCGTCACCATCCTGCTGTCGCGCCCACGGGCCCCAATGTGGCTGGATCCCGCGGTCTCCATGGCCGGCGGCGACGCGGTCCTGCCGGAGCAGCACCCCACCGTCGACCTCCGTCAGCGCGACATGGTCCCCTGCGCCCTCCGCCAGCCACGCAGTGTGCCACTGCACCACTGCCGCGAAGCCGGTCCGTGCCGCTCCAACGACCCGTGCGCTGGCTGCCCGCTGCATGAAGACGGCCTCTGGGTCGGAGTTCATGACGAGGATAGCAATGCTGCCTGCCCGCTGCCATGAAGACGGCCGCCGGGTAGGAATTCATGACGACGATGACGACGCACCAAAGTAAGATTCCCAACGCCCAATTTAGTACAAATTAGAGTTTCGATGTGAGTGTTGGAGATTGATTTCTCCACGTTTGTATTTCCAATAATTCAGCTTCACATATTCTACTCAAATCCAAAAAAGAATAATCTGCTGTGCTGTTCTGTATACAATGAGCTAACGAAATAGAGCTTATAATGTTCAGATAGCAAAGTTGGAGCGGCCTCTAAATGCATTCGTGCCTACATGCACTCAGCCTGTTTCATCGAATGTCACCAAACAATGTAAATTGTCGATTAAAAAAGAGCACAAGTTATGCATCATGCAAAGTATTTTTACTTAACTAGATTTCATTGCCTGCAAACTACAAAAAAAAAAATGGCTCTATGTCCAACAGGCGTAATTTTTTTTTTTAGAAAAATAGTTTCTTCCATATGTTTCCATAGGTGCTTCCAGGGAATTACATAACAACCAATTGGCCTGGACCCAACGAACAACGCAGATTCAGTTGTCAAAAAAAAAAAAAAAAAACGCAGATTCATGCGCATTATGGCCAACTAATATATGATACTAATGTTTTGCCTGTCATTCCCATTTATCTTTCACAGGATCAGCGTTTCTAGATGTCATAGATTTTGTTCATTGAGTTCATGCATTCCTATCAAAGTCATTGTATCTGCCCGCGCTTTGCGCGGGGTCTCCGGCTAGTAAAATATTATTTCTCAATCCGTCATGCTGCTAGCAACTCTTCAACTCCGTCGTATCTCCTCTCTCCTCTTGTACTAACAATAATAGTTTATACGGCTCAGTTCGCATCTTGTGTCAAGATGGCAACGGGTATACTCGCTCTGTCCCGTTTTTGGGGCTGTTCGGCCGATCCCGAACCGGCAAGTTTCGGCAGATTTCGGCTTATTTCTACTCACAAATCACTGTTGATTCTGCCAAAATCTGCCGGCTTTTCTACCAGCCGAACAGCCCCTTTTATTGTCGTTCTGGGAGTGAATTGAAGTGCCCAAGTTCACGGTACTGCTGCTGCACCTAGACACAGGCCCTGTCCAGATTTTGAAACTCGCGGCTGCATCTCGTAAGTTGCTAAAACGACATTTAAACTAGGACGGAGGAAGTATACCTGATGGGTAATGGCATCGTTGCAACAACTAATAGACGTGAGAATAGAAATCTAGCATCATTGCAACAAAGTGTTTAGTTGGATTTGGGCTAAATTCATGGGCTATATGGGCTAAAATGTGCAGGGTGGCTGGCTCCTTATGCGGGTGTTTCTTACCCGCGGGTATGCAGGTATGGGTAGTATACACCCACACCGTACCCGCCATAACCAACGGGTAGAGAATTTTGCCCAATAACGTACCCATGGGTAGAAAACCCATCCCACATCCGCCTTCTTAGCGGGTAACACCCGTCGGGTTCTCGGGTTTCGGTACCCGTTGCCATCTTGAATCTTGTGCAAAGTTCGAACTTTTGCTCTAACGCATATGGTTCGAATGCTCCAATGTGATGGTTCGGCCCGACGAGCGCATGGTTCGCTTTTTAGACCACACTGGAGGTGCTCTTATGGTATCCATTCCTAGATTCTCCGAGTCTCTCTCCTTCCGTGAGATAGATATCAGGCTATTTAAGCAAACCATGAGGGGCGAATTCGTGTGCGCTAGGGTTCGGTCAGCGCCGTCATGGTTATGGGCTTCGAGAGTACTCCTCTGTCCTAATATGTAGGTCGTTTTCAATTTTCGTGCCACGAGTTTAATTTGATTTATAAAAAACACGTGCAACATTTGTATCTCTAAATAAATTTGTTAAATAACTAGATTCAAAGATCTTTCCAATAATACTCATTATTCACTATAAATATTAATATTTTTCAATATATATTTTATCAATATTGTTTCTCGGGAAATAAAAAAGCGACAAAATTTTGGGACGGAGGGAGTACACGAAATCGACTGACATACCGAGGTGTTCGCTTGAGATAACTGATTTTAGCCATGCATGTACAGTTTTCATTCTAAGATGGGCAAAATATTCAGTGCAAACCATAGCACATTTTCGGTGCATCCATGAAAACTCATTAAAATCGTATTAATTCTTTAAAAAAAATTAAAAATATACACACCAATATAGCATTTATAGATGTGCATATCATAAAATTTGAGATTCAAACTCATTTTGTAAAAATTCATATGAAAATAACAGTTGCATACCATTAGAGGACAAAATTTGAATTTTGTCCTTTAGTGCATATATGCAAATGAAATGTATTATTTTCATATGAATTTTGTGACAATGCACAACTATAGATGCATTATAGGTGCGCATAATTTTAATTTTTTAGCAAAGGGTTTTGACGATTATATCAAAGATGTGATTTGCATTAAATATTTAGCCCTCGAGATGCTGTGTTTTATTCTTAAAATCGTTTTACTAGCCGATGAGGCCGGAGAAAAAGAAACAGCGCCGGAGCCTTTTGTTTCCTGGCCGCGTGATCAGTTCTCGGGACCGTGTGGCTTTCATTGGTCTGTACGGTCGTACTGATGCGCCCGTGTACCCAAACTACATTCCTTTTTTTTTTCGACACAGAAACCTCCACTCATATGTGTCAACTGCACGCTACCAACAAAATAGGTCATTTCTAAATTACACTTATCCGAGCAGCGAGGAGCATCAACAATTCTGTACATACACGTCAAACAGTTGAAAAAAACCTAAATGATGCCCCTTGCTTTAAACTAATTGTTAGAGTAAGATTACCGACTATCCTTCAAAATATCTGCAAGTGTCATCTAGATTCTCAAAGTTCAATGTTGGAACACAGTTCCAGCAGATTTGAATTAATAATTAATACAAGATACAAAGTGGGTCCTGGGTAAATGAGATCTCAACTACCAAGGGACAACTCTCTTTACAGCAGGGGCATGGGAGCTCCTTTATAGTGATCCAGCTCCATAAGACCGAAATGACCGAAAGCCCCTAAGGGAGAGACGAAACCCTAACTACAATCCCTATTACAAGTGGGCCCATGATGGCTCGTATCGTCTTCTCACGCGAGTTGGTCTTCATGGGCCGGTGGCCGCTCAAATCGCCCGGCGGCCCGAGTGCCCAATGGGCCGCCGGGCGCGATCGAGCTCCTTCCTTCTCGGGCCTTCCGAGTCTCCTCACGGACCGACGTCTTGTCTTTCGGGTACACGGAGACCTTCGCGACACGGTGTCTCCGCGGCCGGGGACGGAGACTCCCGTGCAGGGGCCGTTGTCATCTCCGCCGGAGGCGAGGCCTCCGCGGCCGGGTCGAGACCTCCGCCGCTAGAGAGAGCGGTTGTCTCCGACACCGAGCTAGAGACCTCCGCTACAGAGGTCGGGGTTGCCTCCACTGCTAAGGCGGAGACCACCGTTGCAAAGGTCGCCGTCTCCGCCGCCGACAAGGGGAGTCTTGTCTCCGCCGCCTCGAGCCATCGCCTCCGCGTCCGAGCGCTTGTCCTCCGCCGTCAAGCGCTTGACCTCCGCCCGTCGTCGTCGATGCCCGTACTCAAAGACGAGATGGGAAAAGAGCGTGCTTGATTAGTCACCCGCCTTTGGGGGGCCTTTTAGCCTCCGCCACCATATTCCTGTTCCCAACATTCCCCCCTTGAGGGATAGGCCCAGCTTGGGCGGGTCTTAGCCATCAATTTGCTCAGGCTGGCGGAGGCTGTCCCCCCTGGCCCGTTTTTGCTGGGCCGACGCTTTCGGTGTTTTACTGTGATCCTGTTTTCGTTTGGGCCGTTGGATTTTCATTTTTGCGATTATGACCGTTGGATTTTTTTGTCCGTTGGTGAGCTGACGCGGCTGTTGCCCTAGGCGGCGGTCCGACCCTATTCACACCCCCCGTACACCTTTTCCTCTCTCCGCCGCCAGCGGTTTCTAAGTTTTACCGTTTCTCCACCTTCCCTCTGACTAAAAATCGTGGCGCCTCCGCGTCGTCGGCTGTGTCTCCGACACAAGTACAGCGGCCCTTATTCCAAGCTTCAGAAGGTTGGAGTCCGGGATTGGGCCGAGATCTTCGAGGAGTGTATGCTTGCCTCCGCGGAAGCTAGGGATCTGGAGGAGAATCTTTCTGACGTGGAGGCCTCCGTCGGAGATCTTGTTCCTGTAGAGGGTTCCGAAGGTATGGCTCCTATCACCTACGATTTTGGTCCCAGCAAGATGACCCAAGGAATGATCAAGGAGCTGGAGTCTCAAGGTTTCTTTCCTGCTCGCCGTGCTAAGGTTCCTGGAAAAGAGACCAAGCCGATCCCCCCCACCAGCTATGGCGTTGTTTTTAGGGACTTCTTTACTGCCGGTTTTCGGGTTTCGACCCATCCTTTTGTTCGGAGGGTCTTTGATGAGTTTGATGCCCAGATCCATCATTTGACGCCCCATGCCTTTCTAAACCTTAGCAAGTTTGTCTGGGCGGTGGAATCCTACGGAGGACAGACTGATGTGAATACCTTCGTTGAACACTATGAGCTCCAGAAGCAGCCTAGGCAGTTTGGCCCAGAAAAGATAAAGGCTCAGTTCGGCGCCTGCACTTTCATGGCAAAAAGGCATCAGAAAGACCGCTTGGAAATTTCTTGGTGCCAGAAAGGGAAATGGGAGCCGGTTGACTGGATGGATTACTGGTTTTATGTGCAAACCCAAGGCGTTACTTATACTATGGACAACGGTGAGAAGGTGTCTCGGTACCCGTTGGGTTCTACTATGTCTCCAATGGATCCTTATACTCCGCCACGAAGCCCAAGGCCCCCGCGATGCCGAAGCCCCTGCACGACGGAAATCATGCACTAAGGCTTTCGCTATGGCTTGCAAGTATTCGGTGGTCGTGATCTTTTGGAGGAAATCGTTGCTGCACAATGCCGGCCATTGGCTAAGGTGAGGCCCGATTTTGAGATTGTTCGCGAGGGAACCGCCGTTTTTGGTGGTGTGGCTGGATCCCTTGTCTGTCTTTGGCCCGAGGCTGCCCGAGGGTGAAACAAAGACAAACTTTGCGAACCGAGTTGAGAGGAAAGTTTGCGACCTGATTGGTGAAGTGTCGGAGCGCGAATATCTTGCGCGCAGATCGGAGGCCGGTTCAATGCCTCGGCTAAATCGTGTCTTCGAGGAATTGCAAATTCCTTACTCTAAGCGTCCAGTCCCTGCGAGGTTCTTCGGAAATTGGAGTTGAAAGCATTGAAGGCTGCCTCCGCCGCGGCTACTATAAAGGCGGAGACATCAAAGCGTAAGCGCGCTTGCGTCCTGAAGGCCGCCACAAAAAAGAAAAAGAATGCTGACGGCGAGGCGGAGGCTCTGATACAGTCTGTGTCTCCGGAGACTTCTGTTGAATTGGCGGAGGGCGCCGCGGAAGAGGAAGTTAACAAGGATGTTCTGGATGCCGAGCCGGCTTTGTCTCCATCGTGCGAAGCTTGCAAGCATGCTGACTCTCCTACCGCCTCTGTGCTACCCTTCCCTAACGTCTTTGGCGATCTCTCCAGCTCTGAGGAGAACGCTGGTGAAGGCATAGGTAATGATGAGGCTAATCCTGACGAAGAGGTGGATGGTGGTGAAGAGGTAGATGGTGGTGAAATTCCTTCCTCTTTGGTTCGTGAGGTTCGCGACACTGTTGAGGATGTCTCCGAGGATGAATTTGTTGCTATTCCTGAGCACAAATTGTCTCAGAGCAAGACTTATGGTGAGTACCTTGCTGAGAAGGCAGCTGCCGGTAAGGCCTGTGCCTCGGAGATACTGATCATCCACAGCCGTGCGGCGCCTGCCGGTCTTACTCTTCGTGAGTGTGATTTTTGTTTTTGCTTCCGTCTTTCCTTGCTTTTTTGGTTTTTGTTTTTGACGGGTTTTTTTTCAGATGAGCTAGCGGAGGTCGCGGGGAGCGTGCTTCCGCCCCCAGGTGTGGACTTTGCCCGTGTGCTTCCTGGTCGTGGTGCTCGTCCTCCGGACGCCGCCGGAGGCTCAACATCTCAGCCGCCCGGAGGTAACACCTTTTGTGTGCTTTTTAATTTTTGTTTGTCTTGTTTTCGGTTTTTTTGTCTGCCGGGATCTCATTTTTCGGTATTTCAGGTGCCTCCGCTGTACTGGGTGCGTGGAGCTCGAATACTGAGAATGTTTTTGAGCATTGCGGAGGTTTTTTAAGAATTCTTGTTTTTTCTTTTTCCTATGATGCTGTGTTTAATTTTTCTAACTTCCGCTTTCTTTTTGTATTGTTAGAACATATTGACAAGTATCTTGATACTTTGAGCGTGGATCGTCTGCTGCGACTACAGCTGGAGCATCATTGCATGGTATATTTTTTCCCTTTTGCTTTCTCTTTTTCTTTCTTTTAGCGTGCTGGCCTGATATTGATTATCTTTTATCTTTGTTGCTGTAGACCCATCATCTCGCGTTTGCTGTTGAGCAGCAGGGTTCTGCTGAACTCATAAGGCAGAGGAGCGCTATTGAGGCGCTGAAGTCTGAGGTTGAAACCCTTGGCCGAGAGAAGGAACAGCTTGCTGTGCAGGCCTCCGATTTGGAGGCTATGCGACTTCAGTCTTCTGAGCTGACTAGGAAAATAGCTAATTTGGAGACTGATCTTAAAAAGGCTAAGGAGTCGGAGACCGTGGCTTTGGGGCGAGTGGATGAAGCGTCGGAGGTTATCACTGACCTTCGCTCCCAAGTGGTGTCTGAGCAACAAGCAATGGAGGCTTTGAGAGCTGAAACTGAGAGGTTGAAGAAGGAGTTAGAAGACTTCCGTGCTGCTAGTGCAGTTGTTGCTCGGTCCTACTTGGGTGCGCTGCAAGAATTTGGTGCTGCCGCGTCTCCGTTTCCCTTAGAACCTACTGCCTCTGGGCTGATGTCGTGGATTCAGAGCAATCTGACAAAACTGCCCTATTTCCTTGCTGGTGTTTCTGATTTCTCCGCTCTGGATGCTGTTACCAATTTGGTCAAGTTTTTTGTTCTCGGCGGAGGCGAAGAGATCGGGAACTATGTGGGCAGCTATGCGTTTCCTAACATTGCTGGTCCTTCTGACTTGGGCGAGACATCCCAGCCTGTGAGGAGGACTGCGAGGAACTTTATGAAGTCTTTCTGGTTGAAATTTGGCCGCTCAGAAGCTATTTCTATGGCTGAGGCGAAGCGTGCAATAGTGAGTTGTGCAATATACCTTGGGGTTTTCTCCTTCCATTTTTCTTTTTTATGTTTCTTATGTTCTTACTTGTTTGCAGGACGGCGGTAATGTGCCTGCTACTGGAGGCGCAACTTCCTCAAGGCTTGCTGGGGTTTCTGATCAAATCAAGGATACGGCGGAGGTCCTGAATCAACCGGAGGCTCCAAGCGCGGCGGAGACTTTGACCGATCCGCCGAGTCGAGAAGATACTTCCGCAAGAATTGAAGAGCGAGCGGAGGCTGGGAAGCAAGCGGAGGTTGAAGAGCACTTGAAGGCTAGCCAGAAGGCGGAGGCTGGGAACGCTTCTCGGGTTCCTGGTGATGGTACTGGCGAGGTAGCTTAGGCCTTTTAGTGGCACATGCTTGGGAGATTTGCTTTTGCATTGCGCCATAGTTGCGCGTATTGTAAGTAAACCTGATTATCTGACGTTGCTTTTGTGGCCGTATCATCCTGCGCAGGTCTTCACCTTTGGGCCTGTGCAGGAGGTAGATCCGGTCACTTTCATGTGAGATGGTGTTTATATTAGCGGAGAGCTGTGGGAGTATTGGCGCTTGGCATTCCCTCATCGTAGCGTTAACGATATGTTCGATTTTGTTCTTGCGGATATAGACGATAGACGGGCGAATCGTTAGGTCTCCGGCTTGGCGGGGGCCAAGTTGGCCTTTGTAATTTCTGAGGCGGAAACTTTAATCGCCTGGTTGCTTTACTGTTTTGTTGTATCTTTTTTTATCGGAGGTATTGTAACGAATAAAATTATTTTTTCTTTTTCTTGTCTTCGCTATTTTGCGGAGGTGTTTGGAGGTTACGCGGAGGTTCCGTTTGCGATTTATTATACTTGTGTTGTTGCGGAGACTCATAATGCTTGATGCCTTCTGCAAAGTATTATTTTATTTATATATATTTTTTATTTTACAAAGAGGTCTTTGATGCTGCCTCCCACATCTTTTTAGCTAATTGGTCATGGACCCTTGCTGCGATGACACTTTCCTTGTTAGCATCTCCTTCGCTGTCTCTGATCCTGTCTTGGATGTTGCTGTGTTGTGGATGGCTGTTAGTTTTGGCGGAGACAGGGGGATGTTACGAATTCTTACGTAGTTTTTCCCCTTGTCTGCTTCGCACTCTCAGTTTTAGCTCATGGGATGCTGCTCTGAAGAAAAGGGTAGGATGGATTTTGCACTTGGCGCTTTCCTTCTTACGAATTCTTACGTGGCTCCCTTGTTTGGCTCTTACTTGAGCCTGGGTACACGTCAGACTCCATCCCCTCCCCCTCTGCTTGGTTGTGTGATGTGGGGAGCGAGGCTTGAGCCGATGTTGCTTCCTTTTATACTCCATTGCCTTAATGATTTGGAATCTCTAGTACGATTCTTAGTTGTTAATGCTGTGGATTGTGGATTTATTTGTTTTAGTACAGATTGTGGCTGTAAATGCTCTGGGTTGCTGATCGTTGCTTTTATTTTGGAAGATATTGATAGGTGTATTTACTTTCTCATTCTTGCTTTCCCTATATAAGCTTATGCTTGCGCCTTGCTTGTTTTGTAACATGTCACTGATGAGCCACCATGCGTTTTGCATTTGCTTTTAATTTGTTTCAGTACTACGTGAGAATTCGTAATGAAAAGCTCCGCGGCTTCGAATACAACTGTACTCAGTGCCGATTCTACTGCCCTGGGGGATCGTCCTGCAGCGCTTGGCTTTCTTGCCGGGGGAGATGGTAGAGTGGTTCTCGCGCGGCGGTTTATGCTTCTGCTACCAGTAACCATCCACACACGGTGGCCGGCAGCCTGGGCTCCTCGGAGATGGGGAATTGCAGCGCTCTTTGCTCTTTTGCAGGCTGGGGTCTTATTTGTAACGGTGTTAGTCACTTTGCCTTAGTTTGGGTGTGTTTACGGCCTCCGAGAATTCGGGGGTTATGTACTTGAGGCATTGGTGATTCTTGTAACCTCAGTTTTACATTGTTATGCAAGTTAGAGGACTATAGTGCTTTAAGCAAGGGTTAAATTATCTTTTCTTTGTTCATGATAATCTTTTCTCAATTGTGTTTATTAAGATCTTTCTTGTGGCAAAAATTTTGCCGAAGGTTGCTGTGGGTCTCCGCTTGCTGAGCGGAGGTTTGAAAATTAATGGTTGTTCAGACAACCCTTGGTTCATTATCGGTGCCCTTGCTGTTTGCTGGGTCTTTTCCGATTATAATTAAGCCTTTTTTGGCTTTTAAATGCCTTGATGCCTGGACGGACAGGTCTTTTTCAAGGGCTTTCAGCCTGTGCGGAGGTCGCTTTCACATCTTTTCGATCTGCCGATCAAGATGAAGTTTGAAGTGACCTCGTTTTTTGCTTATAGCTTGCGTCGAATATTGCAGCTGCGTTGCTAGCTGCTTTCGACTTTTTAGTGCTTTTTACCAGGGTCCTCTTTATATATTATAGAGGTTGATTACAACGGTGTTGCCTCGTTAAAAACCTCACCTCCGATGAGGAGCCCCCGTGTGAGGAAAAGAGTGCAAACCGGTTCGAAAAGAAAAGAAGTTAAAACGGAAACTACGTGAAACCTCCGCTTATATTTCCGCGGAGGCTTCTTACATTTTAGACGTAATATTTTCTGCGATTGTCCACGTTCCAGGTGTGAAATGATACTTTCCCGTTCTCATCTTGCAGATGGAACGATCCTTTTCTTCCTGCTTGCCGGGCCAGGTAGGGTCCTTCCCATTTGGGTTGCAATTTCCCCGTATTTGGTGCATTTGGTCTTCTGCGCAAAACCCAGCCCCCTTCTTTTATGTCCTTGGCTACGACCTTGGCATCTCTCCACTGTTTCGTTTGCTGTTGATATTTGATTATGTTGTCCACGGCTTCTAATCTGTTGGCCTCTATCATTTCTTTGGAATATTCCTCTCTCTCTGCCAGTTCTTCTTTTATGACCCGGAGACTTTGATTTTTTATCTCCTCTGGCATCATGGCTTCTTCTCCGTATAGCAACTTGAAGGGTGTGAAACCGGTGGCCCTGGATATGTTCGTGTTATGGGACCACACGACTTTTGGTAGTTCCTCGACCCATTTTCCTTTCTTCCAACCGTGAAGGGTTTTCGATATGGCTGAGAATATGATCCTGTTAGATCTCTCTACTGCTCCGTTACTTTCTGGGTGGTAGACTGAGGCGAAGGCTAGCTGAGTTCCGATGCTTTTGCAGAATTCTTTGAATTTGTCGGAGTCGAATTGCTTTCCGTTGTCCACAGTTAGGGTCCTCGGGACCCCGAATCTGCACACTATGTTTTGCCAAAAGAACTTCTTCACCGTTTCTGAAGTGATGGTTGATAGTGGTTTGGCTTCAATCCTTCTTGTGAAATACTCGACTGCTACCGCCGTGTATTTGCTTCCTCCTTGTGCAGGTGGCAATGGCCCGACAAGGTCCATGCCCCATCTTTGCATAGGCCATGTCGGTGGTATAAGCTGTGTTTCCCCCTGGCCTGGCCTAGTGTGGCGAGAAACTCTGGCACGCCTTGCAAGTCTTCACTATGTGCAGGGCGTCTTTAATGTGGGTTGGCCAGTAGAAACCTTGGCGAATGGCCTTTGCGGAAAGCGCTCTTGGGCCAATGTGGGAGCCACACACGCCAGCATGGATGTTGCGTAAGAGTTCCTGTCCCTCTTCTTCGGTTATACACCTCAGCAATGGCTGCACTACACCTCTTTTGAATAGGTGCCCTTCTATTATTGTGTAGTTTCTTGCGCGTGTCGCCAATCTCACCGAGCTTGCCTCATCTGAAGTCACATGGTTGCCATTGATCTGGTCTATAATCGGTTGCCTCCAATCTTCCATTTGTATTAGTAGCACCTCCGCAAATGCTTTGCTCAGCCGTGCCGTGGCTGGTTGTGCTATTTCTTGGTAGAACGTGTCTCCGGGTAAGTCGAGATTATTTGCTGCTGCTTTTGCTAGTTCGTCGGCTTCTGTGTTTTCCCCCTTGGGATGTGCTTGAGGGTAAATCCCCTGAATCTCTTTTCTAGGCCTCTTATGACTTCCAGTATTTCACAAGCTCTGGCTCCCTTGCTGTGTATTCTTTTTCCACTTGTCCCGCTATCAACTGTGAGTCTGTTTTTATGAGTATGTGTTTGGCCCCGAGCGCCTTTGCTTTTGTTATCTCAATATCACCCCTTCATATTCTGCTGTGTTGTTTGTTGCTTTGAAACATATTCTAGCTGTGTATCTTGTTCTGATGCCTGATGGTGACACCAAAACTGCGGAGGCTCTTGCTCCCTGGATCCCCCACGCCCCATCGATGAACAAGGTCCAAAATGAGATCTCCGATTTTGGTTCGGAGGTCTCCGGCGGTGTCCAATCCGAGAAAATCCGCTAACGCTTGTGACTGACCGCATTGTTCGCGATGAATTTTATCTCGAACTGAGACAGCTCTGTAGCCCACTTGCCTATCCTCCCTGAGGCTTCTTTGTTGTTTAGGACTTCGGCTAGCGGTTGTGATGTTGGAATCAAGATCTCATGGTCCTGGCAATAATGCTTTAGCTTTCTTGACGTGGTGACCACTGCATACACTATCTTCTCGATTTCAGAGTAGTTTAACTTTGCCCCTTGCAATGCTTCTGATACATAATACACTGGCTGCTGCAGCTGCTTGCTGTTTACTTCTTTTTCTTGCACAAGTACTGCACTTACTGCATTCGCTGATGCTGATACGTATAATAAGGGTGGTTCGTGTTTCTCTGGTGCTACCACCATTAGGTCTTCTGCCATATATTTTTTGAGCTGCCTGAAAGCTTCTGACTGCTCTGGTCCCCATTCAAACTTATCTGCTGCTTTGAGTGCTTTGAAAAAGGGGAGGCTGCGTTCTGCCGATTTTGAGATGAATCTGTTCAAGGCTGCTAATCTGCCCGTGAGCCGCTGAACCTCTTTTTTGTTTGTTGGTTCTGGCATGGCTAAGACAGCCTTTGTTTTGTCTGGGTTTGCTCTTAGGCCTTCGGGTCCAACTATGTAGCCCAACATTTTGCCTTTGCTTACCCGAAGACACATTTCTCGGGGTTAAGCTTGAGTCCAGCTTCTCTAAGGTTAGCGAAGGTTTCTCTAAGGTCCCCCAAATGATCTTCTGGTTCTTTGCTGACTACTACGATGTCATCGACGTAGGCTATGATGTTTCTCTGTAGTTGGGATTTGAGTACAGCCTTCACCATTCTTGCGAAGGTTGAGCCTGCATTCTTGAGTCCTTCGGGCATGCATATGTAGCAGTAAGTGTCTGATGGTACAGTGAAGCTTGTTTTCTCTTCATCCTCTTTACGTAGCCACACCTGGTGGTATCCTGAGAAGCAGTCTAAGAGAGAAAACCTATTACATCCGGCTGCCTTATCAACCGAAGCATCTATTCTTGGCAAGGGGAATGGATCTTTCTTGCATGCCTTGTTTAGGTCTGTGAAATCGATGCACATGCGCATTTTTCCGTTTTTCTTTGGGACCATCACCACGTTTGCTAGCCATTCTGAGTACTTAACTTCTCTTATTACATTGGCGTCCAATAGTCGTTGAACTTCTGCTTTGGCAGCTAACATGCGTTCTTCTGACATTTTCCTCTGCTTCTACTTCCTTGGCTTCACATTTGGGTTCAAGTCCAAGGCGTGCTCGATTATATCTCTGCTTATGCCTCTCAGATCTTCTGCCGACCAGGCGAAAACATCTTTATTTTTTCGACAAGAGGTTGAGCAGGTCTTTTCTTTCTGTCTCTGACAGATTGGCCCCTATTGTAACCTTTCTGTTTAGCACCGCTTCATCCAGTGGTATTGTTATTGTGTCCTCTTGATTTGCCATGTCTGTTTTCCCCCCTGGCATGTCCGGTGGTTCTTCTACAGCTACAGTGTTTATGTTTCTGTGAGATTTGTATATTGCTCTTTCTATGTTCCTGGCTTCCTTTTGACTTCCCCGCACTGTGATGACTCCATGCAAGGCTGGCATTTTCATGCAGAGGTAGCCCATGTGAACTACCACATTGAACCTGTTCGTGAATCCCCTTCCTAGTTTTGCATTGTAAGGGTAGAATAGATCTACTACATCAAACGTGATGTATTCTGTTCTGGCATTCTGTCCATCCTGAAAAGATACTGGTAATGATATTTTCCCCAGCGCGTGAATTTTCCTGCCTCCGAATCCTATCAGAGGTGTCTCAGATGGCTGTAGCTGATTTCTGCTGAGCTTCATCTGATCAAACACATTTGTGAAGATGATATCTGCTGAGCTTCCGGAGTCTACGAGTATTCTATTTATCTCCCATCCTGCAACGTTTGCTTTTATGACCATCGCATCTGTATGGGGGTAACTTTCCAATCGGAGGTCTTCCTCTGAGAAACTTATTGGTGCCTTAGACCATTCCGTGGTTTGGTAGGCTCCTTGCACGGCCACATTGTTTACCAATCGGAGGTGGTCTTTTTTCTGTCTCTTTGATTCGAACTCCATTGCCGAGCCGCCGGCTATCGGTAGTATCATTCCTATTGTGGGTAGGGCGAAGTGTGGGTTCATCTGGTTTTCAATCGGAGGTTCAGATTTCGGTATTGTTCCCTGGCAAGTTGCCTGCTGCGGAGGTGGTGGCAATGCCTCGTACTGCCTTTGCTGCAGGGGTTACGATGATTGTGGTGTTTCAATCATGGTGATATGCGGAGGTCTGGTGTTTATATAAGTTACAGCGTTGTCCGCCCTGACAGGCGCTTGATTGCTATATTGAGACACCTGGTGGTGAGTCGGCCGCCACGCTGGTAGGGAAGTTGGATAGTACTGATTCATGAAACTCTGCTGCGGGAGAGGGTTGCCATTGTATCTTGGAAAGTTCGGATTGTATTGCTGGTGATGTTGTGGGACGAACGTGTGGTTCACCTGCCTTGTTGTCTGCTGCGCGGGCTGCTGTTGTTGCTGCTTGCTCTTCATTCTCTCCATTGCTTCCAGAGTTTCTGGGCAGTCTCTGGTGGCATGTCCCTTGTCTTCTCCATGGAAGATGCAATAGTACTTCTTTTGTTTTTGATTCTTGTTCCAGTTTTTGGCCTTATTCTTGCCACAGTTCTGGTTGTTTTGTGCTTAGGAGCTTTGACCGTTACCTGATCCCTTATCGGTTGGCTGCTGAGGCTGGCCGTTTTGGACATTGAAAACCTGCTTTTGCTGATGCTGAAAATTTTGCTTTTCATGAGACCTGTTCTCTCTGTTGCTGTTTTTGTTGGAAAATTTCTTGCTCTTGCCTTCACCTTCGTCCAACCTTTTGCGGAGGTCATTGTCGGATCGACAGTACTTCTCGAACTCTTCATGCAGTTTTTCCATTGTGGCTGGCTTTTCTCTTGCTAGGTGGCTTGCAAAAGGTCCTATGCGAAGGCCCTTGATTGCTGCTTCGATCGCGACGTTGTCTGGTACGTCTGGTGCCTTTGCTCTGAGGTTGAGGAATCTCTGAAAGTAATCCTTTAATGGCTCCCCTTTTTCATGCTTGTTGCTGAAGAGGTCTGAGGATGTTAGGGACTCGCTGGAGAATCCTTTGAAATTTGCTGTTATTTTGTCTCTTAGGTTTCCCAGGAATAAATTGTGCTGGGTTTTAGCATTGAATACCATATCAAGGCGTCACCTTCTGCTGCAATGACAAACGATTTTGCCAACACACTGTCATTCCCGCCTGCGGAAGCGACTGCTGCCTCGAAACTCATCAAAAATTGCCGCGGTCCGATTTCCACCGTACTTTGGTAACACCATTGGTTTATAGCCTGGAGGCCATGGTGTTTTTTGTATACCCTCAGATAGCGGAGATTTGGGATCAAATGTCCTCTGGTAAACCATGCTCGGGACCGCCATGCTGTGCAACCCTCCTGGAGTTGCGGCCGTATGCTGACTGAACTGCACCGTTTGTGTGGTGTTGGTTTGATGTGATGCGGCTGGTTGCATGCTCTGGATTTCTGCTTGCAATATTGCCATTTGCTGCCTCATTTCTTCAGCCTGCTGGGATGCTTGCATCGTTCTCTGCGTGGCTGCGTGCTCTGCCCTTAGCCTGTCTCTTTCTGCTTCCATACGTAGCATCTCGGCTCTCAGCCGACTTATCTCATTTTCTTGGTTCTGGTCGTCATCTTGGCCTGCCAGAGGAGGCCCCTCTTCTCCAGGTTCATTGTTGTTTTCTTCATCTCCGGCGGCCGGCTCAGAGGCATACGTGCTCCGCGCGGACCTCCGCGGCCTGCCACGTCGCGGCGGGTCTGGTGCCTCCGCCTCGGCGGCGGCACGTCTTCGTCGAGCGGCAGCGGCTACTATTTGCTTTTTTGTTGGCATCTGTGAGTGATATCCTCGGCCAGACACACCGGTGGGCGCTAACTGTTGGAACACAGTTCCAGCAGATTTGAATTAATAATTAATGCAAGATACAAAGTGGGTCCTGGGTAGGTGAGATCTCAACTACCAAGGGACAACTCTCTTTACAGCAGGGGCATGGGAGCTCCTTTTATAGTGATCCAGCTCCATAAGACCGAAATGACCAGAAAGCCCCTAAGGGAGAGACGAAACCCTAACTACAATCCCTATTACAAGTGGGCCCATGATGGCTCGTATCGTCTTCTCACGCAGAGTTGGTCTTCATGGGCCGGTGGCCGCTCAAATCGCCCAGCGGCCCAGGAGTGCCCAATGGGCCGCTGGGCGCGATCAGGCTCCTTCCTTTTGGGCCTTCTGAGTCTCCTCACGGACTGGCGTCTTGTCTTTTCAGGGTACACGGAGACCTTCGCTGGCGACACGGTGTCTCCGCCGCTGGGACGGAGACTCCCTGTGCAGAGGCCGTTGTCATCTCCGCTTCAGAGGCAGAGGCCTCCGCAGCCGGGTCAGAGACCTCCGCTGCAGAGGCAGTTGTCTCCGACACCGAGCTAGAGACCTCCGCTACAGAGGTCGGGGTTGCCTCCACTGCTAAGGCGGAGACCACCGTTGCAAAGGTCGCCGTCTCCGCCGCCGACAAGGGGAGTCTTGTCTCCGCTGCCTCAGAGCCATCGCCTCCGCTGTCCAGCGCTTGTCCTCCGCTGTCAAGCGCTTGACCTCCGCCTGGTCGTCGTCTGATGCCTGTACTCAAAGACGAGATGGGAAAAGAGCGTGCTTGATTAGTCACCCGCCTTTGGGGGGCCTTTTAGCCTCCGCCACCATATTCCTGTTCCCAACATTCAAAAATGCAGTTTGGGCCATTAAAAGGTTGTAATATAGGATCTTAACTCTTAGACTTTATAAAAGCAGGGTTTTCCTCCGTCAAATAAAAAAGATTGTAATAGGTCCCGTTATTACTAGTCTCGATAGGTGCTCACCCACTGCTATCCTACGTGGCATATGCTATTCAGTGTTTACATAGAACTGACAATTGGGGCCCACATGTTAGACCCACCTGGTCTTTCCCTCTGTCTTTCCTCTCTTGCTCCTCTCTCAGCATGAACACCGCCCAACCCGTGTGCTCCAAGCCGCCTCCTTGAAGGTTTAAACCCCTTCTCCCTATCTCCTCTAAACGAGGGCAAACAGAAAGCTAATGTGAGCTAAACTCGTAAATGGTTTGCATAAAACAAGTATAAAAGGTACACCTTCTCTCTGTCTCCTTTAAAACAACTGCAACTCTCTAGTTTTTCTCCTGTTTTCATGACAACATTTTTCTCATATTTTGAAAAGCAAAAAGACAGAAGTACTCAAAAGCAGCATTTGAAGTGCTTCCAAAACTGTACCACGTGAAAGCAGTTCCTTCTAAAAAAATCTCCAAATTTTACTTGTTTGGTTGACTTTCTATCTTTTTTTAATCTCAATATTTTACTACTCGTCAACCCTAGCCAAATTGCTGGTTATCACACCCTCAAACTCGTGACGTACAATTTCCCATGTGGTACAGACGACATTTTGTTTTTTTGTTGGCAGGAAAAGTATTTTTTCAAAAGCTCAACCAGCAAACACACTTCAGTCATGAGTGCAGTGCACTTTTTATTCTCAATACACATACATACCGGTGTGCTCTGTTTTCCATTGAGATCGCTTGAGTTGAGGTGATATGGCCTGTGTTGGTCGGTGACATCCCTTGAGTTGTATTGAGATGCCCTGTGTTTCCGTGAGATGAGTGGTGCGGCCGCCTGCAGGCTAGCTGCTGATGCCATATGATGGACCGGATCTCATGAGATGGATTGCATAGCTAGCCTGAAGTAGCCTGATGGTCACATCAGGCCACATAACATAACTAAATCAGTGGCGAGTTCCGTGTGAAATCAGGCTACGTGGAAATCGACTGATATACGCTGTCTTCGCTTGAGATCACTGGTTTAGCCATGCAAGCACTTTTCAGTCTCACTCTCTAGACACATGCCCTCAGCTCTCGATTGACCGGGGGGGGGGGTGTGGGGGGTGGGGTGGGGTGGGGTGGGGGGGGGTTGCTCTGTTTTCCCTTGAGATCGCTTGAGTTGCGCTGACATGCACCGTGTTCCCGTGACATGGTCCGTCAGCCGCTGAGGACATGTGTGTTCGCTTGAGTTCTATTGAGATGCACCGAATTTCTGTGAGATATCAATCAGTGGTGTCGTTTGGTGATTGCATGGGCTATAAATATGCACGTACAAAACCACCGGAAAACACACACGACCAGCCTTGTTTCTTGCAATGCATGCATGCATCGTGCATCGACGACCTTACTCGCTTTCATTCTGATCTCTCTGTTTCAGAGTTCAGGACGGATCATGGCGGCGTGGGAGAATGTATTGGGAGTCGTCGCTTCCATTCTCCAGATTTCCGGCGTCGACGTGGTGATGCTGCTGCTCCTCGTCGTCGGCGCGCTCAAGCTGGAACGTCGCAAGCTCAAGCACGTCACGGCGGACCTCGAGTACCTCGCTGGGCTACCGACGGGGCAACATGCTGAGCAAGCGATGAGGGCAGCGGGCGTCTGGGAGAAGGTCCAGCTGGCAATCGACAACGCAAACCGCCTCGTGGACGCCTACGACGGCAGCTCAGTCTTCCACGTGGTCTGCTACAGCTGGCGCGTGCAGAGGGAAATGTTTGAAGCGCGCCGCCGCGTCAGCAACTGCGTGCGTGTTTGGAGGCGGGCGCAGGGGGTGGCCCGTGCTCATGGGCTGCAGCAGGTCGTGTTAGATGGCACTGGGCCGGATTTGAGCCTGGCTCCCTAGCTGCATTTTAGGCCTCTCGGCCTGGCTGAGGGGAAGCGGCACCCCCCACCGTTTCGCTAGGGCATGGCTGGAGCGAGAGCCGCCAGGGCCAATCTCTGGCCCCGAGGCATGGCCGCCGCGCGCCCCCGCGGGCTCGAGCGGGAAGCTTTCCGCGCGGGCGGGAAGAGCTGAAACTTCCGTGCGCGCTTCTCCACCGGTGGATTTCGCCGCCTTTATAAGCTCCACCACTCCTCCCACTCCTCTTCTCCCCCCCAAATCGTCCGCCAGATCCCGTTGGAGAGACCGGCGGAGAGCTCGGTGCGGTGACCGGCGGAGCGGGCTTCCACCTCGTCAGGCTTCCTCTCCGTTCCCCTTCACCGGATCCGCGACGCTGCGACGCCGACCGTGCTGCTGCCGGGACTCCGGGAGGCGGCGAGCTGCTTCATCTTCCTCCTCTGTTGCTGGTGCTGGTGCCGGTGACCGGAGGTGCTTCATCTTCCTCCTCTGTTGCTGGTGCCTGTGACCGGATCTGCTTCGTCTTCTTCATCTGCTTCCTCTTGTTCCGGTTGTTCATCGTTCTTCCGTCAACAAACCCGAGGTGAAATCCACCCCGACGCATCCTTCCCCCCCCTATCCATGTTCTTGTACATAGATCTGTGGATGTGTAAGGTTTGCTTTGCAGCATCTGTCTTTGATTTGATAGATGGCTTGCCTGTGATGCGCAGTGACGCTTTGTTATGGTTGATCTGTGTTTTTAGTGTTGTATAGTTGAGGATGCTGCCCTCAAACACTCGGAGTCATGTACTCCTGCAGCAAGGTTTATTTGTTCTGCTGTCAGTGGCACACAAACTTGCTGTTTATGTCATCTTTTCGATGGGTTACTACTTGTGGCCTGCTAAGGTTGTTGATGCTGCTCACAAACACTCGGAGTCATGTACTCCTGCAGCAAGGTCTATTTGTTATGGTTTCAGTGGCACACATACTTGCTGTTTATGTGATCTGTTGGATGGATTAGTACTTGTGCCTTGGTAATGTTATTGATGCTGCTCCCAAACACTCGGAGTCATGTGTACTCCTGCAGCAAGGTTTTTTTGTTATGCATTTGGTGGCACACATGAATATGATGATGTTAACTGGGGTTGCTGTTTTTCTATGGTCGATGATGATGTCCACAATCACTGGGAGGCATGTTTACCCATGTAGCCGTGATTGTTTTTTTTAAAATTACTAGATACACATCCATGTTGATGCCATGCCAGGGCTGAATAAATTTATGTTGTCTTCAATATTCATGCATGTAGATGGAGCTTGCCAAGAAAAGAGATGAGTTGGCCAAGCAAACTGCTTCTTTGGTTGTGGTTATGAGTTCCTATGTTGCCAGTAGGATTAGGAACCCTTTCCCTGAACCTGATCCACTACTGTATAATCTGAGGACTGATGCTGAGCAGCACAGGCAGCATACCCTCAAAGCCATATACATGTCTACTGATAGAGAGTGCCTGTCTATGATTAGGATGACCAGAGCTCCATTCTTTGCACTGTGTGACCTTTTTAGGAATAGAGGTCTAGTTCCAGAAAAGCCAGGTTGCACTGTGGAAGAACAAGTTGCTTTGTTCCTTCACATAGTGGGATATAATCAGAGGTTTAGAGTGGTTCACCAGTCCTTTGCAAGGTCAATTGAGACTATCCACAGACACTTTCACCAAGTCCTCTATGCTGTTGGTGAGCTTAGAGCTGAGATGATCAAGCCACCCTCATCTGCCCCTCACCCAAAAATACTTGGCAGCCCTAGATGGAATCCTTACTTCAAGGTAACTGTAATTCCCAACTTGTACACAAAATTGTAAATTAAACAAACTAGCCTTAACACATTTGACTTATCCAAATGGGTTTTTTTTTCTAGGACGTTGTTGCTGCCATAGATGGTACACATGTGCTAGCCAGGGTTCCTAGGTGCATGCAGCAGGCTTTCAGGGGTAGGAAGAAGGATCCTACTCAAAATGTTATGGTTGTTGTGGGATTCGATCTCAAGTTTACTTATGTCCTGGCTGGTTGGGATGGGTCTGCACATGATGCCCACATTTTAGCTGATGCCATTGAAAGAAATGATGGGTTCTGTGTCCCTGAAGGTAACTACTAGTTGTTTAGTTCTGTCCTTAGTAGGCTTTACCCAATCTTCACTCAATTACCTCCTCCAATTGTAGGAAAAATATATCTTGTAGATGCTGGGTATGCCTGCCGCAATGGTTGCCTGCCTCCCTACAGGGGGGGTCAGGTATCACTTGTCTGAGTACAGCAGCACTAACAGGCCCCAAAATGCAAGTGAACTCTTTAACCTAAGGCACTCCTCACTTAGGGTCACAGTTGAGAGGGCAATTGGTGCTTTGAAGAACAGGTTTCGTATTCTATACAACAAACCCTTCCATCCCTACAAAACACAAGTTAAGCTTGTCCTAGCCTGTTGCATTCTCCATAATTGGATCCTGGGATTTGGGGAGGACATGATGGTTCCTGATGAGGACTGGGTGCCACCCAACCACCCTATTAATGTGCCTGATGACTTGGAGGCTGAGGACACAGTTGCCATGACAGTTAGAAGGGATGAGATATGCAATGCAATGTGGGCTGGTAGGGGCAACTTCAGGACCTAGTTTGTTTTCCCTTCCATCGACAACTTAGTTTGTTTTCCCTGGCATGGAACATGTGGTTTGTGAACTTCTAGTGTTGTAATAATTTGCTGGACAACCTGAGACCATTTGTGTGACAATTTGTATCATTATGTTCTGTTTGGTTTATGCCAATGATGTTCTTCAATTTTCTATGGTTGCTGCCTTTTTGTTTTACTGATGTCTACTTCAAGTTCATATAACTGAGGCCACTTGTTTTCTTGGCCATATGCATTGCTCTTATAAGTTGTGTCCTGGTCTATTTGGTTTCATGCTTAGGATGGCTGCCCCAGTTGATGCTGTGTTTGTGCCTGCTGCTGATGTCATTAATGTGGGTGATGACCATGTTGGGGCAGCAGCTGGTGTTGTTGAAGCTCAAGCAGCTCCTACTGCAACTCCAGCACCAGCTGCTGGACCCATGAGGTGGAATAACAACACCTCTGGGTTTGTTCTTAGGAGGATGGCCCAACTACTTTCTGATGGTTCTAGGCCTGACAAGATGTTCAAAGATAAAGATGTTAACTATGTTGCTAAGTGCCTTAAGGAGTACACTGGAGATGTGGTCAGCCCCACTCAAGTGTACAATCACCTTAGGAAATGGAGGCAGAAATGGTCCAGGATCACTAAGCTCAAAGACCTTAGTGCTGCCTTGTGGGACAGTGATACTAATGCTATCATGCTAGAGCAAGACCACTACCATGGTCACTGCAAGGTAGAAAATGACTCAATAGGCCTCCATCTCCATTTCTTACCTTACTACCCTCCTTTCCTTGCAATCTTAATCTGTGTGATGACCTGCAGGACCATCCTAAAGATGCTGAGTCTCTAAACTGCCCCATTAGATTCTATGATGAGATGGAGGCCATCTTTGGCCACTCACAGGCAACTGGGAAGTATGCACTTGGCTCAGGTGCACCTCTTGGGGTTAACCAAGCTGATAGCCAAAATGCTAAGGTAGAGAGCCCTGAACTGAAGCCCAAGGATGCTAACCTGGGCGAAGGCAGCAAGACCACTGGGCAACAGCCTCAAGCTGCTGTGGGTAATAAGAGGAAGAGGGGAAATTTCACTGAGGATGAAGTAGTGATACTGACCAACATGTCTGATGCAGTTAGGGATGTGGTAGGGCATGGATGTGACCATGGATATCATGGCAATCATGGCCTTGTTCTTGCATCTGTTTGCAGTTTTCTGTTTTTTTATTTGCCAGTAGCCACCGATGATACAAAAATCAAGTCAACCACCACTTATAGCTGAGGCCAAACCGATTTGCAACCATGCCAATGATGTCATTACACTTATTTATTGAAACATCAATGAAATTATTTGACTGAGGCACTTAACTCTTGTTCCTTTCAGAGGTCATGGCCTGGTTCTATGTCATTTTCAATGGCAAAAATGCTGGCATCTATCAAAGCTGGCATGAGGCCAGTGTGCATGTCCTAGGTAAGAAAGGTATTATACACCAGAAGTACAAGACCTATGATGAGGCAGTTAGAGCATTTGAAACACATGGAGCAGCTCTACCCCTACCCTCTGCTCATGTGCATGACAATGCTGTTCTTCCTCTTGCTCCTCCAACTGATGATCATGGGAATGCTGTCTGTTCGGCTAAGGTGCTCATCACCTGCCTTGTTGCCTTGCTGGTTGGCTTGTGGATGGTTAGGGGCAGCATTTGCCGCTGTGACTGCACCCCCTGAATGCCAGTGATGACTAATGCTGGGAAGAGCTGCTGCTGTTGTGTTCTCTGAATTGTTTGTTATATCGAACTTGATGATGTTGTTGTTAATTTTGAACTAATGTTGATTACAGCAGCTATGACTCCTTCAAATTCATTTCATATTAGTCTGAGGCAAATCATGTTGCATTCTCCCTATTTTACCTCTGCATGTGTTCAGTTGCATTTTGAAACTTCAGTTTTGTTGCTGGTAGTTGGGTGGTTGCTGGCAGTTGGTAGCCGGGCTCCAAACCTAACACGATCTCGCCTTGGCGGTTGGTGGCAGTTGGCCTTGGGCCGGGCTGCAGCTAAGAAAATCTAACACAATCTCCTTTGGGCCATGCCAGTTTGGGCTCGCAACCAAACACGGTTGGCTGCACCCGGCAACCCAGGCTGTGGCTGGAATGGGCCTGGTCTATGGGCCAGGCTCCCCAGCTGCTGTGTCCCAAACACGCCCTACGCCCTCGCGGTCGCCGTGCACGCTGGCGTGGCGGTCGGCTTGGCCACCGCCATCGTGTAATGACGTGCGCGACGGTGTGCTTGTACTCTTTTTTGCCTTGTGTTAGGGGAGCGAGGATTTTTTTTAGCGAGGCAAGCACGATAATAATAAAGTTTCTATTTTTATCTCCCCAATATAATTATAAACTGCAGCAGCAAAATGGTTGACATTTGCAAATTTTTGTTCACACAACAAACAAGTTTTTTTTCGTGATAAAAAAAAAAAAAAAGAAAAACAGTACAGGGTTGGGCCCCACTCCGGTCCCCGGCCGCCGCCCAACCTCATCTCCGTCCACTTCATCACCGGATCTGACTCTGCGGCGAAGGTCTCAAGGTAGTCGAGAGCGTTCTCTGCTGCCGACGACACGGCTGCCGTCGCCGCCGCGTCCGCCTTACGATACGTGCCCAGGCCTCCACCTTCGGCGCTTTTGCCGGTGACGGCAGGTACCCTAGCTATCTGCATTCGGATCTGGTCTGATCCAGTTGCAAGTGTGGATCTGTCTGCATTGGTTTTGATTTTGTGCAATTAATTTCGTGGTTCTCGTTAGCAGTCCTTTTGTTTACCAGAATCGATTGATTTGATCATTCTTGTTTCACGATTACAATTGGACTAGCAACGAAACTGCCATATCACTGTGCACCAATAGAACATTTCTATTTGGTTTTTTATTCCATTCCTAATCAATAGCTAGTGGAAATAATGTCAGGTCTAAACTGCTGTAAATATGCCGCCTCATACATCTGTTTCAGGCTTTCAGCATGTCTGGATTGTACATGCTTGGTTCATACACTTGACTACAGTCAGCTCTAGGATTAAGAAAATAACCGTTACCTTAGTTTTTTTTTTTAAAGCTACCCAGGTGGATTGGAACATTTCATTGGCCTATGAGTCTCCAAAAAAAAAAAAAAAAAAAAAAAAAAAAAAAAAAAAAAAAAAAAAAAAAAACTATGTATTTACTAGGCATTAGAACATTTCCTTGTCTGAATCCGTATGACTAATTAGATGTGGCCCTGTTTTCCTTGGCAGTCAAACTGCCAATGAATTGTATTTTCCTTGCCCGGTATTCCTGGTGCACTTTGCTTTACTGTTTCCCGCCTTGAGCTATTTCCTTGGCTGTCTAAAGCCCTTAAGGTAATTCAGTTTTCTGGTAGTGTGTGAGTAGCATTAGCTGTGCTCATTAATGCATAATAAGTCTGTTTAATTTTGAAGGTCTGGGGTTGCAGTTTGCTTGTTCTGAACTCTAATTTTAAATTCTCAAATGTAAGGGCTGTGCAATAAGTGAACTATGGTACCTTTTTGTTTTAAGTTAAACCAGTACCCTTTAACTGATTATGCAGACAAAATGAAAATTTCATTTCTTACTACACATTTCATATTTTTTCTGGTTAATGGGCCACATTTGTCAAGCAAATAATGTGTAATAGACTAGCTGAATGCCCTTGTATTGCTATGGGAAAAACAAATGTACAATCCGATTATGTCATACAACCACCATTTCACTTGATGACCAACATCAAGTGTTAAACTGTAGTATGGGCCAAATATATACTGATCTGTACTCGGTTACTGAGCCTCAAAAGTCATGTCATCTACCCTATTTATGCTACTAACTCATTTCATTCATAATTACTTAATTGGCTTGTCTGGTTGGTTTTTTTTCTTCGTTTTTTCCTTGCTGTAAATTTTTTCCACCCGGGTAACCCATTTCCATTACGAATAATGGAAATAAATTGTAGCAGTATTACAGAGGGGATCAGCCTGAGTTGATAACTTGAGATTCATCTTATCCTTTGTCATTGAAAGGACAGCTGGTAGCTCACGACCTTTCACATTGAATGGCTGGTGACTTTCCAGTCTTTGGTCACCTTGAACCTGAACATTGCTAATCAAGCATGTAACATGACTTGGTACTTGAAAAAGAAATCATGCTATAGAAGAATCACACTTGTTCAAAACTTCAAATATGAGTAGGGCCACTATGAAGTTCATCATTATTAAGAGATTGAGGATAATTCTACCCAGCCAGGTGGACCATTTTGGTGTTTGTTACAAGATGTTCTGCCTTTTCAAAAAGGAAGCATCGGCATATTCGAGAAAAGAAGGAAACATAGAGATAATACTTAAGGTATTCCTTTGTTCATGGGATGTTATTTTACTATCCATTGCTAAGTCATAAAAGAAAACAAAAAACCATCCATGTGTGAACAGACAAGTAACTTAATATGGTTAGCCAAATAAAAACATAGATGCGCCTCAATCTTACAGCTTGTCGTAATGTGAGTACCACCACCAGAAGCATAAACAGAAAAATGGTGAAAGGAGCAGTGCAGAACGTAATAGGAGTGATTATATATGTACTTTTTAAGTAGGAGAGATACTGAAAGCACTGCCGAAGACCTTGTTGAGTTTTTAAGTTTATAGTGAGATGTTTCACAAGTTGATGTTTAGCAATTACTCTACTAAAATCATCGTGAAAGTACCTTGCTTTCACTGATGTGTTCAGTGAGAGCATGCAGCCTTCAAAACAGAAATCTCGACACTAGTAGACTGCAAAGCTGAAAGCTGGAAAGGATTGATGTTTTCTCTATGTTGCAAGTGAAAGCGCAATGGTCAACAATCATAATGGCATGCCACTTATACACTTAATTTAAGGTGTTTTCATTGATGTTTAGTTCAATCTCATCAATTTTCATCAGTCTATTGAGCCCCATTGTATTTTCTACACTCCAGCACTTATTGCTTTCTTAATTTAATGAGCCCTCAGCTCTCCTTCCCATTCAAATAAAATAATTACTTAATTGCTATATTCTCAAAATTGTTGTTATTTTTGGAGTTTTATTCAATGAAAAGCTTCCACTGTGGACTTCCATGACTCCATGAGTGACTAGTTTCGGATTGTTTTTCTCTCTCTAACAAGTAGAGCCTGAACTGGCCCCAGGCTTGTTGAAGGCCATTTGGCCATTTGGGGGCCACCCGGATGGTGGCCTGACCCAAACAGTCTAACCAGTTCCTTTCGTTAAATGTGAATGGAAGCCTTTCCTTAAGGTTGTTTGTGCTTTCGCTGGCTATAGTGCATTTACATCTTCTAACAAACAAATGCTTTGAATTTCAGGCTCTCTCATTTGATTTTAACATGTTTGCACCTGTAAACACATGCATCGGAGAATTATAATATATGCCTTTTGCATGTGGCAAAAGTTTTACATGTGGCTCCAAACTAAGAAGAGCCCATGCCAAGTCATAAGAAAAGGTACTGCTAATTGCTTAAACCTATGTAGTCATCATTCAAGGTGCACATGGCCTTGTGGTTGATTGCTGCAGCATTTACCTTTTTTTACATCCTAAGTAAGTAAAAATAATTGGTAAAAGATGTTGGGAATATGCCCTAGAGGTAATCATAGAGATGATGATATTCTGCCTGTATCCATGATATATAAAGTGTCCATTGAATATCCATTAAAGACAACTTGTATTGATTGGCAATTATGTGAATTGCCTGTGGAACTCTTTTACTTGTGTGGCTATTCTATATTCGTCCCTGGTCGGAGTTCATGTGAGGACACACATGAATATTAGACTAGCACATTATTAGTTGATGACTATGTTTCACAAGTCATGGACATGGAGATGTCGAACTAATAATGTGGGCACATGTATGACATGTAGGCTGGACTGACCCGACATGAGATTGTCTCTATACACATCATATACGTTATGTCCTTTGACCTGAGATTGTTGTATGTACTCGAGATGTGTATCGACTTGCTTAGGGACTGACAAACGCTACTCCGTCACTGGGTAGTTATAAAGGATGTCTTCGGGTTGGTCGAGAAGCATGCTGCGAGACATAGACAATCAAGATGGGACTTGCCCCTCTCTATTGAGAGCGATATCACTGGATCACTCAAGTGATTGGATCAACAAATGCATGGCCGTGCTTGGGTTAAGTGTTAACCCACGAGTTGAACCATATATCATGAGGCAAGGGAGTAACTTGTATATGGTCGTAGTGGTTCGTCGATATGATCATTTGCGTACGCATAGGAGTTGTCATGCCTTGCTAGAGGCCATTGTCGGCTATTGGGCGAATAGGAGTATTCGGCCCATGTCTATGTGTGCGTGAACCCATAGGGTCGCACGCTTAAGAGGCTGGAAGCCTAATTCGAGTTGGACTCGAATTAGACAAGGCTTAGGGTTTCTAATGCGTCTCCAATTCGGAAAGCACATGAGAGACACCTATATAAGAAGAGGGGAGGGGCGTGGCCATACAAACAACCAATCCACGCCTTCGGGCAGCCACCACCGCCCTCCACGCTCTCGCCTTCGCTCCTCGCGGACCTAGCGAGTCCGGAGGCGCATCGCTTCTTCCTCGTACGTGTGTGACACCTCGGAGGTGCTGCATCCGGAGCACAAGGACGAACCGCACGAACCGCAAGTGGTGGGAGGAGTTGCTGGACGACCACGCAACCGCACGGCACCTGCGACGCGTTCGACTACATCGAGTCGTCTTCCGCGCATCTGCGCGTCTAAAGGTAATCCCGTAATCTGTAACTAGTAGTAGATCCCGGGCGATGAGGTAGAAAAAGTTTTGTTTTACGCTGCGTAGCACCCTCATAACCCTTCAGTGGTATCGGAGCTCTATCTTTACGTTGTTATAGGTTCGGATGTCGCATATGATATGCGCGGTTTTAGATGAGTCTACGATCTTGGTTCATGATCTTGCCGCGTTGGTCTTGTAACGATCTACTCGTAACGGTCGGAATTCCGCCATCCGAGTTAAGTGATACATGTAAATCCAATCACGGCGAGTTAGAGATCAATCGAGATTGATCGAATTGAACCCTAGGTCAAGTGCCGAGCGCATGTGATGCGCGGCGGTGGCAGATTGGATCAGCCACCGGGCGCCGGGTTGCTTTGAGAAAAGTTCTGTTCGTAAAACAGCCATAACTTTTTAACTGTAACTCGGATCGAGACGATTCTTAAACGAAAGTTGTAGAGAAAAAAATTTTACATCCACCCCAAACCTTTGGTTTGGTCCGAGTCAGATTTGCGAAAAACGGCTTGGAAGATAGAGTTTTTCGCAATTTACTCTTTGTAGTCGGAATCGGTTATCTCTATTTTGCAGGTTTTGTTGACCGGTATAGCCCTTATATGTATATGATGCATGTATAATTAAGATGGCATACATGGATCGTGGAGATGGAGATCACCATGATGAACAGATTGATGAGATGGAGATCTCAAAAAGAACAATGGGCTATACCAAGTCATATCTGTGTTTATGCCGTTCTTACCATGTTCTACTTTCATATGCTATAATGTTTTTGTCTACATTCGTGCGGTAATGAAGTAGAACGATCCTCGTAATGTTTAAGTTTGTGCTCCCCCAAACCTTGCACTTTGTCATGTCTTGTACTATCGATGGTGGGTCTATGAAATTAGGGTGCCATCGATTTTCCTTGACTAGACAGGTTCGTATCGGATACTTACGAAAGGTTTGGTTGCTTAAACAAGGTCATCCTAACGGTTAGGGACCTTGGAGCATGAGAAGTTGGTAACCCAAGCATAGAGATGCTATCCAACAACAAGAGTCATATGGGATATGATTAGCAAAGAGTTGCTTACCGATCTATCATGTCTTCTAGCGGTGATGCTAAAGCTCACTAGTCGACTTGCTAGTTGTGGGTCTTGAATCACTAAGTTTCAATCGAGGGATATTGATTTTAGTGGGAGTAAATCATATTTGATATTATTTACTCTATCATGGATATTTTGTCTTAGTATTTTGCATTACTTTTGTTGTAGATTAAATAGTGTCTTCTAAGCAACCATTTACTTTGCGTTCGATTCTTGAGAAAGATAAGTTGAATGGAACAAATTATGCGGATTGGATCCGCAATCGAGAATTGTTCTCGGGGAGAAAAAGGAGGAATATCTAGACACCCCCTTACCGAGATGAGCCTGCGAAGGTCGGTGGCCAAGTGTTGGCGGTCCGAACAAGCCTAACTTTAAGAGAAAGAAGGGTCAAAGAAAAAAGGCAAGGCTAAAGATGAGATCTCTAAGCCGCTCCGCCCGCCCCCCCAAAGCTGGACCACCGGGCGATGCTAAATGCTTTCATTGTGGTAAGAATGGTCACTGGAAGAGAAACTGCAAGGTTGTACTTAGCGTCCTTAGAGAAGGACGGCGGTAGTAAAGGTACTACCGCTCATACGCTTGTTGTTTATGTTACAGACATCTTCCTCGCTAACTCTTATATCAATTCTTGGGTATTTGATACCGGATCGGTTGCTCATATTTGCAATACGATGCAAGGAATGATAAGAAGTAGAAGCGTGAAGAAAGGAGAGGTTGATTTCCGCGTGGGCAACAATGCAAGAGTTGCTTCGTTGAACGACGGACGATGCAACTTCACCGCCGTCGGGATTTGTCATGGAATTGAATAATTGTTATTTTGTTCCTAGTCTAAGTCGAAACATTATGTCACCTTCATGTTTGATGAAGGATGGTTATTCATTTGCGAGTAAAGACAATGGTTGTGTTATCTCGAAGAATGATATGTTTGTGGCTCTTGTATCCATTGTGAATGGATTATTTATTTTAAATCTTGATGATGCACACCGTCTGTAATGTTAATGCTAAAAGGCCTCGGCTTAATGAGTTAAGTCCTACATATATGTGGCATTGTCGTTTGGGTCATATAAATGAAAATCGCATGAAGAGGCTCCATGATGATGGACTTCTAACTTCGTTTGATTTTGAATCTTACGAGACATGTGAGGCTTGCCTTTTAGGCAAGATGACCAAGACGCCTTTCTCGGGTTTTCCCGAGAGAGCGTCGACTTATTGGAACTAGTACATAGTGATGTATGTGGACCAATGAGCACGACAGCTAGAGGCGGTTTTCAATACTTCATAACTTTTACGATGACTTTAGTAGATATGGCTATGTCTACCTAATGAAGCATAAGTCGAAACATTTGAAAAGTTCAAAGAATTTCGAATGAAGTAGAGAACCAACATGGCAAGAAAATTAAGGCCTTGCGATCCGATCGTAGAGGCGAATATTTGAGTCATGAGTTTAGCAATCATCTTAAGAGTTGCGGAATTGTTCCACGCTTACGCCACTTGGAACGCCACGAGAGAAATGGCGTGTCGAGCGGCGTAATCGGACTTTGTTGGACATGGTTCGGTCTATGATGAGCCAATCGGACCTACCTTTATCGTTTTGGGGATATGCTCTAGAAACAGTTCGCTTTCACATTGAATAGAGTACCATCTAAGTCCGTAGTTAAGACACCATATGAGATATGGACTGGGAAGAGTCCTAGTTTGTCTTTTCTAAAAAAATTTGGGGTTGTGAGGTTTATGTCAAACGGCTTATATCGGATAAGCTAACACCCAAATCGGACAAGTGTTTTTTCGTGGGATATCCAAAGGAAACTTTAGGATATTACTTCTACAACCGCTCAGAGGGCAAAGTGTTTGTTGCTCGAAACGGTGTTTTCTTAGAGAAAGAGTTTCTCAAAAGAGAAGAGTGGACAAAAGGTGTATCTTGAAGAAGTTCAAGATGAGCCGGAGAAGGACTCTACGAGTGATGCTAATGTAGCGAACAAGTTGAGATGCCCGTGGCCACGAAACACCTCCACAACCACGAAGATCGCAAGACTTCGCGAGTTGCGTGGGGATCTGTTATTGTTGAACGATGACGAACCCGCAACATACGCGAAGCTATGATGGACTCGAGATTCCGAGCAATGGCAGAGTGCCATGAGATCCGAGATAGATTCCATGGGAAATAATCAAGTTTGGAACTTGGTTGACCCGCTCGATGGTGTTAGACCCATCAAGTGCAAATGGATCTATAAAAAGAAGAAAGATATGGACGGAAATGTTCACGTCTATAAAGCTCGACTTGTCGCAAAGGGTTTTCGGCAAGTTCAAGGAATTGACTACGACGAGACATTCTCTCCAAAGAGCGATGCTTAAATCTATCCGGATCATTCTAGCAATAGCGCCTATTTCGATTATGAAATTTGCGAGATGGATGTTAAAACAGACCTTTCTAAATGGAAATTTGGAAGAGGACGTGTATATGATACGGCCCAAGGTTTTGTTGATCCAAATAATGCTGGAAAAATATGCAAGCTTAAGAAATCTATTTATGGGTTAAAGCAAGCATCTCGGAGTTGGAACATTCATTTTGATGAGGTTGTCAAAGGGTTTGGCTTCCGTCGGAATGAAGAAGAGCCTTGTGTTTACCAAAAGGCTAGTGGGAGCTTATTTGTTGTATTTCTAATCTTGTATGTGGATGACATACTATTGATTGGGAATGACATTCCTATGTTGCAATCTGTAAAGACTTCACCGAATAATAGTTTTTCTATGAAGGATTTGGGAGATGCGATACATCTTGGGCATTAAGATCTATAGAGATAGGTCGAAAAGGCTAATAGATTATGCCAAGATACATATATTGACAAGGTGTTGAAACGGTTCAACATGAAGCAATCCAAGAAAGGGTTCTTGCCTATGTCACATGGTATGCGCTTTAGCGACAAGCAATGTCCTTCATCGATGAAGAGCGCAAACGCATGAGTAAGGTTCCATATGCTTCGGCAAATCGGTTCCATCATGTATGCCATGATATGTACTCGCCCGAGATGTCTCATATGCTCTAAGTGTTGCGAGCGGTACCAAGGCAATCCTGGTGAGAGTCACTGGATGCTGGTTAAAAACATCCTTAAGTACTTGAGAAGAACTAAGGATGAGTTCCTGATCTATGGAGGTTTGGAAGAGCTCGTTGTAAATGGTTACACCGATGCTAGCTTCCAAACTGATGTAGATGATTCACAATCTCAATCAGGTTTCGTGTTCACGGTAAATGGTGGTGCAGTAAGCTGGAAAAGTTCCAAGCAGGAGACAGTATCCGATTCTACAACAGAAGCCGAGTACATTGCGGCTTCTGAAGCTGCAAAGGAAAGGTGAAATTAAGATATGCAAAATACACACGGATTTGAATATAGCAGATCCGTTGACGAAGGCCCTTCCACAGCCTAAGCATGAGGCGCACATGAGGTCTATGGGGATTAGACATCTTAGAGATTAACTCTAGTGCAAGTGGGAGACTGTTGGGAATATGCCCTAGAGGTAATCATAGAGATGATGATATTCACTTTGTATCCATGATATATAAAGTGTCCATTGAATATCCATTAAAAACAACTTGTATTGATTGGCAATTATGTGAATTGCCTGTGGAACTCTTTTACTTGTGTGGCTATTCTATATTCGTCTCGGGTCGGAGTTCATGTGAGGACACACATGAATATTAGACTAGCACATTATTAGTTGATGACTATGTTTCACAAGTCATGGACATGGAGATGTCGAACTAATAATGTGGGCACATGTATGACATGTAGGCTGGATCGACCCGACATGAGATTGTCTCTATACACATCATATACGTTATGTCCTTTGACCCGAGATTGTTGTATGTACTCGAGATGTGTATCGACTTGCTTAGGGACCGACAAACGCTACTCCGTCACCGGGTAGTTATAAAGGATGTCTTCGGGTTTGTCGAGAAGCATGCCGCGAGACATAGACAATCAAGATGGGACTTGCCCCTCTCTATTGAGAGCGATATCACTTGGATCACTCAAGTGATTGGATCAACAAATGCATGGCCGTGCTTGGGTTAAGTGTTAACCCACGAGTTGAACCATATATCATGAGGCAAGGGAGTAACTTGTATATGGTCGTAGTGGTTCGTCGATATGATCATTTGCGTACGCATAGGAGTTGTCATGCCTTGCTAGAGGCCGCTGTCGCCTATTGGGCGAATAGGAGTATTCGGCCCATGTCTATGTGTGCGTGAACCCATAGGGTCGCACGCTTAAGAGGCTGGAAGCCTAATTCGAGTTGGACTCGAATTAGACAAGGCTTAGGGTTTCTAATGCGTCTCCAATTCGGAAAGCACATGAGAGACACCTATATAAGAAGAGGGGAGGGGCGTGGCCATACAAACAACCAATCCACGCCTTCAGGCAGCCACCGTCGCCCTCCACGCTCTCGCCTTCGCTCCTCGCGGACCTAGCAGTCCGGAGGCGCATCGCTTCTTCCTCGTACGTGTGTGACACCTCGGAGGTGCTGCATCTGGAGCACAAGGACGAACCGCACGAACCGCAAGTGGTGGGAGGAGTTGCTGGACGACCACGCAACTGCACGGCACTGCTGCGACGCGTTCGACTACATCGAGTCGTCTTCCGCTGCATCTGCGCGTCTAAAGGTAATCCCGTAATCTGTAACTAGTAGTAGATCCTGGGCGATGAGGTAGAAAAAGTTTTGTTTTCTGGCTAGCGTAGCACCCTCATAACCCTTCAAAAGATTCTCTTAACCAACTATTTTTCTATACTAGTCCTAGTGTGCCAGAATAATAATATATTGCAGTATTGCTCAGTGCTGCTGCTCGATTTGTCCTTCTGTTGTGTGTTGTGCTTATGCTATAATTCTATGTTATCAGCCTATGAACCTCTGTGTAGATGCCTTCCCATGCATTTATTTCATTCTATGTTACTTATGAAACTATAAAGATCTCAAAGGATGAGGTTACATCGATAAATAAGTCCTTCAAATGCATTTATTTTTTAATATCAGGTGAAGGGCATATCAAATTCTCTGCTTATCATGTTATCTGTGCGTGAACATAGGACTATAGAAACAGCTTTCTCCCTGACAATTGAGATATTGTTTGGACTATTCAGCAAGCATAACTGATTAACTGGCTAACTGCATATGGCAGCCAGTTATACAGAGGAAAACTGTGGTTGCAATGAGTTGCAGTAGTTTGTCAGTAATCTCATATCAATTTACAATTGTAGTTAAAACTGATTAAATAATCTTTTTAAGTTCCATGGTGTTACTATGTAAATTCATTTTTGCTAATGTGATTTTTGTTTACTCTTTCTGTGTCAATGCAAAGTTTGCATATATCCATGGTCTTTCGAAAGATGTTGTGGCTTTTCTGCGAGTTTAACTGATTGTGTATTACAGTTGCACAAGTAAAAGGAAAATCTCAGGTTGCAATAAATTGCAGCACCCCTAACTCTCAGATTCATGTCATATTGATTTAATATAACTTACTCAACTAAACAACCATTCTTTAGATTGAAATAATCATTTTTTAAAAGTTCCATAGCATGTTTTTGTAAATTTTACAATTATTAGTATAACCTTTGCATACTCTTCCCACGCTAGTTGATTGTGTCCATTTGTGGTCTTGATGCAGACTGAAACACCTGTTCCATTGCAAGTTCAACATACACCATGAGCAGAGAAACCACAAAGGGCCCTGAAGCCTTCAACTCCAGCAACAACTACAAGCTTTGCTGATCATCGATATGCCTGCCCCAACAAAGCATACATTCAAAGTGATAAATTGGGCCAAGTAAAAACTCAGCTCCTGAACACGATCAAGAGGAAAATGGTAAGCTCGGTGTTTCTGCTAGTCAGCATGTAGTGACTGAACTTACATATCGGTATAACTATGCTGATGTTGGTGAGATTGCGGCAAACCCCAAAAGAAGCAAGATGAACCCTGTGCACAAGGTCCAGTCATCCAAAATCTACAATTGCTATTTTCCCTTCCCCAGACCCCGCAGTGCGGGAGCCTATGGCACTGGGTACGCCCAAGATTTGAGACTGATGCCTTCTGACATCAGTGGTGTCAGGAACCAAGATGATAGTGAAGAGACCGAAGAAGACGGAGGCAACGGCATTGAAGAGGCTAGAGATATGGCAGCAATGATGATGATGAGGAAACACCAGATGAAGGTTGACCTCTATTTAAGTTTGGACATGTAGATAGAGATAGATGAGGTGGTTTGTTATAGTTTCTGCAAACCCTAAATCAATGCAGTCATGGGGAATTTCAAGCTTTAACCTTAGCTAGTAGTTCACTCAGATGGTGCATCCATATATTGTACTCGTTTATCTGCTCCTAAATGTTTACTCCCCTATGTTCCAGAGTGACTAACTCCCCTATAATTTGGATATGTTTTCCTTGTAATAAATTTTCATTTGAAATGTTACTCACTTCATTATTTTATTAGATGAACTAGGTAGTTGCAAAACCCATTCATGCAGACATGCAGTTTACCGTAAACATGTTTTATTTAATACAATCTACTGAATTTCTCTGGCAAATCATTCAGAGTGTGAAACTGTTTAGCCTTAAACATGCATCGATATATTGTACTCTGTTTTATCTGCTCCTGAATATTCGGTTCCCCATGCGACAGAGTGGCTAATTGCCACATCTGTGTGAGATAAGATGGAGTCTGTTTCCTTGACACAAGTTCTGATCTGAAACGTTGCTCACTTCAGTTCAATTGTTATGCAGTTTAACCATGAACAGGCTTTTACTTATTTAGGCAGATAACTCTCAGGTGCCTGCCTACTGTTGGGTCATGCCAACATGACTTGGAGAATAGGTGTCAGTGCCACCAGGAGTGAAGACAGCGAGCTAATGCTTTCTATATTGTTCCTCAGCTCTGCAGCTTCCTCCATGGAGAATTGGAGATGCCATACGCGCTGGCGATGACGCTGGCCGTGCGCTCAAGACAGAGTTCTTCCCAGCAATGTGGCTGACCAAGCAAGTCGATCTACATCCGCACATCAGGTTGGCGGCGCAGGGGCGAGTTTGCCTTTTGTGTTTGTGGGAAGTCCTCTGAGATCGTGTGAGATTCCATGTCTTCACTTGAGATGGCGGGTGTTACGTTTGCTACTTCATCTCAAGACACGTGTTATCATATTCATTCCCAGACTCTCTGAGTCTTTATTACTCAAAAAAAAAAAAAAAAAAAAAATCTCCCAGTCTCTCTTTTCCGCGTGATGACATCAGGCTACGTAAGCAAATCATGAGTGACGAATTCGTGTGCGCCAGGGTTCCGTCAGCGCCGACATGGTCATGGACTTCCAGAGCACGAAATCGACTGATATACGCTGTGTTAGCTTGAGATCACTGGTTTTAGCCATGCATGTACACTTTTCATTTTCAACATCTTCTGCGTTTTCCATTGAAATCGCTTTCATAGCCGATGAGGCTGCGGAAAGAAGCAGCGTCGGGGCCTTTTGTTTCCTGGCCGCGTGATCAGACCCCACGCATCAGTGTGTTGTGTTTTCCATTGAGATCCCTTGTGTTTTAGTGACATCCCTTGAGTTGTATTGAGATGTCCTGTGTTTCCGTGAGATCAGTGGTGCCGCCGCCTGACATGCACCGTGTGTGCTCTGTTTTCCCTTGAATTGCGCTGACATGCACCGTGTTCCAGTGACATGGTCCGTCAGCCGCTGAGGACCTGTGTGTTGCTTGAGTTCTATTGAGATGCACCGAGTTTCCGTGAGATAGTGGTGCCGATTGTCGATTGCATGGGCTATAAATATGCATGGTTAGACAAAACAGGAAAACACGAACCCGATCGAGCATTGTGTAGGAAAGGAACAACAGCCAACAGCTCCATAGTTTTGTCTGTGCGTTTGTTTTTGTTCAGAGCCAGGATTTGATGCCATGCCTTCTTCTTTCTTGCATTAATTCATCGACCTTACCCTAGCTAGCCTCTCTCGCCTTGTGATCTCTGTTTCAATTCAGGACGACGATGGATCATCGGATCGGGAAGCAGTAGCGCAGGAGTGATCATGGCCGCGTGGGAGACCGTGGTAGCTGACGTGGCGTCCGTTCTGCAGATCTTGGGCGTCGACGTCACGACTCTTATCAACTTCACCTTCGGGGCGCTCTGTCTGCGCTCCTGCAAGCTCGAGCGCACCAAGCTGAAGCAACGTGCGTCGGAGCTCCAGGGCCTAGCACGTTTGCTTACCGGGATTCGTGCTGAGGAGGCGATGAGGGCGATGGGCCTGTGGGAGGAGACCAAGCTGGCAATCCAGCGAGCTAACGATCTCGTGGAGGCCTACGACAAAAGCTCCGTCTTCCACGTCCTCTGCAACAGCAGGCGCATGGAGAGGGAGATGAACGAGACGCGCCGCCGCGTCAGCAACTGCTACAAGCTCGCTGTCGGCATACACGCCGGCGTCGCCGTGATCTGCATTATCGGCCATGCAGATGCAGGCCAAATACGATAGACGCAAAATCATGCATCATGTGTGTGTGATAATAATAATAAGAATGTGTGCTGTACTCTTTTTTTTCCCTCGTAGGGGCGGGAGGGTTTTTTTAATGAGGCAAGCACATTGTAACGAACACAAAACACATGATGAATAATAATTTTTCTCTGCCCCCCCACACCCCCCCCCCGAAAAAAAAAAAAAAAAAAACTATTGCTACATCGCTAATGGTTCGTATAAAAAAGAACAAAGAAAAATGTTTGATGTTTGGATTTTCTTTTTTTCTTTTTTTTTTTTTTTTTTTTAAGAATCGGATTATGTTTGGAAATGGTGTCACGATAAGTCCAACCTTGGGCTGTAAAACTGTAAAGCCCACGACGTATGCTCTCCGGCCCATGAAACAACGACCCACATCTGCTCAAATAAATAAATAAATAAAAATGAAACAACGACCCACAAGGTCCAGAAGCACTCTCGCCGCCGGCCTACCGTCGCCCCTCGCCGCCTCTGGTCTCTCCGTCCACAATCGGTCAACGGTTTCCTCTCACGCGGTGATCTGCTAGGGTTCGTCGCCTCGACTTCTCAGATCTTGGCAACAGAAGAAGTGAGGATATCGATGATGGGTTCTCAGAGAAGGGAGCGTTGTTGGAGTTTTGTGTTGGAGCTGCACCAAGGTGGCTTGACGAAGGGAAGACCAATTGAGTGCGACGGTGAAGGGGCAGGTCGACATGCTTCTTTCCCTCACACTGTGACGGAAGGTATGCAACCAAAATCCCTTCTATAGCTCAAATAGTCTCATGCTGGAGGTGGATTGGTTTTTGTTCTCTTCTGATAAGTTGCTTCTAGTTTAGATCGAAGAGGATGATTCTTCATCTTTAGGAAATTACTTGTTAGTCAGGTGTAGGTGTTTGTTTTCATGAACTGAGGATGGAAAGCATGTTAAGGTCTATGTGATTTTGCTATTTCTGGTTTTATATTCTGTATAAGTTCATTCCAAAAACGTACAGCCACACTGTATTCTCAGCCAAAGAAATGTCCTTTGGTTTTTATAATAGAAGAGGTTTTATGACCTAGGGGGACTGGGCTTCTATGGGTTAGTTTGACAGATTGTGCAGTCACAACTAGAACTGTATTAGCAATTAAAATGCCACATCATTGTGTAACTATGTTTTTAAGGCGTCGCCTGGCGTCCGAGCGTTTTTTGAACCTGGGCGTCGTGCTCGCCGCGAGGAGCGCGCGTATGGCGTCGCCTTGGCACAATAGACGTCGCCTAGTCGTCGAATCTGCTCAGGCGGACGCCGCAGCAGGGGAAAAACGCGTCCGCGCGGGGGGAAAATGCCTCCCGCGGGAGAAAGAGCGGCGCGTCGCGCGCGCGGGAAACAGAGGAGTGAAAGCGCGGGAAAGGGAGGCAAGAGGGGGGAGAGAGAAGAGCGCAGCGGCCGACGGCTCACCTGAAATCGGGCGCGGGAAACGAAAGCTGCTGCTGGCCAAGACTCCCCAATCCATATCGCATCAGTCGAGAGAGAGAGAGGGAAAGGGAAAGGAAGGAGGGAGGAGGAGAGAAGAGGGCGGCGGGCCGGCGGCGCACCTCAAATCCAGCACCGGCACCGGCGAACCGGTCCGCCGCGCGAGTCCGCCCTGTCGGCGCGACTCCCGCGTCCCGCCCCGTCCACGACCGACCCGGTCTGTCCGCGTCCGCGTCCCGTCCCCATCCATGACCGACCCCGCCCCCGTCCGCAACTCCCGCGTCCCAGCCCCCATCGGCGACTGCTGCGTCCCCGTCCGCGACCGACCCCGCCCCATCCGTGTCTCACAGCATTGGTGCGTGTTTCCCTCCTCTTCCTCCCCTTCTTTGCTGCTCTTCCCGTCTTCCTCCCTCCTGCCTCTGTTCTACCTCTCCTTCCTCTGCTCTGCACTCTGCTCTGCACTCTGCTCTGCACTCTGCGCCCTGCTCTTTCTTTCCTCGACTTCTTCTACTCTGCTCTTTCTTTCCTCTGCTCCTCTGTTTGTATGGCGTCGCCTCGCCTAGCGCCTAAAGCGCCTAGGCGTCTGGAAGGGGGTCGAGCGCCGCAACTCGCCTTACCGCCTTAAAAACATAGTTGTGTAACTCTCAATTTGTGCATTATTATTCCTAGTGTTCCTTTGCTCAGATCGTTTCAGTTGCAAAGTAACACCGGTAATCTTGTTCATGACACGTGCTTGTTTTATGTGCTTCCAAATTTTAATGCAATGTTTGTTTAGCACTATGTGCTCAATCTGTAGTCTACGAACATGAGCTTTGGCGGTTACCGCCCGACACGAAAAGTTATTTACTTGGCGGTTAGAACGTTTCCTTGTCCGTGTGACAAATTTCCCTTGGCATCCTAGGAAACGATCCTTGGGGGCCCAAAACCACCAATGAAATATATTTTCCTTGCCTATTCTTGGCGAACTTTGCTCGACGATTTCCTGCCATTAGCTATTTCCTTAGCGGTTTTGGTCGTTGTCTTGGTGTCTTACGGCCCTCGAGGTAATCCGGTTTCCTGGTAGTGTGTCCATTCCAATTGAAGCATGTGAGTTGGAGTAGCCGAGCTCATGAATGAGTAACAATTTCTTTGGATATGAATCCGAAAGCTCTCGAATTTCTGATAGATACATGCACCTTTTTTTTCCTCGAACTATGCAAGAGAGTTGCGTGTCATTTCATTAAGGTAGAAGAAAAACACAAGTCTGGTTAGACCCTACTCGAGTACAGTACAGCAACACCACACACACCCGCACCAAAGAAAATAAAGACGAAGCGCCACGGGAATTGCCCCAAGAAACGACCTGATACCTACAGCACCTAAAAACCCAGGGTCAACGGCCTGGCCAAGAGCTCCTGCAGCTTTTTTGCTCCAGCACTACACCAAAGATTACCTTCAGTGCAGACTGCCCGATGGACCTCCTGAATGCAGGGCCTAAAATGGTCAAAGACACATGAGTTACGATGTTTCCAAACTTCTCAGGCAACCAGGATTATCAATGAGTTGTCCCTTCCTCAGTTCCTTGGGCACCGATGAGATTGCTGTCCACCATCACTTAGAGAAGCGAGAAACAGAAGGGTCAGGCGTCAGATTAATGAGGCCCAGCTGTTGAAAGATAAGAGCCCATATTTGGCGAGTGAAAACACAGCCAACTAGTAGATGGTGAATGGTTTCCTCGGCTTGATCACACAGAGGGCAAGCCACTGGATGAGACAGACCCCTTTGTGCGAGGCGATCAGCAGTCCAACACCAGTTGTGGAAAACTAACCAGATACAAAACTTGCAGCGGGGAGGTGCCCAGCTCTTCCAGATCCTTTTCCAGGGGCCAAACTTGATCGTTCCCACAAAGAATGCCGCATTGGCTGATTTGCTGGTGTACTGTCCAGATTGGGTTACCTTCCAAGTATACTGGTCTGGAACTTCTTGTTGCAGGACCATTCCATCCACCATGTCCCATAACTGCAGGTACTCAATAAGGACTTGAATTGTGAGAGCCCCCTTAATGTCATCTACCCATCTTCGGTTCTGAAGTGCTTGAGCAATAGTCCGTCTCTTGGCTGTTTTCTTATACATGTACCTTAAATCAAAGAAGAAAATGATTCTTGAATCTTCATCTTTTAGGAGATTGGAGGTTGGAGGCGGAGGTTGGAGGCGGAAGAGACAGAGAAGGGGTGGACCGGCGGAGGTTGGACTGTTGGAGGCGGAAGTCACGAGAGTTGCGGCGGCGCTGGAGTCTGGAGCGAACAGGATTGGGATTGGGAGCAGAGAGATAAACGCTCGGTGGGTGAGGGTAGGGGCACATGGGCTGCCTAATGGGCTGGGCCAGACCACTTCTTATTCCTTTCCTTTTTCTTTTTCCTTTCTTTTTTCCTTTTTCTCTCTTCACCATCGTCCATCTACTACTCTGAGCTGCCATTTTAATTTTTTATTAAATTGTTAAGGCGTCGCCTCGCCTTACGCCTTACTCGCTTAAGCGTAAGGCGGTAGTCAGTCGCCACGCCTCGCCTTATCGCCTTGAAAACATTGAATGGTCGTAAGACCTACAACATAAGTGTTACAAGATGATGGCGAGGAGCCGTCATCGCAGCAAGCACACTATCTACGGGATTCCAAAAGTCATATTACATGTTTAACAAGTTTTGCGACCATAAACTAACAAACTGAACAATGGTGGAGTATCCAGCCTCACTCCAGTCCTCCGCTTCCCGCTGCGCAGCTTGGACGATTTGCAACATAGTCAACACTGTCCCGTTAAATACTCTGCGATTCCTCTCTTTCCAGATTGTCCAGGTGATGAGCAACAGCATCGTGTCAAAGGGAGGCCGACTGTCCTCTGATAAACGTGACCTCTGATGAAGCCACCAAGTTCCGAGACTCTCCTCGGCTGCCGGCACTAGCGCTTGCAGGCCAAGAGGCATCAGCAAGGCATGCCAAAGCTGTCTGGCGACTACGCAACCCACAAACAGATGGTCACTAGTCTCTGATGCTTGCCCACACAAGTTGCAGTCGTCATCGTCCTGCAAACCATGTCTCATACGCCTGTTGGCTGTCCATACTTTATAATACAAGTGGTTTTATGACCTAGGGGCACTGGGCTTCTATGGTTTAGTTTGACAGACTGTGCAGTCACAACTAGAACTGTGCTAGCAATTAAAGTGCCACATCATTGTGCAACTCTTAGTTTGTGCATTATTATTCCTAGTGTTCCTTTTGTTCATGCTCAGATTGTTTCAGTTGCAAACTGACACCGGTAATCTTGTTCATGGCACAAGTGCTTGTTTTATGTGTTTCCAAATTTTAATGCAATGTTTGGTTAGCACGATATGCTCAACCTGTAGTCTAGGAACATGAGCTTTGGCGGTTACCGCCCGACAGGAAAAGTTATTTACTTGTGGTTAGAACATTTACTTGTCCTTGTGACAAATTTTCCTTGGCAGCCTAGGAAATGATCCTTGGGGGGCCAAAACCACGAAGGAAATGTATTTCCCTTTCCTATTCTTGGCGGACTTTGCTCGACGGTTTCCTGACATTAGCTATTTCCTTAGTGGTTTTGGTGGTTACCTTGGAGTTTTACGGCCCTCAAGGTAATTCAGTTTACTAGTAGTGTGCCCATTCCTATTGAAGCATGTGAGTTGGAGAAGCCATGCTCATTAATGAGTAACTTTGCTCTTGGCGGTTACGAGCCCCAAAGAAAAGTTAATTACTTGGTGGTTGTAACATTTCCTTGTCCGTTTGACAAAGTAGATGTGGGTGGCCCCATTTTAGTCTTCTATTCTGTAGCTCAAATAGTCTGGTGATAGAGGTGGATTGATTTCTGTTCGTTTTTATCCTGTTGTTATGTGTTGGTTTTGTGCAAATTTCATGGACCTGGTTAGCAGTCCTTTTAACAGAATCGATTTTTTTTTGGGGGGGGGGGGGGGGGTTGGGTGGTGTATGATGTGTTCATGTGCACACATGTATGTAATTTACTAGGTAGATTTTGTCTATACTATGGTTCTATCAGCTCCCAGATGCTGCTTTGCTTTGAGCTAGCACTGCCTTGGTGTGCCTCCGATGCAGCTCTTTCAGGTTGATATGAATCTGAAAGCTCTCGAATTTCTGATAGATACATGTACCTTAGATCAAAAAAGAAAATGATTCTTGAATCTTTATCTTTAGGAGATTACTTGTTACTCTGGTGTGGGTGCTAACATCTATTTTAATACATCTATCTGATGACAGAAAATGTTAATGTTAATGTTATTTTGTTATTTCTGGTTTTATCTGAGGACAGAAAATGTGTTGACTACCAGTCAACTCTAGGATTAAGAATACCTTGGCGGTTACCAGCCCCCAGGAAACTTGTTTACTTCGTGGCTACAACATTTCCTTGTCCGTATGAGAAACTAGATGCGGCCCTATTTTCCTTGGCAGCCAAGGAAATCTATTTCCTTTGCCCTCTAGGATAAAGCTATTTCCTTGGTGGTTTACAGCCCTCAAGGAAATTCAGTTTCCTGCTAGTGTGTGTCCATTCCTGTTGAACCATCTGAATAGGAACAGACGAGCTCATTAATTATAAATGAATAATTTTGAAATTCCTGAAATTTCGGGGTTGTGGTTTACTTTATCTGAATCCTGGTTTTAGATTCTCGAATGTATGGGCTATGCAATAAGGTAACTATAGGCTACCTTTTTGTTTTAGGATAAACCAATATGCTTTAACTGATTCTTTATTTTCTACTAAATAATACATTTCATACTTTTTCTCATTAAGGGAATACATTTGTCAAGCAGAGAATATGGAGCAGATTAGCTGAATGCCAAAGCCAAACAAATTGCTATATGGTTATGTCATACGGCAACCATTTCTCTCGACCAACATCAGGTGTTAAACTCGAGTGTGGGGCAAAACATATACTGATTGTGTCCTCGCTATTGAAACTCAAAACTAGTGTTGACATGGTTGGTTTGTTTTGTTTTCTTCCTTTCTTTTCCTTGCTACAATTGATCCATCCCGAGTTGAGATTCATCTTATTCTAAATCATTCAAAGGACAGCCGGTAACTCATGAGCTTTCACAATGAATGTCCTGTGTCGTTCCAGCCTTTGCCTCTTTAGTCACTTTGAACCACCAACATTGATAACCAAGCATGTAACATCAACTCAGCACTGAAAAAGAAGTCATGCTATGGAAGAACATACCTTGTTTAAATATGAGTAGGACCACTATGAATTTCATCATTATTACGAGGGCGAGGATGATTCTCTCCAGCCAGGTTTACACCATTTTGGTGTTTGTGACCAGATGTTCTGCCTTGTCAGAAAGGAAACATAGAAACAATACATAAGGTATGCCTTTGTTCAAAGGATGTTGTTTTTACTATCCAATGCTAAGGCATAAAAGAAAGCACATAACCATTCATTTATGAACAGACAAGTGAGCAACTTAATATGGGCAATCAAATAGAAACATGTATGCACCTCAATCTTACACCTCTGTCGTAATGTGTGAGTACCACCACCAAAAACATAAACAAAAAATGGAGCAGTGCAGAACGCACAAGGGGTGATCAGATCTGGCTACATCTTGGGTCTCAGCACGAGGAGCAGTGTGGAATGCAAAAGGAGGTGCAGACCGCAGAGCGGCAATGGACTTTGGGAAGCAGGATCTATACTTTTTAAGTTGGAGAGGTACTGAAGTGGCTGATAAAAAACCTATTTGAGTTCTTGAGTTTAGTCTTTAGTGTGATGCTTCATAAGCTGATGTTCAGCAATTACACCACTCAAATCATTGTGAAAGTACCTTGCTTTCACTGATGTGTTCAGTTAGAGCACGTAGCCTTGAGGACAGAAATCTCTCAGCACTAGAGTGCAAAGCTGAAAGCTGGAAAGGAGTGATGTTTTCTCGCCATTGCAGTCATGTGGCAACTATAATATATAATGGTGAACTATAATATATAATGGCATGCCAACTATATCTAATTCAAGGTGTTCTGTTTGATGTTCAGTTCAATCTAATCAATTTTCATTGGGTCTATCCAGCCCCATTGTATTTTGTATATACTCAAGTAGTCAATTACTTTTCTTAATATTAATGATGTGCAGCTCTCCTGCCCGTTCAAGAAAACAAGTACTTAATTGCTATGATGCCTCATTGTTGCTACTTTTGGAGTTTTATACAGTGAAAAGCTTTTATTGTTGGTTTCCATGACTCCATGAATGACTAGTTTCAAATTGCTTTTTTTCATGTGACAATTAGAGCCCTTAACTAGCCCCAGCCTTGTTCCCATTTGGGGGCCACCAGGATGGTGGGCTGACTCAAAACAACCTAACCAGTTTTTTCGTTTAATGTGAATGGATGCCTTTTCTCAAGGTTGTGTGTTCTTTGGCTATAGCGCATTTACATCTTCTAACAAATAAATGTTTTGAATTCCAGGCCTTCTCATTGGATTTTTAAATTACGGTGACCTCAAAACAAATGCATCAGAGAATTATAACATATATGCTGTTTCCCAGCATCCGGCAGAAGATTTACAATTGGCTCCAAACTAAGAGCCCATGTCAAGTCACATGAATAGGTTTACTGCTATTGTGCTTAAACTTTGTACTCCTCATTCAGGTGCATTGCCCCTGTGGTTGCTTGTTTGCATTGTTTATTTTTTATCTCTAAGTTACATCCTAGTAAAAATTATCAGTAAAAGATTCTCTTAACCAACTACTTCCTCCGTTCCAAATTATGTCGCTTTGACTTTTTGGTACATCCATTTTTCTATGCATCTAGATATAATAATATGTCTAGATACATAGCAAAATGGATGAACCAAAAAATTCACGACTTATAATTTGGAACGGAGGGAGTATAGTCATTCTTCAAAACTTCCAATAATCTTTCTTTAAAGGTCCCATAGCATACAACCTTTACATACTCTTCCCATCTGTAATTGATTCTGTCTATTGGATCATGGTGCAGACTGGAATTTCTGTTGCAGTGCAACATGTGGCACTAGCAGGGAAACCGCATGTTACCCCAAAGCCTTCTTCTGACTCCCATCAACAAGAAGCTGTGCTGATCAGTGATCGCCCATATGTCTGTCCCTATGAAGGTTGTGACAAAGCATACATTCACAGTTACAAATTGAACCTTCGTCTAAAAACTCAGCATCCTCAACACTGCCAAGAGGAAAATGGTAAGGTCAGTGCTTCTGCTGCTCAGCATGCTGCGAATGAACAGACCTCTGAGGTTGGTGAGATTGCACCAAACCCCCAAAGGAGCAAGCATAAAGGTCTGCTCATCCAAAGTCTACAATGCCAAGATCTCGAGAGCGATGCCTTCTGACATCAGTGGTGTCAGGAACCAGTGGCCAGGTAAAGCTGCGTACCAAGATGATAGTGAAGATACCAAAGAAGACGGGGGAAACAACATTGAAGATGGCTGGAGATATGGCAACAATGATGATGATGAGGAAGCACCAGATGAAGATTACCTTTATTTAGGTTTGGAAATGTAGATAGATGAGGTGGTCGGTTAGCCTTTAGTTTCTGCAAACTCTAAACCAATGCAGTCATGTGCAAACTCTAAACCAATGCAGTCATGGGGAATTTCAAGCTTTAGCCTCAGGCAGTAGTTCATTCAGATGGTGAATCGATATATTGTACTCAGTTATCTGCTACTAAATGTTCACTCGTCTATTTTCCGGAGTAACTAATTGCCACATCTATGTGATAGTTTGAATATGTTTTTCCTTGGAATAAATTTTCATTTGAAATGTTACTCACTTCCTTATTTTATTAGATGAACTAGATAGTTGAAAACCCCATCCATGCAACATGCAATTTAGTCATAAACATGTTTTATTTACTATAAACTACTTATTTTTCAGGCAAACCACTCGAGTGTCAGAACAGTTTAGCATTAAGCATGCATCGATATATTGTACTCTGTTTTTCTGCTCCTGAATATTCAGTTCCCCATGTGGCAGGGTGACTAATTACCACATCTATGTGAGATAAGGTGGACTCTGCTTGCTTGACACAAGTTCTCATTTGAAACGTTAAACACTTCAGTTGTTTTATTTGACGAGCTATGTTGTTTTTTTTTCGAAAATGTGCGCTGCACGTGCCTCATTAAGAAGAAGATAGAGTTTTTTTAAGTTACATTCTGACCATCGACATGGCGAGCTGCCATGGATGGTGCAGACGGCACACTAGACACAAATCGCCGGCTTAAACAGCGGAGCTTCGAGTGGCGTACTGTAAGAGGAAACTGGTTTGCTCTGGAGCGTCGGAATCCTAGGTAGCCCTAGTCGACCGGACTGGGGAACACCGCTAGCGGCCTGTAGCCGGCGCCGACCCAGGCCTCAGCTTCGTCCTTGATTCGTAGAAGCACCGCAGTCGTCGTGGAAGCCGCGCCGTCGAAGGTCCTACTGTTCGACGAGCTATGTTGTTGATGAAAGATGGCGCATCGTTATATTGTATACTCTGTTATCTGCTCCTGAATATTCGGTTCCCCATGGGACAGAGTGACTAATTGCCACATCTATTACCAAGATAAGTTGGAATCTGTTTCGTTGACACAAGTTCTCTGTTATCCATGCAGTTTAACCATTAGCAGTTTAACTAGGTAGCTCAAAAACTAATCCATGCAGACATGCAGTTTTGCCATAAACATGTTTTGTATACAACAATATATTTTTTTTATTTTTCTGGCAAATCCCACGAGCATCAAACAGTTTAGCCGTAAATGCAGTTACGTTCGTCCTTATTAACATCAGCATGATGAGCCGGAGCAGGATAAGAGTATACTAGTGAAAAAAGAAGGCCTTTGCGAACACATGGCTTTTCCATAGCCATTGTGTAGCGCTTTTGTGATGCAGTGATTGTCAACACAACACAAGTGTGTGTATCTGCTAACCGATGGCACGCGGTTTCGTGTCAAACAATGGTGTCTCTTGGCTTGTGTTGTTTGCAGGTGTCGAGCTCGGAGACGGTGGTCGACGGTTGGTGAAGATCAAGTAGGGCGTGCCGTGCCGACGGACCGGGTGCGGTGAAGGGCGGACGTGAGGCTTGGATCGAGGGACCTGAGGACCGGGCGGCCAGCCGTGGTGGCTGACAGCTTGGACATCGACAAGCGCAAGTGTACACGGCGGGGGACGCGTACGGGCTACGCTACTCGCGGAGGGTTTGGTGGTTTGTCCTCAAAACCATCGACGACGGTTTGGTGGTTTCGCCTCAAAACCATCAATGGCGGGTTTCCCTGGTTTGCGCCTCAAAACCGGGGTGGAGGTCCAGCGCGGACGGACGGCACGTGGCGGCATCGGGGAGATTGCTTGGAAGCAAGGCTACCGGTGAGGAGGCGCGGTGGCCGTCGGATCAAGAGAAGTCTGAGTTGGACCCTTATGCCTCTGGCTAAGTGGTTTGGCTCTTCATGTATTCAATGGCAAAGAAGGAATGTAAAATAGTCTTGCCCCTTTAAATAAAGGATGAGGGTCTCCCTTCCCCCTCACCTCTTTACCTCTTGCATTTTTTTCTTTCTTCCTTTTAGGTTTTCCCTTCCTCTAGTTGCTTGGTGAGAGAGAGGTCCATGAATCCTTGATTCATGCTCGAACCAGCTTGTGGCAAGCGAGGCGCCGAGTTCTCGCTGTTTCCTCCGGGCTCAAATGATTTGTCTGTGATCTTGTGATGCCTTTTGTGTTCATCCTGAGTTCCCCTCTCCCCCTCTAGTTCTCGGTGTGATTTCTTCGTTTCGAGACCATTTTAGTTCGTTCTTTTTGCGTTGGATCGATCTATGACACAAGAGTGAAGTTTCCACCGAAGGAAATCAGCTGATTCCTCTTGAGATCGAAGATCCACGCGTTTTGGTCTCCGGGTGTGCAAGAACGCTTTTCTCCGCCCCCTTTTCGATTTCTCCCTCCTCTCTTCGAATTGGCCGATGATCTCTTGGAGTTAGGCTCTCCTCTGCATAAGCAACAACTCTACCAAATTTGGTTGCAAGAGGATTTGATTTGAGAGAGATCGGGACGAATCTTGATCAAGGCGATTTTCGGGCGATTCTGTTTCTGTGCACGCGGACAGTCCGACCGTCGGGGTTCGGTAGCGACTGTTCATCTGCTTTGCTGACGTGGCAGTTCTTCACTCGCGGACAGTCCGCCCGTTCTGCGCGGACAGTCCGCGGTTGTGTTTTTGGCCTGAACTGTTGAGTGAGCCGGACAGTCCGCAGGTGTATACAGCAGACTGTCCGCGCTTCTTCTTCAGATCAGAACCGAGCTCTCGATTTCCTGTTTTTTCTGGGATTTTGACCCGCGGACAGTCCGGCTATAAATCGCGGACAGTCCAACGGTCACCTGTGAGCAGTGTCCAGAACTTGCTCAGTTCGGTTTGTTTTCTGGAGATTTGCCCGCGGACAGTCTGGCCCACGTGACGCGGACAGTCCGACGTTGGCTTTCGATCTTGTGTCTAGAACCTGTTCCGAGAAGTTGTTTTTCCCAGGTTTTGCCCTCGGACCGTCCGACTCTGAATCTCGGACAGTCCGAGCTCACGGACAGTCCGACCTTGAACCCTCGGACAGTCCGGTCTGAGTTCCCAGACAGTTCGCCGTTGCCTTTCCGGTGTGTCCAGACTCAGTCTTCCGCAGTTGTGTTTTTCAATTTGCTTCGTCGGACAGTCCGGACTCTCCGGCCGGACTGTCCGCCGAGTGTGCTGGTGAAGCATCTTCTCTCCAGTTTGCGATCGTTTATGCTCCGATTGTTTTACCACTTCTTCCGCTACTCTTGTGGTGATCCGCTGTGTTCCTTGGGAACATCCACCCTCTCAATAGGGTCGTGATCACCATGTTTTTGTGTATCGCATCTTGGGGTGCTTTGTCGAGCCGAGGACCTAAAAGTTTCGAAAGAAATTTTTAAGGCTCCCATTCACCCCCGCCCCCCTGGTCGCCCTTACCGGTCCTTCAGCCTTTGATACATATATCCAGCAGCTTGTACGCGTGCTAAATACGTTACTGAAGCCGATAATTTTCCCTCGGCATGGTGGATGTGTATGTCACATATGCTTGAATCTAATTACATTTACTCTTCGTAAGTTCGTAATGTCAAACAGGGTCTTCAAATTATACCATGAAAAAAAATCAAAATCAAAACACATAAATCTTACATTCTTACTAGACAAATTTCATTGTAGACAGATGGACTTTATACGTCCCAAGGTACCCTCCAATGCTCCCAGCAATGGTCACTGCAGGTTCTATCCAATATGTTTAATCCACTACCACACCAGAGATGTTTGAATGATTAATTCACTGAAATGCAATAATATTCAGTGTATCCTTATAATTCATAATCAAACAGTTAAGCATTTTAATACATATTTTGTTCCTATGATAACATAAGCAGTTAGCCACTTTTGAGTCGATACTATACAAGATATTAAACAGAGAATAGGCCACCGGTTTCGTTGTGGACAAGGAGAAATTGGTGACTTCTACCTTATCTTGAGATATCTCGATTTGTTCTTAAAAACTTTGAGTCTATTGATCTTTTATCTAATTTTTATGCATTGATATGTAACTTGTGATAACTTGTACCTTCTTTGTTCTAAATTATAATTTTTTTTTTGCTTTTCTAAATACATTGCTTTTAGTACGTATCTAGATAATATATTTAAGTGCACCGTAAAAGGTAAGTATCTAAAAACTAAAATATCTTATAATTTGGAATTAAGGGAGTGACATATATGCTAGTGTATATGAAATACATGTGTTTTTCATTTAGATGTTGTTACTGTTAGTGTGCACATTAAAGTCCTAATGATGCATATAAGAAAGAAATGGTACGAAGAACGTATCAATGGGCAAGTCAAATCAAAACAGTAAAAAAAAGATGAAATAGTGCACCAGATGATTACGGTGGTCAGAAAGTATCAAGGCTGGAAAAAGACATCAATGTATAGTCCGAATGCTCCAGTGGCCTGGAAATTCAATGCAATGGACATCAAGCTCGATGAAAAATGTCCCGGTGAATAAAGAAATGAACTGACCGAACTATTCGTCCCTAGAGTGCTGGAACCACATTAGTTTTTCAAAAGTGTCTCTAAAATGACTCAAACCTGATTTGGATGTACTCTTATCCGCCTCAATCTATATGTGTTGAAGTGAATTGGGATGAAAAATAGTTTAAGTTTCACCCCAATTTACTCCAACACATATGGATTCGGACAAGCCTTCAGGTGGAGTGGGGGAAATGTTTCTCCACACGTCTCTGAAAATAGTGGTAATTATGGACTCTTCAACATGTAGCATATATAATCACCTGTGCACTAGTGAAATCATCACTCGTTGCAGCAGTCGTAATGTGCCCCTGTGAATTAGTGTGGAGGTTATTTTGACTGTGGAGTACCAGGTTGACGTTGACCACCACCTGTCAAGTATCGGACAATTGCTTCGGTACGGGAGTAGTAGTTTCTAGCCATTACCATGTTGCCTTGTCGACTGAGTGCTGATCTGTTGCGGCTGGCGTTGCTAATGGTAATATCCCCGTTTAGATAATATCCTCGTTTAGATTCGCTAGAACAGTGTCCAGCTCGAAGTCTGAATGTGAAACAAGACTATATTATTAAATACGTAATAAAATAAAACGACACGAGCCATTTTGTCTCGACATAGTACTCCTATATACCACATCATAAATACGGGATAAAGAGAGAATAGCTCCTTGCCTTCAGCACAGTACCCCTTGCCTTCAGCACTACTAAGTACCCCGGGATGATCACCAACTTGCCCAAGCATGCCTGGACCAAGGCCTTCCAATCCAATGGACGTCCTGAATGAAAAATAAATTGCACCGACAAGATGAATACGTGTGCTGTGTGGATATATATTTTGGTTGTCTCGACAGTCAAAAATACATAAAAAAATTATTGCCATATGGTATAGAAATCAAACCAGAACATTCTTTTCTGATAGTGATTTTAAACTTGTTATGAAAACCAGGTTGAGTTCTAAGATTGTTTAATGCTGACGTGGAGCGGTTTTGACCTATTTTATTTTTATCTACTTATAGAGTATGATTTGGCCTATAAATCTTTGAAATATATATGAAGGACGGACCAAATTGTAGATGGTTTTATTGTTGAAATCAACATCAAATTGATAATGAGAATGATTTAGAGTTTAGCTATTTTACACCCACAATATGGAAGCTATATTCTTATACATCGTCTTTGCAAAAGTGGTAAAGGCCTTCAGAGTTTAGCCAGTTACAGTATTTTTTGCTCCAATAATAATCAAGACGAATATGAAGCCTTGCTATTCAGTTTAGAGCTAGCTCTTGAAATCCATATTGTGACATGTCGCAACTTTTGGCAATTAATTTTACTGCTAGTGGTGCAACAAGTTTCCAAGGTGTTTAAGTCTTTAGATCGATTGCTAAATGGTTTTCTCGATAAATGCCTAGGAATCATATTATATTCTGATGAGTTCTCTTAAATGTGCCTCCTCCGTCAGTCAATTTCTAGAGGCTGAACCTTACGATGCTCGCCTATGTTAATAGCCATTTTTAGAGACAGATATATTAGAAGTTTGCCTCTATTAATCAATGACAAAGGCGACTGCCTCTGTAAAAAGTAGATTAACAGATGCAGTTTCCTAGTATGCCCACCTATGCAAATAATTAATAGAGACATGTATTTTCTTGAGACCCATCTAACCATTTACTGTTTATGTGAGAGTCTATAAGTCATACTCCTCCATCTTGTAATATAGCGCATTCTAGGATTCAAAATTTGTCCTTAAATATAAGGAACAATGTGGATTTTATTACATGGGGGATAGCTAACACCCCAGGGGATAGCTATCCATGGGCTCTCATGGACACCAAGTGGCGCACCGGATGGTTGGATGGGGATTACTCTTTGTGGTAAAAGAAGTACAACACCAAACCATGTTTAGGCCTTGTTTAGATTCCCGACTCGGGGGGCAGCCGATTCGGCACAGTGCCGTCCCCGAGCACTGTAAAGACTTTTGTTGTTTGTGGTAATGTTTGTCAAATCTTGATTAATTAGGTTTAAAATGCTCATCTCGCAAAGCACAACAAAACTGTGCAATTAGTTTTTGATTTCATCTACATTTAAGATCTACGTGCATACGCCGACACTTTGATGTGATGGGAAATCTTCTTTTTTACATAAATGGAATTTGGGAGTGAATGTTGGTATCTAAACAAGGCCTTAGCCTTTTTGTGACGCGGGACCACACGCTGCCAATTGCCCAAGCGCAAGTCACATGTTCGAGGACCACCCCCTCCCCTCATATTTCTCTCACCTCTCTCTCCCCCCCCTCAAAACCTAAGAATGGACCGCATGCCACAGGTTGGTGTTGCTTTGCACATTTTGCACCGTGTTTCTCTCTCCACATGGATGGCCGGGCCCGTCTGTCAGTGATAGAGCATGTGACTTGGTCTCAAAGTTTTCGGGTAGCGTAGGCACAGGACGGAGCGGTGGGGGTCCACTTTTTGGCAGAAGGGCATCGGCCTTTTGAGAACAAGTACAGCTCACAAGCTAGACCCGATTCCTCTCTGTAACCATGCTGCATGGGCATCTGCTTATATGCACGATCTCCGAATTTTGTGGGTAATCAGCTCCAAATCATTATATCTAATTAATCATATATCCAATTCTTAATTTGTTTTCATCATAATATTTCTTTTAATTTTATCTACATAAGAGGATCTGACATGACCATACTTCCTTGGAAAAAATTAGATGCGTTTGGGTTTTTCCATAATATTTTTTTCTCAATAATCTATGATTAGCACATAAAACCAGCTGAATTGGGCCCAATTCTTGACTTCAACAATAATGGTCAAACAATTATAAATTAGAGGTACGTCATTTTTCAAGGTAAAAAGAACATCCGCATGAAATACACATGCTCGTATAAATTGTTTGGTCTTTTCTGGTATGAGGGAGAGACCATTTTTTTTTTTTTTTTTTTTGATAAAACTGGAGGGGCTGAGGAGCCCCTACAGGACTTTATTTAAAAATAATAGAGTAGCAAAATACAGGGCTAAACAGGGTACAAAAAAGTGGGAAATTAGGAAACAAAAAAGGTTAAAAAGAAAATGAACTCAAAGAGGAAGATTACAACAAGTTTTGGATCCATAAATCAAATGTATGAGAAAGTCTGGTCCTCGTCCTCAAGGAGAGAATTCTTAATTCCTTTTCAAATAAATTCTTAGCTGTCATGGTGCTTGGCTGCACACCCTTAAAAATGAGGTCATTCCGAGCTGTCCAAATGGCCCAACACATGAGGATTGCAGTTGACAGGAAGAAGCTTGGGTGAGACTGAGCTCTGATTTGATCAACAGCAGTGTAAATATTGATATCTCCCTGAAGGAAAATGCCAATTATTGCCCAGCAATCTTTAGCAAACTGACAGCCCAGAAAAAGGTGCTCCACTGTTTCTTCTGTTGCCAGGTTACATAACATACAATTGTAAGACTCAAGGTACATATGTTTCCTCCTTAGGATATTCCTTGTGCTTAGACGATCTTTGAGTAACAACCAGAAAAAAACTTTGTGTTTAGGCTAACAAAAACATTTCCAAAGCAATTTGAAGACTGCTGGAGGTTGTTGTTCACCAATCAGATGCTTATAAACATTTTTAGCTGAAAAAGCCCCCCACCGAGGAGTCTAGATGTCCTCAAGAGCAAGAAGGTGGAAGTGATCCCTGAAGGACCGTAGGATTTGCAGCTGTTGAAAGGCTTCCAAAGACAAAGGGAGGTGGAATAAATCTGGCAGGTGAGGATGAGATAAAAACTTTGACACATTTATATCCTTGTTTTTGGCAAAGGAGAAAAGCTCAGGATACTCAATTTTTAAGGGCTACTGAATCCAAGTATCAGACCAAAAAAGACAAGTCTTCCCATTCTGAATCTGTGCTGTACTAAAAGATTTAAACTCGTGCAGGAGCTTGAGTATGTCCCTCCACCAAAAAGAGCCTTTTCTAACATGATTAGGAAGCTTATCATTTGGATAATGTTTTCCCAGACCAAAGTAACCCAAGGGATGTCCTTCTTATTGAAGAATTTATCTAGGTTTTTCATAAGAAGAGCCTCATTATGCTTTTCTAGATCAATGACCCCCAAACCTCCTTCTTCTTTAGGAATACAAACTATCTCCCAGGCCGCTTTAGGGGGTTTTTTTAGAGTTAATGTCTGCACCTCTCAATAAACAGTGTCTTCTAAATTTATCAATTTGTTTGAGAACCCCTTTTGGAAGAGCCAGTGCACCCAAATGGAAAGTTGGTAAAGCTATGAGGACTGCATTAGTGATTTCAAGCCTGCCGGCCTGGGACAGAAACATGGAGGTGGAAGCAAGTCTTCTTTCACATTTAGAGACCAGAGGAAGGAAGTCAATAATTGTTGGTCTAGTAGTGCCAAGAGGGAGGCCCAAATAGGTGAAGGGAAAGGAACCCTTAGAGCAGCCGAAGGTGTTGGCCAGGTGAGAAAGTTTATCCTCAGAGATGTTGATTGGGACCATGAAAGATTTGTTGTAGTTGACTCTTAAACCAAAGTAGAAATAGAAAATGAATTGAGAATTGATTTCAAGAAGAACAATTGCCTAGCCTCCCTTTCCATAATAATCAAAGTGTCATCGGCATACTGAAGGATAGGAAAATCATCAGATGAGGAGATGGGCAAGGGCGGTGAAGCAAAACCGAGTCCTTGGCCTTGTTGAGCACCGATTGAAGAAGATCAGCGACAATGATAAAAAGAAGGGGAGAAAGAGAGTCTCCTTGCCTTACACCCCTTTTGCGGTGAATGTTTTTCCCAGAACTCCATTTAGCAACACTTTAGATGTACCAGAGCAAAGAATGTTTTTGATCCAAGCAATCCATTTTTGACCAAAACCTTTGGCATCCAAGATATCAAGAATAGTGTTATGTTCAATTTTGTCAAAGGCTTTCTCGAAATCTAGTTTTAAAATACTGATTTCTTTCTTAGAATGTTGATAGAGGTGGAGGTACTCAAATGCCCAGGCCAGACAATCTTGAATAGTCCTAGACTTGATGAAGCCATATTGATTTCTATGAATGATGGGAATGATCAAATTTTGGAGCCTATTAGCAAGGAGTTTGGTGATAAGCTTCAAGGAGGTGTTAAGGAGGGAGATGGGCCTGTAGTCAGAGATACAGGTGGCACTTTGAACTTTAGGAATCAAGGTGATGAAGGAAGAGTTGATACTTTGGAGGCAGATATTATTCTCTTGAAATGCCCAACATAAATCATAAAAATCCTGCTTGATGAAATTCCAACATTAATGAACTCATTACTAAAACCATCTGGGCCTGGAGATTTGTCATTGGGAAGATGTCTAACCACCCCATCAATTTCCTCAGTGGTAAACTTCTCTTCAAGAGTGTCTAAGTTGTCATATCTTTGGACAAGAGAAGAGAGGTCAAAGAACATACCACAATAGTTAGTCTGTCCAATTCTATCCTTGAAGGCATTCCAGATGAGCTCCTCTTTCCCCGGATGGGAAGAGACGATGTCCCCATTATCAGATCTGAGGGTTGTAATACAATTTCTTCTATACCTAATTGTTGCATTGGCATAAAAACACTTTGTCCTAGCATCTCCCAAAGTTGCCCACTTAATAGCCCTTCTTTGCTTCCAATAGATCCTTTGCTGCTCTAGTAAAGAGAGAATCTTTTCCGTTAGAATCATCCTAAAATTCCATTCCTCAAGGCTAAGATCTCTAAATTCTTCAAGTGAGTCAAGTAGCTGAATAGTGAGGGAAATATTACGATGGCGGTCTTCAAGTTAGAAAGACCGAAGCTCCAAGACTTGAGAGCACTTCTAAGGTTCTTGCATTTGTTAGTTATTATTTTGGCTTTATCTATGATGGATGGAGATGCGTGCCAGTTGTTCATCAAGACATTATTAAAATCATCCCTCAGCAACCAAAAATTCTCAAATCTAAAAACATGTGCCTTTGGGACATCAGTGGAAATGGTGATCAAGAGAGGAGTGTGGTCCGAAACCTCCCTGACTAAAGCTTTGCAGGAAGTTTCTGGGAAGACCAGAGACCAACTAGGATTAGTGAACACCCAATCAAGTTTCTCTAACAGAGGAGGCTGCTGCATATTAGACCAGGTAAATTTCTTTCCTTGAAGAGGAATGTCAATCAGGCCCAGTTGACTAATAACATTGTTGAAAAGCGCCATGTCATTGAAATCTGCTCCATCTCTATTTCTATTTTCAGGGTATCTATAGAGATTAAAGTCCCCCAGAATGATCCACTCTTCATCTTGTTGAAGTTCAACATTTTTCAACCAGTTTACAAATTCCCTCTTACCTTCTGGAGTGCAAGGTCGATACACATTCATCAAGTTCCAAGTAGTGTCACTTAGCCGGGAGGAAAAGTCCACTGCAGTAGCAGAACCAGCTATCAATTTTAGGGCACCTGCAAGTACAGAGGATTTCCAAGCTACCAAGAGACCCCTAGAAGCCCCAACCGAAGGGACAAAAAGGAAATAATCAAAACTGGGTGGAAGCACCTTCCTGATAAAGGCTGAATCTAACAGTTCTTTCTTTGTTTCCTGAAAGCAGACAATATCATAGTTGGCTTGCATAACTTTATTTTTATAGAGTCCCACTTTCTAACAACATTCAATCCCCTGACATTCCAGCACAGAACATTCCAATTTCTAGTTATGGATTGATTCATTGAATAAAGAAGAGTTTCTGATAAAGCGTAAACAACTGCCTGACTAGCCTAAGGCTTTAGAGCATAAGTTTGACCATAACCTGCTGATCCCTACATGCCAACAACCCATAAGAGCATGCACAATGTATACACCCGGCATCGGTAGTAACATGGGTCCAAGGGACAGAGGGTAGTAGTGATCCCCCCGGCTCACAATGTGGATCCTGCACAAGCTGGGGCCCGCAAAGAAAAAAATCTGATTCCCCAACCTCCTGCTCTCCTTCCCGCGACGGAGACGGAGAAGCTCCGGATCCCCAATCTCAGTTTCGCCTCCGTCAGAATCGACCGCCGCTGACTCCACGGCTCCTCCTACGGCGCCGCCACCTCCTCATCCTCGTATCCCCGAATGGCGCCGTCGCCGTACCCGTTGCCGGTCATCCTCATCTTCCCCGGCGGCAGCTTCCCTACTCCCTACTCGTCCTCGATCTGGCACAGCCATCTAAGACAACCTGTGCCGCCGGTTCATGAAGCTGAGCAAGAGCGTCGTGGTGTCCGTCAACAACTGGCGCCCCCCAAATACCGGTTCGGTTCCCGTGCGCTCCTCCTACCGAGCCAGATCTGCAGGCAACCGAACTCTCCAATCGGCCAACCATCATAAGCGCTACCTACCCATTTGCTATTCCTTTGTGCTCTGGCCATAGAGTACTAGTACGTGCAAGACAATCTACAAGTATTGCTAGAATCTCATTGGTGACAAATTAATACATTGATGAATTACAAATACAAGTACTCTTAAATAAGCATGTACATTCTAGCCGGTGAAAACAAATTAAACTAGTAAAGTACATGGTCGATCTGATACTAATACACTCTAATCTTGATGTTGCTGCCCGCCAAATTTCTGCCATATGTGCTCTATCAAATCTTCCTTGAGATGCCGATGTCCAGTTCGGTCACGAAATGGTCCTATTTTTCTCTAGGACCTCTGAAAATCCATAGATTGGGCCCTGGCTAAGACCTGTTATTTGGGCAGAAAATTAGCCTTGTTCATATGTGTTTTCATCTGGTATATTATAGGAACCTCTCTTATCCTCGACTATCATATTGTGTAAAATGACACATGCATACATTATATCTGCAAGCTCTTTCCTTTCCCAAAGACGTGCTGGGTGACGTATTATGCCCCAACATTTCTGCAAAACACCAAAAGCCCGTTCGACATCTTTTCTCGCTGATTCTTGATGCTGTGCATACAATTTATGCTTCTCACTTTGGGGTCTAGTGATTGATTTGGGAAATGTTGCCCAAGCTGGATAGATACCGTCAGCTAGGTAGTATCCCATGTTATATTGTTTCCCATTAACTGTAAACTCTACAGGTGGTGAGTATCCCATGTTATATTGTTTCCCATTAACTGTAAACTCTACAGGTGGTGCTCTTCCTTGTAGCACGTCTGTGAATAATGGGGACTGGTCTAATACATTAATATCATTGTTAGAACCAGCAGCCCCAAAAAATGCATGCCAAATCCATAGGTCCATCGATGCAACTGCTTCAAGCATGATGGTGCTTACTCCATAATCACCACGTGTAAATTGCCCCTTCCATGCAACTGGGCAATTTTGCCATTCCCAATGCATGCAATCAACACTACCCAACATTCCAAGAAATCCATGCACCTCACCAAAATGAAGTAAACGCTGAATATCTTCGTCAATAGGCCTACGCAGATATTGATGACCAAATAAGTGCCTCACACCTTGAACAAAGTTGATCATGCACTCCATTGCTGTGCTTTCTGCTACCCCAAATGATTCATCCATAAGATCAGCTGGGGTGCCATATGCCAACATTCGGATGGCAGCGGTGCATTTCTGCAATGGTGATAGACCCACCTTGCCAAATGCATCTTGCCTAAGAAGAAAATATGGTGACCAAACCCCAAGTGCATCTACAATGCGCAAAAATAGATGCTTCCTCATGCGAAATCTTCTACGAAACTGATCCTCATTGTATAAAGGATTGCTTGAGAAATACTTAGCAAACAATCTGTTGTGGTCACCTTCATGATCTCTATTGATGTACCTGTGTTTACAGCCCCCACGATGGTTCGAGGTACCACTTAGGCGAGCCAGCAGGTTCTCTTCAAGTTGAGCTTCAACTTGAGCCTCAATGGGATCATTAAATTCTTCCCACATCATCTCTTCAATCTTCTCACTATTCATGGACTCATCAGAATGACTAGAATGATCTTGTGAATCAGTAGACATCATTTATTTGGTAGTGGGATGCTTTGTTGTGTGGAAGCTGAAGGTAGTGTGTGTTGCTGAAGGTAGTGTGTGTTGTGTGGAAGCTGAAAGTAGTGTGTTGCTGCCTTGAACTACTGCTTGTATTTATAAGCTAGTGTATCTTTGCAGGAAACCAGGTATGCTGTCTTGTTTTTGTCTGTATTCCAACAGCCATGTCCTGCTTTTTCTGAACATGCCAACGGCTAGTTTTCAACAGCTAGTTTTTGCAACAACTAGTTTTTGTATGGTACAAATTATTCTATTGATCATTGTTGCATATGTTTTGTGCAGGTTAATCATATGGTTAATATGCCAGTTCAAGGTACCAGGAAGATGGATATGAATGAAAATATAAATATTCATTTGATACTGAATAGGAATACAAGCTTATCATAATGCTAAATGTTACAAACTTAGCTCTAAACACTAGGGGTACAAATGCTCTTATCACAATACTAAACATTACACTTGATACAAATGCTCTAAACACTAGGGCTACATATGCCACTTCCTGATCATTTATGCTTCAGCAATTTCTTGAGCTAACTTCTCCAGGACATCTTCATGCCTCTTTAGCTGTTTTTCCAGTAAAATTTGAAGTGTCTTTGTCCATCAATTTTGCATATGTCTCGGTATAGATCTCTTCTAGTTTGCACCCGCTTTTCTTTTGTTGATTCGATATGTTGCTTCTGTCCATTTTTCCATTGTCGCTTTCACTTTTATAGCTTCGTTAAAGAGAACGAAGTCTTGAGAAGGCCGATCCCCCAAAGGAGACGCTGACAATTTTTCCCTTTCCCTCTTAGCTTGGCTTTGGCTTTCTTCTGCCCATCAGGACGCTTCTCTTTGTGTCTACTTTCGTCTTCAGTGTCTTGGTTGGATGATGATGTGTATGCACCTGATTTTGAAATCTTAGTCCTCTTGTTGTTACTGTTCTCCCCCTCAACGATTCTTTGCCATTTTGGTAGATCCTTTAGGTCTTTCCACATATATTCTAATGTGAACTTTTTGCCATTATTTTGTGATTTAAACCACACATGAGCCCTCTTTAATATCATATCATCGGATTCTCCACTTCTCCAAGTGTTTTTAACTTGAGAATACACTCCACACCATTTTGTAATCTCCTTCTTGACACCTTTCCAGTGTGACTTGCATTGCTCAACTGTCCTTTTGCGGTCATTGCTTGGTGTATTGCTATTAAACTCTGCAGTTACAGCTCTCCAGTACTATTCTAATTTCTTGTCATTTCCATCTATGGGATCCACTGAGTTGTTTATCCAAGCATTAAGGAGCCTTATGTTCTCATCATCTGTCCAGTTGAGCCTAACACCTCTCATCCTTCCCTCTGCTCTTCCTCGGCCTCTTCTATCCCCTTTTCCTCTTCACCTCCGCTTGAATCTTCGACACTAACAAAGTTTTTCACTTCATGTGTTGCAGGGCATGGAGAGGCTGATTCAGATCCATGAGAAGAAGCACTTCCAACAGCTTGATTTGGTGAGTACCCCCAACTTTCTTGCTGCTGAAAACCTTGAGGACGAAAACCCATATACGAGATAGTTGGCTGGATGCCCAAATGGGTGAAAATTATGGAAATTAGGTGACAGGGATTGGGAGGAATGGATAGGATGTGCTTGGTGAAATGTTGAGGGAATTTGAGGAGGGGAGTCTTGTCTACTACTCCCTGAAGGCAGGCTTGAGGAGCCTTGGTTCAAAAGGTTCATGTAACCTCTATTGGTAGGATCCATCTCGTGTACAGAAGTTTGGTGGTGTGGTGATATGTGCTGAGTTTGCCTCTGTTTTGTAGAAGAAGCAGCACCAACAACGGTAGGAAACCGTACATGAAGCAGGAGGAGCAACGGCAGGAAAATGGTGGATTCAAAGAAGTGGCTGTACAGGAGGACCAACGGCTAGAATACAACTGCCCAACCGCTCTTCATTTTTGTAATGCAAACACTGTACAAATATTATTGTTTATTTCTTCTTACCACGAGTAGTACTACTACCTGGGATTTGTTACTACCTGCTCCCACAGTGTATCTACCCAAGAGTAAGAATGCATTAAATGCTTCCTCCCCCTTCCTACCCCCCGTTGCGGGTGCCCTAACAGGGCCAAAAGAAAGCCGAGCAGCATTGAAACTACTAAAACTTTTACAGTACTGGTTTACAAACAAGCCAAAAGCTAACTGCATTCCTGCACCCCATGCAATGTTCAAGGGCTGCTCAAAAGCTAACTGATCTTTTTCCCTATCCATGACAAACTTTTAGTTTCCTCCTCCTGATGCCTGGCTTTCCTCCCCTTCTTCTTGTGGCTGCTGCACCTCCAAGGCCTGAGAAGAGGAGTTCTCCACCAGAATCCTAGCCCTTGCCACTGAATGAGATTTGTGCCTCTTCATCTGCAGTAATTCATCATTTACCTCAGTGTCATCCAGGTCACAGAATTCATATGCAATCTTTTTAATTAATTCTTTTTAAGGATGGGGGGTTTCGTGCAACACATAAAGCACTTCTTATTAGGACAACCAGAAATTTTGAAGCCTTTAGCTGAGTTTCTAATCCTTGGACTTCGTCTTACCTCGGTTTCCACCATGGCACCTGATCTTTTCTGGTTTCTTTTCATTGAGCTAGGAGGAGGGGTCTCCACAGCAGCCCCCTTTCCTTTGTCAGCAGTATCAGGCTGCAGCAGCACCCTTGCTCTTGTCGGCCTCATCAGACACTGACAAACAGGAAAAGTTCAAGTCCATATTAAATATTCTATATTTTTTTTGGTTGGGCCTTGTTTAGATTCCCAAATTGGCAGCCAAATTCCATTATGCAAAAAAGATTCCCATCACATCAAAATACCGGCAAATGCATAGATACTAAATGTAGATGAAATCAAAAACTAATTACACAGTTTTATTGTACTTTGCGAGACGAACATTTTGAGCCTAATTAGTCAATGTTTAGATAATTTTTATCAAATACAAACGAAATCTTTACAAAGTGCGCATTTATGACAAAATGTCAACTTTGCAACCCCAAAGTTGGGCATCTAAACATGGCCTGGAGAAAACTTTGGTCGGCTTTCTGGCTCTAGGCTGTCACTGTACGGAGTGGGCACGTAATTAAAGAATGAACAGAGGAGCTTGGGGCGCACTGACGAGGTGCCACCAAGGTTTTTTTTACCGACCGATTAGCGCAAACCGCCGGGCTCCGGTAGCAGTTTACCGGACCGGTTTGTACCAAACCGCTCGGTAACCGGCTAAGTTTGAATTTGAATTCAAAAGTCGCTGCGATTCAGGTTAAGCCCGGCTTACCGAGCGGTTTGAGCGGTTTACCGCTCGGTTTGAGCGGTTTACACCATTGGCTTCAAAATTCAAATTTAAATTTTTTAAAAAAAATGCTAAAAAAATTCCTAAAAATACTTCATGATTTATAGAATCTAATGATGTCAAAATTTTTCAAATTTGAGTGTGTTTAGTATGTTTTTCGACCTTCATGATTTAATGGGCCTTAACGGGCCGGCTGTGTATTTTTTCTTTTTCTTTTTTTCAAACTTCTAAACGTCTAAATAAATACTAAACGAACTCAAATTTGAAAAATTTTTACACCATTGGCTTCTATAAATCATGAACTATTTTTAGGAATTTTTTAGCATTTTTTTTTCAAATTTTAAATTTGAATTTGGGGAATACCGAACCGGACCGGACCGGAACCGGTCCGGCCCGGTTAGCCCGGTTACCGCGGTAAACCGCGGTTTACCGAGCGGTTTAAAAAACCCTGGGTGCCACAGCCCACACAAGAACTCCAAGAAGGTGTGTGGCCACTGGCCATTTCGCGAGTTGCGCACTCTTCTGCAACCATCTCCTCCCCTCTCATATTTCTGATTTCTCTCACCTTCTCACTCCTCTCACTCCCGGGCGACGCATGTTGAGCGCTAGCCATGTCCCTACACTACGTACGGAACATCAAACCTTTCACATGCATTGAACGGCCAAATGCTGTGGTCCCCCGACAAAAAGGCTAGCAGCCTTACCATGAGACTGAAAAAGGAGAGAGAGGGCGCTAGGAGACGGCGGTGATTTTTCGGATCATGCGTGGCGAGGGCACTCCAATCTTGATGAGCTCATCGGCCAGTGAGGAAAAGAGGAGACGAAGGCAGGATGAACAGCGTGACTTCCTGCATGGCTGCATGCGCGCCAGCCCACGGTTTCCGGAAACCAGATGCAAGTTTACATTCAATCTGGGCACGGAAAACCGAATAACCGAAACCGAACCGAAATACCCGATGACCGAAACCGAACTGACCGAACCGAACCGATCGGTTTCGGTTCCTGTTCGGTTCCAGTATCTCAGTAACCGAATTTAGTACGGGTATTTCGGTTCCAGGCCTCGGGTAACCGAATTGACCCAAAAGAACCGAAATACATCTAAAGGCCCATGAAATACGGCCCAGCCCAACAACAGAGGTAAACCCTAGTATAAATATCACTCATTCACAGCCACACCGCCACACCCCTTCGGCCAAGTTCCTGCGTCGCATCCGCCGTCGCCTTGCGGTCGCGACCCCGACCCTTCCCTTGCCGACTCGCGACCTCCTGCTGCCGGTGCCGTCGCCCTCACTCCCCACCCTGTCGGCACCGCTACCGCCGCCCCCAATCCGGCCGCTCCCCGCACCTTCCCGCCCGCCGCCCTAATCCGGCCGCCGCCCCTAATCCGGCCGCTCCCACTCCTCCCCGGCGCCCCCAATCCGGCCGCTCCCCGCACCCTCCCCGCCGGCCGCCGCCCCCACTTCGTCCCTACGCGAACCGCGAAGGCTAGGCCGCGCGCTCGTCGGAGGAGCATCACACGGAGGCCGGGAGGCGGTGCTCATCGGCCGCACGTCATGTGGCCGCGGAGGCGAGGCAAGTGGGGCTATCCGGTGTATGGTGCGTTGCACATGCAGTGGAATGAGTGATTTTGTTGCTCTTCTAACTTGGAATGATGTTGAATTTTGTGAATTTTTTCCCTCTGTTCTTTGCACATCGGTTAGTTCGGTTAGAACCGAAACCGAACCGAAATAACCGAACCCGAATTTCCTCGGTTCCTCATTTTGTAAAGAACCGATCGGTCCCTGATTCTGCAGTAACCGAATTTCCTAATTAACCGAGGAACCGAACCGATCGGTTTCGGTTAACCGAATGCCCAGAGTGAGTTTGCATAGGAGTATCCAATAGCCGCGCCTATGCCTGTGGTCCAGCACGTACATCTCCTCACTGACTGATGGAGTGGAGTGGAGTGGAGTGTAGCCGATCTCTCATCTCTCAAATTTCTCTCACCTCTCAAGGGTGGATTTCAAGAAAGTTTTCAAATGTGGGGCCCATGTGCCAATTATTTTTTATATTAAAATATAGTCAATATCGGTCTTGTTTTATAGATTTAATTTCAAGGAGTATTCTAACGCAAACATATTACTGAAATAATACACAGTTTAGAAGCTACGGCTATTCAAAATTTCATAAATCATAAAAAATAAAGATGTACTATACTGTACCTCTTTTAGTCTTTCACATGCACAACATGCGTTTTTTAGTTAATGGCGTGGGCGGAGTGGTCCTACATGCTGCTACTGGTGGATGCATGCAACGAGTCTGGAGAAAAGGCAAAGCCTGCCAACACAGTTGAGTATGCAACGGGTGGTTGGTCCCTTTTTTTTTTTTTTTTTTTTAGGATGGAGAGCTATCCATCGTCGGGGGATAGAAAACACCGGTGCATGGAATATATTTCTGATATAAGGAATTCTAGAAGACAAAAGACCAGTTTTGCATTAAATAGTTTCTATTTTGTCAGCCAATCACCATTAATCATGTAGATGATAGGGTTTAATTAGAAAATAAAGTGAGGACACATACATCTTTTTTGTTATTTTTTAATCAGTCCTTAAATTTCTAGAATGCACTATATTAAGTAATAAGTATCCCTCATTTGCTCAGATATGGTAGGAAAATTCTGCAATTAATTAATGACGGATAGGGGGTTGCATGCTTGTTGTATTTACCTTGTTGTAGCATGTCGCCGAACTGGCCTAATTGCGTTTGCCGTCCTTGTAGATTTTCGTGTACAGGATTTATTCCTGAACGTGAGATATGTATCAAATAATTGCACGTAATAATAAACTAAGGAGGCAGCATCCTACTACTACACAGAGAAATTAGGAAAATTCTGCAATTAATTAATGGCAGATAGGTGGTTGCTTGCTTGTTATATTATATTTACCTTGTTGTAGCATGTCACCGAACTGGCCTAATTGCGTTTGCCGTCCTTGTAGATTTCCGTGTACAGGATTTATTCCTGAACGTGAGACGTGTATCAAATAATTGCATGTAATAATAAACTAAGGAGGCAGCATCCTACTACTACACAGAGAAATAGCATTAATATTGCCCTCCAAATAGGACTCACCCATCATTAGATTTGGTGATGAGGGATCAACATGACCTTGGTTATCATCAGGTTCGTCAGGCCTCAGCCAGTACCCTTCTTGGGAAGAAGTACCCTGATTATCATCCAATTTCTTAGTAGAATACAGAGAAGACAACATAAGAAATTTCAACTTTGAAAATGTCAAATGTCACTTCAAAGATATATTTTATGGTAGATCTAATTATACTAATTTGACATTGTGAGGTTTGATGCTTTTTTGTATATAACATTATTAGATCACTTTAATGAAGTTGATTTAAGACAAAGTTATATGATGCTCTGTATATCTCGATCTCTACTACTTCAAAAATGTAAGTTTTCTCCCGTCCCACATTTTTCTCTCTTGCGTCCTACAACTGGGCTAGAAAAAGTAAATGACGCCTTCCTTATTTATATTTACTGATAGAATTGATTAATGATGTCATTCCTTTTGATACATATGGAAAGAGGCCGTAATATAATGATGCATTTCCTTATTATAAAATGAAATTGATTAATGCATATGCACTCACTTAGTTATCATCGTGTTGCAACGCATGCATGTGCACTCATTTAGTTTAGCTAGGCTCGTTTAGATCGAGTAATAAACTTTTTGTAAGCTACTACAATAGACGACAGAGGGATCAAACCGGCTAACAGCTTTGGACGGTCGCATGTGAACTATAAATAACTACTCCGTATGTTATGTAGATAAGCTAGAGCTGTTTATAGCAGCTAACAGCTTATTTTAGTCCATCCAAAATTCGAAATACCTACTTTATACTATTGAAAAATGAGTATTTACCGTCTGGACCGAGGCAGTAAGATCAGAGGCAGTAAGATCAGAGTGTGCATAGGCTTGAGGTCGACCGATTGGTGCTGTCGTTAGGCGATTTTGTGTCGCACACGCATTTCGCGCATGACTAGGCTGCTCGCCCGCAGCATGTTCACCAAATTTTTGGGCGCTTTGACCTTGCCCTGAAGCTACAAGGAGAATATCAAGTGCTGAAATCTACTTCCATATTCCAAATCTAGATAGTAAAAATAATGTATCTACAAAAGCCAAAAACATCCTATAATTTGGAACAAAGAAGTTAAGGTAATAAGGAAATAATTCCTACATTGTGAGCATGATGTGCGCTGAAGTATGGTGCTGCTATTTATCCTTTTTCCTGAAATGAAATTGACATGAACATTATCCTTATCTTAAAAAGGTATTAAAAACAGAGTTGATAAAAGATACAATAAATATAAATGTTTTAACTTAACTTAAGGATAGAAAGAATCTGTAGTAGTCAGTAAGAATAAAACTACAAAAATAAAATAAAATTTAGATTCATGATTTTGTAACCTATATGATAAGTGGATATGGACTACGAGTATCTATTATGTTAGAGAATAAACAAATAAACAAAAAAGAAGAAAAATATACAATTCAATTTAAGTAACTCTTTTAGTCATATGTATTAAACATTAGCTAATAGTTATATCGCCTGAAACTCAAGAACACAGGTTGATGAACTAGTTGCATTATTATATTAGTTATAATATTGTTAGGTGAAGACATTCACAAAATTAAAGGTATGCTATGAAAATGATAATGCATGAATTGACTTGAAGATAAATGGCATAGCATCAATGTGGTATGGACTTACTTTTTCCTGGAGTATTTTGTTGGTTCTGAAAAGAATGAGAAAAAAGGTTAAAAGAATTATTAAAGAACATGACGATCGATTTTGCAATGTCTCAGTGAAAAGTATATATTGTGTTCTATATCTTGTATTTTTTGGATTTAAAAGGTGATCTTTCATGTTTTTTCCATGCAAGTGGCTCTAAGTGTTGCAAATTGATATGTATAGTCACCATTATAGTAGTGAAATTAATAGCAGCTAGAACGTTCCCGCGAGCATCGTGACTTTGACCGCCAGGTATACCATAATAATTTCCTGCAAGTGAACAAGAAATTTTATCGCGTCACTTGTTAAAAATCTGGTGAGAGCGGAAGATCAAAATCACTACTTCCCCCATTGCAAATTAGAAGTCACTTTGACATTTTTGGTTCGTCCATTTCACTATATATCTAGACATATTATTATGGCAGCGTATCAGGTGGAAACCGAAGGACCTGTGCAAACTTAGAAACTTTCGATCAAGACCATAGGATACTCATCCGATGGACAGGCGATTAGATTGGTTAGTTTTGCACTTAAACGCCCACCGGCAAGAATAATAATCACGTTTCTTTGCAAATGCCCCCCTCCAAACCGGAAGCGCAAGAGGCCGGCGTTTCTGCTTCTCTCGCGAGAAGAACGTGCCGCCACCGCCGCCATGGGCTCCGACGGGCGCGGCCCCTGTGAGCTGCCCGCCACCATGAACGACTTCGGCATAAATCAAATGTAGAGCAGTCTCCAATCAATAACTTTCTAACAGCAATATGTACAAACTAGGCGGTATGCCCGCGCAAAGCGCGGGCAGAAGGGAGTCAGGGAAAAAGTAAAGGTGGAGAGGAGAACCAAAAAAAAAAAAAGAAAAGAAAAAGAGAGTATAGGTTATTAACGGGTTCGCACTGTTTTCGTAACGGGTATATACTGTTTCATAACGGGTCTGTACTGTTTCATAATGGATAGTTACTGTTCATAACGGTTCATTACTGTTTCTTAACGGGCTGCGGGTGTTACTGTACCAGTAAATTGTGAGTGCAAAATACCCGTTTGGCATCTCTAGGAATTATAGTATAGGTAGATTGGCAGTCGGACACTGCATGGCTGCAGTGCCAACTACACTAAAAACTAGAAAAGAACTGTAGAAAAACTACGCTAGGTCTACGATGGTTCCTGCGTGCGCGAGCACATCGACGTTCATGAAGAAACGATTCAGCATTGCCAGCAGCACGTCGGTGGTGAGCATGCTGTCGGAGCCGACTTAGTGCGCGCGGCCGGCGGCACGCTCCACCAGGAGCGCGGCGGCCACCTGCTCCAGCCCCCCGCGCATGGCTCATCCAATCCAATCCCCCGAAGTCGTTCATGATGGTGGGCAGCTCACAGGGGCCGCGCGCGTCGGAGCCCATGGCGGCGGCGGCGGTGTGTTCTTTTCGCGAGAGAAGCAGAAACGTCGGCCTCTTGCGCGTCCAGTTTGGAAGGGGAATTTGCAAAGAAACGTGATTAGTAGTATTCTGGCCGACGGGTGCTTAAGTGCAAAAGTAACCAATCTAATCGCCTATCCATTGGATGAGTATCCTATGGCCTTGATCGAAAGTTTCCAAGTTTGCACAGGGCTTTCGGTTTCTACCTGATACGCTCCCTATTATTATAACTAGATACATAACAAAATTAATTTACCAAGTAAAACGACTTATAATTTAAAATAAATGGAGTACGTTATACGGAGTATATATATTAATTAATTATTGGCACAAGCTAGATGTTTGAGATCAAGTATCGCACAATAATGGGGGTAGTTTCCAGCGATTACCTTGTTGTCTGACATCAGTTACTGGACTCGCGTTAATGCGGGTTAGTTGATCCTGTAATATCTTTAGATGAGATGCCAGGTTCACCCCCTCTGGTATTGAAACAAGATAGTCATCACGAACTACTTGCACTATTGCTGCATTGAGTTGAATAGAACCTAGCGTTGAACATCCTGAGAAAAAAAGTAAGGATGATCATTAGTTGCACAGCGACAGGGAAGGATGTGTGTGCGCGCTACCATATGGGAACGGTTCAAGCTGAGTTATTATTATTATTACATATATAGATATAACGACAGATTGCGCGTCTTAATCTCAGAGTTAATTGAAAGTACACAAAATTTTGTTGGAAAACATATACTCCCTCCATTCCAAATTGTAAGTCATTTTACGAATCTTGAAGAGTCAAACCATCTTAAGTTGGACCAAAATTATAGAGAAAAATACAAAAATTTGTAATATCAAATAGGTATACTATGAAAATACAATTAACGAAAAATCCAATGATACTTAGTTGGTATACTAAATGTTATTATCTTACTGTATAAATTTGGTTAAACTTGAGATGTTTTGACTTTTCAGGATTCTTAGGATGACTTACAATTTGGAATCAAGAGAGTAGATTAGTACCCGCTTGAACTATTGACTATGCTGCAGTCGAGACTATGCGTCAAGCTGCAGTGGCTTCGGCCAAGGCAAAATATATGTGACATTGGGGAGAGGAAGCGGTGTGGTGGAATAATTTCAATCTGTTGGGTGGAGTCGTATGCTGTACATCATGAATAAATACCACTACTATTACGTGAGCCCTTGGCTCCTCGATGGTTCTGCATCAATTATTTCGAGGTCTCTTTATTTTTTATAATATTTGGTAGAAGTTCGGCTGATGGATGAGCCGACTGATTTCGGTTATTTCAGTAGTGTTTCGTGGGAGATGGTAAGGCCTTGAGATGACGTGGCTTGATGGAATTGCAAAAATATATTATAGTGAAGTTTTGCTTTATAAGAGCTATAGGTTTACCTTGTTGTAGCAGCCCACTGAACTCTTGTAATTGCGTCTGCAGTACTTGTAGATTCTGAATAAGACTCCCATTTAGTGCAGCACATATTCCTGAACATGGAACAGAGATCAAATAACTGCACGTAATAATAATAAATAAATAGGGTAAAAGAAGATAATGGCATGATGCTTCGTACTCTGATCATAGCTGACGAGATCTTGCGTGAATTGGAACTAAGCATAATATATTGTTAGCCGGAGCTAAAAATTATTATTCAAACAAATAATAAATCAATACATTTATTTAGTTCCTTAGCGATGAACTATTAGCTAGCTAGTTGCAGTTGGCAAAAAATGGACTACCAATTAGTCAAGGGCTTGGCTCAAACATATGGTAACCCTCATGTTTGAATGGATTATTCAAGCTAATTTTTAGATGATACGTGTTCTTAGCCCGTGAGATCCGAACGAACCATAATAATAAAATAAAAAGAAAATAAAATTTCCAAAGTTGCGTATAGGACGCCCAAACTCAGGGCAACAGTAACGAGTACTCTCTTCGCCCTAAAATATAAGGTATTCGGGCATATTAAAATTTATTCTTTTTAGAATTACACAGTACAATATCGATGTCCACAACACGCATGCAGAATTATAAAGGACTAGTAAACGTGCTCGTGCATTACAATAGAACCCAATACATATAAGAATCAAACTCCACATCCTTGCAAGATACAATTATCGTTAGATGAGTTGTTCTAACTTATATGAGTACAGGTCATCAGTCTGGGTCACATACAAAATACATAGCATATGACCGAATACATTGGCAGATAGATAAATCCTTGACACACATCGACAAAGATGTTACGGAGATCGATATGATGCATCAAACAAGTTACAAAGGTCGTTGTTGAGTCATAGAAACACAAGGGTAGTAAGTTATGATATATTTATATCTAAATAATTATACACTTTGCAACGAAAGAAAAAATATACCAATGTGTATTTTAATTCATTACAGGTTTAATAGGACACTGTACTGATAGCATAAATTATATTAATGGTGTGATGGTCATCATAAAATAAATTACAAAAGCATAAAACATAAGTAAATATGTACCATTCACGTTATCGTTTTGCATAAATGTTTAATAATTTTTCTTCCCGTTGCAACACACGAGCATATTTGCTACTATCTTTTTATTGTATACTCCCTTTTTCTTACATAAAGATACAAATAAATATAATATATTATGTATGTTTGGACCATTGACCATTTCAAAATAATAAATAAATATTTTTGTCACTAAGTTGTTGGTGTAGTTTTAACAAGGGATAATTCTTATTTCTGTTAAAACCTAGATTAGCTAATAGTCCAAATTAATTGGACTATAAAATGAAATGTTGAGCAATTTGTTATCCAATCTAATCTAAATATATGTATCTCTAAATTGTACTCATTTCCGTGCAATCCTCGACAAGAGCTGCCATAGAAAAATCAACTTGGCACGATGGAAAGTATCTTTTGCCGGCATTAAACAAGATAAAATTATATATTTTTATAGATCCTCAAAAGAAGTCATGAGACTCAATATTGACTCTATGACACATGGATAGTATGAAATCAAAGTTACATCATATTTACGCGTAAATATTTCTATGCCTTATAACAGAAGAGAAAAATTATCAAATTTATATTTTATTCGAATACAAGATTAATAGGACATTGTCATATTATTACCAATATTACTTATATGATGGATGCCATGGTTATTATAGAATAAATATAACTTTAAACTTTAAGAAAGAGTAAAACATAAATAGATGTGTAACATTCTCATCTTTGTTTTTGTTTAATAGTTTTTTCTCTAGCTGCAACGCATAGGCATATTTGATAGTAGATGTAGATTCTAGATGAACAGATTTTTAATAATGATATGCATACCTACCATTAATGTTTATCGCCTACCCAAATTATCTAGTGAAAGATACATGCATGATTTGTTCTGTTCTATAATGGAGTGCATTGTAGAAATTTTAGGATAAATTAAAAAAGAACAAAAAAGACGCGTGTGTCCTCACTTTATTTTCTAATCAGACGCTATCATGAATATGATTAATAGTGATTGGTTGATAAATGAAACATATTTAATGCAAAACTGGTTTTTGTATTATATTCGAGAATAAATGGAAAGTATTAATTTAATGCAAATCCCTTATATTTGAGGGTAAAGCTGAATGTTAGAATGTGCTATATTAGAGAACTGAGGGAGTTTATAATTCAAGATAATATAGTTTCTATTTTTACCTTGCTCAAATCTAGCCATAGCAGAAGGTAGGTGGCCAGAAAGGATCTTCCGTATATGATCATTGATGCCGTTTGGGACGGTACCTGAATGTGAAACCAAAACCAAATTATTTGCTCGTAAACAAGATCAAGGAAGGCAATATATCGTGTATATACTTATATACACATGAACAAAAATAACTGTTTGAAATTGTTATACCAAGTTACACGTCTGCGATATATAGGATGATGAATTGTATGTCAGAATGACTACCACCATACATATATACTGAGTTCAAAGAGAGAATAGCATTATTGCCCTCTCCACTTATTATTATTATTAGTAATAGTAGTATTAGGACTTACCCATCATTAGGTTTTGTGGATGGGGACCGTGATGAGCTCCAAGGGCATAAATCGTGGACCGCATAGGCGAAATACCCGGATGCTGAGTTAGAATAGAACAAAGAGAAGAAAACATAAGAAGTTTTTTTTTGGCTGGAACTTGGTTCCCTTATCTAAAAAACATAAGAAGTTTTTAGCAGAATGAAGTGTACTCCGTATATGTTATAAGGTCTGCTGTTAAATTTCTTTATATAACATTAATAGGTCACATTTAATGAAGTTTCTTTTGAAATTTACATTTAATGAAGTTTGATTTATGACCAAAGCTCTACGATATGAAAAAGGATTTTTTTTTATTACCATAGTGGGCGGTGCATGAAGTAATCCTTCAGAATGCTGTCGATTGGCAGTAAAATGGTGCTCAATATTTTCTGCACGTAATAAATAGTAAATCTTATCATCTGCATCAATACTTCATCATTTGGTATTAATTGAGTGGGTAAATCCAAACACTTCCGTCGGTGGATGTTGTGTCGGTCATACATTTATTGCATGACTAGGCAAGCCAATAATAAACTCATATATACGTTTTTTTTTTGTAGAAAATGATACTCCTAGAACAATAATCTATAGATTTAGTTACCAAGTTGTGATGGCATCGGACAGTCATTAAGAAATGCATCAACTGAAGTATTCCCTGCTGGCATACAAAGGAAAGTATTGTGATGTGATGTTTAAAGGAAGGCGATGACAATAAATTAAGGAACGTTAAGAATGTAATAATTCCTACATTTTGATTCTTGTGCCCTTGGCGATGATTCGTTGTCACCATTCATTGGCCTTTTCTCTAGAAGTGAACATGAAACATATACTATTTTATTCCCCTATCGCCTATATCGATCATAAAATAGGAACGATAATTACTCAAGAAAATCGGGTATATATAACCATATGAGGAAGCACCGAGAGTACTTGAAGCTGGCATATCCTTCGCTGGTAAACTCTCACCAGTAGTAGTAACACCTTGATTGGTTTTCTCCTTTTTGACTGAAAAAAGTTTGGAAGTAATAATAACAAAAAAAGACTAGGTGATAATACATACTCTGTATACTCTAGCATTGAAACATACATGCATATTACTTTTTCCATTTCAAATTATAAGATGTTTAACTTTTTTTACACTAAGTTTGAACACTCATCTTCTTTAAAAATTTATGCAAAATGTCACTTTTTATTGTCGTGGTTTGCTTTATTAATAAAAGTTCTTCAAGAATGAATTAAATTTGACTATATTTGCATAATTTTTTTGAATAAGATGAGTGGTCAAACTTGAGGTAAAAAAGTCAAACGTCTTATAACTAATTTAGGATGAGAGAAGTATTTATTTATTTATGATATATATATTGTTATAACATTGTTGAGAAAAAAGCTAAGCTACAATCGGGCACCATCGTCGTACCTCTCGGCGGATCTTTCACGAGGAAAGAATTTGACACTCCTTCCAAAACTCTTGGACAAGATATTTGATCATCCGGATGGATCATTACCCCAAGCTTAACCGGTTTTTTCTGAGAGTTGAGTTTAATAGTGGCGGCTTCGTGAGGAGCCCCACGCCCAGCATTCAGTCGAAATTCGTCTTTATGCACGACCAGTATTTTTCTTCTTGGAACGTCTTGGTTCATCAGATGCATGCAGTGTTTTGTAAAATCTTCTTGGGGCCAGCTAGGACGACTGTTGTGTTCATCACTATAAGGAATATTGAAGTCTTCGTCCAGGACAACTAGCTGAACTTTCACTTTTGCCAGTGGGTCTTCATTTGGAACTTTGTCGTCATCCTTCTTCAAAATTACCCTTACGTTTAGAGGTTTCCCTGCAGTAAGCGTGTGTGATGTTCGAGGTTTCCCTCTGGTATCAGTGTCTGGTGTTCCTTGTGTTTGGTCCTCAACACCGACTACACCCTCTATTTCCAGTCGATAATATGGTGATGACCTGCAATCAATGCAAACACGTACTTATTCACAGCACCTCAGGTACATCTTTTTTTTTTTTTTTTTTTTTTGGCCAGAGATTTTCTTTTTTTCTTTTTCTTTTTTGCGAAACTTTGCCAGAGATTTTCAATTGCCGTTTGTAACAAAACTATCTTTTTTTTTTAATGAAACAGGAGGGGCAAAGCCCCTACTGTAAATATATTAAGAACAAAATAAAGTACCAAAATAAGGACAAGATAAAGAAGAGAGAGAGTTCACAATTCCTACCTCGAAGGCCAGGGTGCAGGAGATTCATCCAGCTGTTCTACTTTCTTGGTAACTTTTTGTTCCCCCTTGTCCTTTTTCATGTCATCTTCATCCTCAGGTTTGCTCTTAGAGGTTTTCCCAAGGCAAAAGAAACAAATTCAAATTGGTCAGACTTCATAAGAATCTTATATGAACACAGCTAAAAGTGCTCAAATTAAACACCCCAGGGTTGGAAATAAATCTAGGATCAGTACGCATGTTGAAAGCGCACTCAAAAGTAATCCTAGCTTCTTGTCAAAAAAAAAAAAAAAAAAAAAAAGTAATCCTAGCTACCTGCAAGTCGGAAGCATTTAATTTTGCTAGGTGCTCATTCATTGATGTAAGGAGGCCCGTGTGTCGCTCATTTACGGATGTTTGCTGCTTCATGTATCCCGTTTGCTCTTCTTTCATGGATCTAAGGAAGCCCATTTGACGCTCATCCATCGATCTAAGGAAGCCCATTTGACGCTCATCCATTGATCTAAGGAAGCCCATTAGACTCTCCAAGAAGCTTGTATATCAAAAAGACAAAGAAACAAGTAAATAAAAGAACCAAACGAAGCTTGAAATGGGACACAAAAGAAGCCTGCTCTGCAAAGAGAACTATGATGAAATAACAAAGCCTTGTTCAATTACTCCCTTCTCTAAGAGGATCGAAGGGGATTGATGAGGATTTTGACTTTCAGGTGATTTAATCCCCTTCACCCTCTTTCAATCCCCTCAAAATCCTCACCAAAGTGAGCAAGATCTCAAAATTTCTGTAAGAACGGATACCTGAGCACCGGAGGATCCATATGGTGATGATCCACCTCCCTAACAAACGCTGCCAAGCTTTGCTGTCGTTCTTGGCTCTTGGCTTGGACTGCGAGGCCGCTTAGCTTTAATTTGGTGTGTGCGGGGAGATGGGGGAGGGTGGGGAGTGGCGTTGACCGTGTTGTGTCAGTGTGCGCGTGTGTGGTGTGGACTGGCCATGGTATGTGCGGGGAGCCCGGGAGGGTGGGCCGTTGGCGGCAGGCCGGGAATATTCCTGCCCGGCGGGGCCATGCACAGCTGGGCCTTGCCAGGTACGCGTATGACGTGGAGGCAGAGTCAGACCTCGCTGGGGTCAACGACGTTCGGCACCTGCCCAGGCTTGATGAACAGCAGTGTCCAAAAATAACAGAAATCTCATTTACTAAGGAGTTAAATAACTTTAAATTTAATCAAAATATATTAAAAAATAAATTAATTATGGAATAATTTTTAATATAAATATTGATATTATTATCTAGTCAGTTTTAATATTGTTACACACCTCCTAAACTACAGGTGCCTGAGATTCTAAACAATGTTAAGCGACCTGCTCATCGCTGCCTGTTGCTGTGGGCGGGAGGAGGAACGAGGCATGATGTCCATTGGATCAAAATCTGATGGTCTCCTGATTTTTTTTGAAGAAATCAGGCGTCTGATTATTAGCAACTCTCATATTGTTATCCCCTTGGCAGAAAAAGTATTTTTCAAAAACTTAACCAAAACTAAGCTTCAGCCATGAGTTTAGTGCACTTTTCGTTCTCAAGACACATACGTACCGTTGTGCTCTGTTTTGCACTGAGATCGCTTGAGTTGAGGTGACATGCCCCGTGTTTCCGTGACATCCCTTTGAGTTCTATTGAGATGCCCTGTGATTCCGTGAGATCAGTGGTGGGGCCGCCTGCCGGCCAGCTGATGCATGCCATTTGATGGATCGGATCTCACGAGATGGATTGCATAGCTAGCCTGATGACATCTGGCTACGTAAGCATGGCGAATCCCGTGTGAAATCAGGCTACGTGGAAATCAACTGATATACGCTGTGTTCGCTTGAGATCAGTGGTCTAGCCATGCAAGCACTTTTCATTCTCACTCTCAAGACACATGCTCTCAGCTCTCGACCGACCGGTGTGCTCTGTTTTCCTTTGAGATCGCTTGAGTTGCGCTGACACGCACCGTGTTCCAGTGACATGGTCCGTCAGCCGCTGAGGACATGTGTGTTCGCTTGAGTTCTATTGAGATGCATCGAGTTTTAGTGAGATATATCAGTGGTGCCGATTGGCGATTGCATGGGCTATAAATATGCACGGCTAGACAAACAGGAAAACACGAACCCGAACCGATCGAGCATTGTGTAGGAGCAACAGCCAACAGCTCCATAGTTTGGTCTGTGCGTTTATTTTTGTTCAGAGCTAAGATGTGCGATGCCTTCTTTCTTGGATGCATCGACCGTAAGCTAGTTTTTCTCTCTCCTTGTGATCTCTGTTTGAATTCAGGACGACGACAGATCATCGGGTCGAGGTAGCGCGCAGCTAGACTACAGCAAAGCCGAACTGCCGAAGGAGTGATCATGGCCGTGTGGGAGACCGTGGTAGCTGACGTGGCGTCCATTCTGCAGATCTTGGGCGTCGACGTCACTACTATTCTCAACTTCACCGCCGGTGTGCTCCGTGGGCCGCCTTCCTGCAAGCTCGAGCGTACCAAGCTGAAGCAACGTGCGTCGGAGCTCCAGGCCCTGGCACGTTTGCCTACTGGGCATCGTGCTGAGGAGGCGATGAGGGCGGTGGGCCTGTGGCAGGAGGCCATGCTGGCAATCCAGCGAGCAAACGAGCTCGTGGAGGCCTACGACAAAAGCTCCGTCTTCCACGTCCTCTGCAACAGCAAGCGCATGGAGAGGGAGATGAACGAGACGCGCCGCTGCGTCAGCAACTGCTACAAGCTCGCTGTCGGCATACACGCCGGCGTCGCCGTGATCTCCATCCTGGGCCATGCAGATGCAGGCCAAACACGGTAGACGCAAAATCATCATGTGTGTGTAATAATAGAATGTGTGCTGTACTCTTTTTTTCCCCTCGTAGGGGGAGGGAGGGTTTTTTTTTTTTTTTTTTTTTTTTCCAATGAGGCAAGCACATTTGTACTAAACAAAAAAAAAGTTTCTCTTTTTCTCCCCTTAAAAACCTATATTTTTTTAGCAGACCTAGAAAAACTATATACTACATCGCAAATGGTTCTCGTATAAAACGAACAAAGAATAAAATGTTTGATGTTTCGAAATGGTGTAACGGTGAGTTCCAACGTAGAGCTGTAAAATGTAAAGCCCACGGTGTATGCTCTCCGGCCCATAAAACAAGGGTTGCACACGCGCTAGGACGTCCTATCGATAGGACGCCTCTCCCGCGCGGCCCAGCTCGGCCCGACCACACACACACACCCCGCCTCCCCTCATGCAACCCCGCCTCGCACAGTAACTGCACCTCGGACCCAACCGCCCCCTCCGCGCCGCAGCGTGCATGCATGGCCACCTCCGCCGGCCCGAAGCATGCATGTGCGCCATCATCCGCATGCCCCCCCCCCCTCTCGTCGGCGGCGCACACGGCCCCCGCTCCCCTCTCCATGGCCGCCACACAAAAAAAAGGAATCAAAATGAAACAACCACCTAATGAAACAAGTAGAAACATAAAAATGAAACAAAAGAGAGGAAACTGCTGAAACAAAAAGTAAAAAAAAAAACTAACACAAACGATTTAAAGGTTTGAAACAAAAAATAGATTCGAAAAAAGGAAAATGAAACAACTCAAAGCATGCCCCAGAGCAACAAACACAAAAGCAAAAAACTGCTGAAAAACATAGAAAGAACATGTGCCGAAACATAGAAAGGCAGAGACAAAAAAGATCAGGACGTAGAAACAACTTTGGCAGTTCTTCTGAAACAAGGGGGGAAAACCGCTGAAACTTACTGAGCGAGGCTATTGAAACCCCATCTACTAGCTACTAATAGAACGTGCTGTTGAAACAACCAACATAATCGTAGTGAAGCAACCAAACAAAAAATAGTGAAACACATAAACCAAACACAAATGAAACAAAAACAAACCTGGAGTTTGAGAAAAAGAAAAAGGGATGAGCTCGCCGGAGAATCCGAGAAACAACACATGAAAATGGCTGAAACACCCAAAGGGCAGAAGCTGAAACACATGAAGAAGGAGCTCGCCAGAATGCCTGTCTCGTCACCGGAGGCGGAGGAAACAGCAGAGAGGGAAGAGGAGTAGAGTGGAGATAGGAGGATGCCTACCTGGGCCAGGCCGGGTCCGCCGTCGTCCCCCACTTGATTCGCACACCGGCGCCGCCGCGACCGCCTTGAGCGGCTCAGCCCGAATCCGTGGACGCCGCCGCCAGATCCGGGGGATCCGGGGCCGGATCCCGTGGAAACGCCGCCGCCGCCGCCGCCGGATCCGTGCGGGTCCGCGGCCGCCGCAGCCAGATCCCGGCGGATCCGAGGCCGCTGCCTCCGGATCCCGTGGATCCGCGGCCACCGCCGTGGGATCCCGCTCCGCTGCCATGGCCGGGCTTCTCCGCACATGGAGGGCGCGAGGAAGAAGAGGGAGGAAGCGCGCGCGCGGAGCACGCGCATGGCCAGGCTTCTCCACGCATGCCAGGCTTCTCCGCGCATGGAGGACGCGAGGAGAGGTGGAGGAAGCACGCGCGGAGAGCGGCGGCGGCGGAGCGAGAAATGGAGAGGGAGGGCGCGAGAACGACGAGCGACTGGAGGAGACTGAGTGAAGTGTGAGGCTCGACCCTTTTTTCTGTTCGGACGGCGGACGCAACAAGGCACGGGTGTGGGCGCGCGGGGTCGGCCCAGTGGGCTCTCAACACGTCCTAGGGGGTGGAACATAAGTTACCAAGATAAAACACCGACCCACCAGGTCCAGAGGCACTTCTCCTCTCCTTCGCCGTCCACGATTGGTCAAACGGTTTTCCCTGGGTAGTGCTACCTGCCGACAGAGTGCGCCAAGCTCACTGGCAAGGCTCCTCTTGCTCCACATCGCTGCTGCTGATCCTCTGCTCCGGCCAGGTAACTGCCCCTCTTTGCCTCCTATCGTAATTAGCCCGCTTGCGGTCCGATTCTTGCAATGGTATTCGGCACTTCCTGGATGTCTGCATGTAAGTATGTGAATCAAATTTTTGTCCGAATCTGGCCTCGGTTCTTGCTAGTTGCTACAGTTCTGTTGATTCTAAGTTTGTCTTCCAACTAGTTAATCTGAGTGTGTAACTCGTGATCTCGGAACCAGAATTCACTTCAACGATGTGTGTCAATGAACAAATGATTCGGTTTGCTATCGTTTGCACGTAGGGGATTCTTGCTCCTCAGTGCGCGACTGCGGCACGGGCTCTACTGCGGCAATTGCCCCGCCGCAAGCATGACCAAGCTCTCCTGCATCAACCTAGCCATCCAGCCCACCTCCATTGTAGTGCACTGCGTTTCCCTTTTGTAATGTTCCCCTTCTTTTTCCCTGAAACCACTTTGTAATTTTCCCCTTCTTTCCCTGAAACCTCCATTGTAGTGCACTACGTTCACCATCGGGAAGGTCCTCGACAATATAAACCAAAGCCTCTCCCCTTGATCTATAAAAGAGGAGGGGGTTTGGACCTCCGGGGATAGGTTCACTCCAATCCTACAGTAAGTGAACTTGCCTCCATCTACTCTCACACTCTCTACTCTAAAACGAGACTTAGACTTTCTTTAAAAGTTCTCTCTTCACCATAGTTGGTAGCCCCCCTTTACAAGCTTCACCAACAAGAACAGGCACTACAATGGTTTCACGGAATAGGGGTAAGTGTAAGTTTTGGATTTGACAAACAAGGGCAAACATGAAAAGTTAAAAAACAGAGGCAACCATGCAGTTAGAGCTCAAAACAAGGGCAGTTATACAATTAACCCTTTTTTTTCCTTCGTTAAGTTCTTGGTTGAACACAAGTAGTATAACAACAAAAATTCTTTTTACGAATATTTAGAGGCAACTAGACAACTTTAAGAACTGACATAAGAAATCACACTGTCGGATACCTAGATTAGGGGGTCATTAACCTGGATGATGAGGTGAACGGAACCATCGTTGTCTCACTTAAATCTCTCACAAATAACCTCCCAGTCCAGCCACGGCGCAGGCCTTGACGCACACCGGGCCGGCCCACGACGTACTCGGGCAGGCCGGAAATGCGTTCGAGGAAAGAACACAGCCCGCCGAACCCTCGAAAGACTTACGGGATACCCCTCGTACGAACGGGGCCTCGAGACGGATTGGCTCGACCCCTCGAAGAAGTTTTACGGAGAACCCCCACGAACGAGTGAAGGCCTCGAACGGGCCGGCACCCCTCGAAAAGGGACTCCCGACACCCGTACAACAGCATTAAATGACCCCCAATCACTCCTTGCTAAGATTCATGGCTACAGCGACGGTCATGATGAATCTGAGCACCGATCCCATCATCTTTTACCACCCATACCCTGTAAATCAGGAGCACTGTGGCGCCGTACCAAGCACTGTGCCACGAACGGCACCCCTCGAGACGCTGCAGTCAAACATCCGGTCCACGTTTCTCATGACTCGGTTCAATTAACCTGGGGCTCACCCCCCTCGAGGCGCCCCCTCGAAACACGTCTACTGTAGATTTGACCCAGATTTCCCGTAGCACAGTCACATCACCCCGGGCGTCTACCCCTCGAAGCTTACCTCTCGAGGCGGGTAGTAATCGCCCTGGTAATGATGGCTACAGGGAAACGTGCATGGTCTATAGTGATCTGTCTCTTCACCTCGAGCAACCATACGCCGGAGTTCCCGGGGAAGGACGAGCAAGCCGTCATCGCCCACAATGCTACAGGCTCAAACCGGTCCAAAGCAGGTCTCTACTGTATGATCTGTGCCCATTCCTCGACGTCATCACCACGACCACCCTAGAGCTACAGTGTAACCCTGGGCCTCCCCTTCGCCTATAAAAGGGGACGCCAGGGCTTAGTTCAAGGCAGGTTCCAACATTCTCACGTATCGTACTCACTCACACCCGAAAAATGTTAAGTCCTTACGACTCGCTTGTATTCACCCCTGTACAAGCACTTCGGTGTAAAGCAATACAAGTTCACCCTCCCCCGCTGGACGTAGGGCCTTCTTTGCCCGAACCAGGATAAACACTTGTGTCATTTGCATCACCATTCGGATTAGGGAACACGCGTCGCACATTTACTAGTTGGTGTTAGGTCCCCGGGCTCGAAACACCGACAGTTGGCGCGCCAGGTAGGGGAGGCGCGTGTCATTAACGGTTTCCCGCTCTTTTTTCGGATGGCAGATTCCGCGGCGCCGCTTCCATGCGACACGGTGATCTGGTTTGGGAGCCTGGAGTTCATGTCGCTTAGCACGGGCTACGACATGGTCCTGCTCTCGATCGGTGACCCGAGTGGAGGCCGCGGCTTGCCCCCACGCTCAGGAGGGGCTCCTCGGCGATCTCGCCACCATGGCTCTCCTCCAAGGAGGAGGCGCCATCAGCACCACCACCGCCAGCCTATCGCCGGGCAGGCTCGACGCGTGTTAACCTCGCCTCCGGCGGTCCATGCAGGTCTCCCCACGGAAGGTCTGCCCAACTTGCTGCCGCATGAGATTTACGAGCCCCGACGGCGATTCCCGTTCGGCCTTACCAACGCCGCCTCGACGTACGTCGACGGGATTCACTCCAGCATGGGCATGCGGGAGGAGCGCTCGCTGTAACAGAACCGACCAATTAATATAAACATAATGTACTAATGATGTCGCCTAAGCAACTTAATTAGCACATGACGCTTATATCAACCCGGTAGTCCGTGAAACCACGAAGGATTTCAAACTTTCCACAATACAGCCCAGACCGAATTAAGTTCAACATAAAATTGTTCATAGTAAATACATAAGTTCACAAGTAGTCGATTACATCGGAGTTCATGAAATAGTTATTACATTGCCAAGTTGAAAACCAAACTGCGGAAGCAAAATAAAGTGTTGTTTTACAAACGCACACTTAGTTAAAAATGGTGCCTGGTCCAACATCAAATCCGGCAAAAGCATGGAGGAATGAGATATAAGAGATGACCTTGCCCAAGGTCTAATCCTCCCGTAGTGGGATACATGTCCATCTTGTTGCCACAGCAAAGGTCTTATGATCTGCAACAAGCGGAATAAAACCCCGAGTACAAGAAGGTACTCGCTAGACTTACCCGTCATAAACCAAAAATAAAGTGACACCAAGGAGTATGCAAGGCTTTATAAGTGGGGTAGCGACTCATTTAAACTTGCGATAAAAGATGAGCTTATTAAATAATCATTTAGTGATAAAGGACTCTCTAGCTTATCATCGTTTAGGTTGGATCCCGACATCACTAGATTAGCACCTGTACTACTCCAACTCCGTGGTATGAGCAAACAATGCTATCCTATCCCGCGCAGTTGAGCATACTAGCATCAACAACATAGAACCATAACCATCCTATTTTTCACAATGATTTGCGACGGTGCCGCTTTGCTCGGTCAAGTGTTCACCGTCCGGAACGATGGCGATTATAATCGATTGCAAACCACAAATTCGCGGGTATTCCTCACACAAACCACACGTCTCCCGTCGAGTCGATTAGATCACCTTGGTCTATTCGGGTGGAGTCGCAGATTTCAGCAAATACGATTACACTAGGGCATGCCCGGCTACCAAGTCTCTCCGGCGCGACCGGCCACTGGCTTTAATATCGCGCCTGTGGGCAATACACTCAACTCTGCTGAAATTCCGGCCCAAACATCCTCAAGGCTTCGCGGTCGGATGATCGCATCCTTCCAGCTATCTGTGAGGCATTGTTCAACATGATCCGAGGACGTACAAAGCCATAGTCCCTTAAGTGACATTGCCGGAGTTTCCATGGTCTAACACACCACAAACCCCGACTAGTCGTGATTTAACAAGGCCACATGGTTATGTTCTCTAAACCAACTTCCTTTGCCTCAACCATAGGGTAGTAACCACCTACCTCGCGGATGAGGGTCAATCACCCGTCTTCTACCGATCTAATTCAGCAGTGCTAAGCATATGAACGATCCTGAACTTAAAAGGGTAAGGTATTCAGGTGGATCAAGGTACTCATAATGCAGTAACGGTTCCAAGTAACGCCTATAAACTTAATGCATCATAAACAATAAAGGACGCAAAGTAAATCATTTTGCAAACCGTAGGAGAAATGCTCCGGGGCTTGCCTTCCTAATACGATTAATGTTGCAACTCCCAGCACTTGATCACTACACGTCTGGTTCCTGGTGCTCGATCTCCTCACGTGCCGAGGTTCCCCTTTGGTGACTCCTCCTTTGAACCCTTGACCCACGTCACGTTCTGTTCTCCTAGCGATCCTGTATGATGCGGGTGCATGTATGAATACTAAGAATACACATGGTATGATAATGCGAATGCGTGCTTACTTATTCTTTCTACAAGGTAGTCAACATCATCCAAGAACGTGTACCATAAGCACATGTCATCTACTACGTTTTCTACTACAATAATGTAATCCTAGTACGACATCCCTTTCTACTATCACCAAAGAAACAAGTCGGTAAAGCCAAAGAGACTACACTCAAGTATAATCATCCTAACCAATTCATCATGATCTACTCATCCTAGTATACTACTTAACCACCCATCATACCACTAATCACCTTAAATATTTGACAATAAGCCTAGCACACAACATCACTTATTCAAGCATCAATACTAGTCCTAACCATATAACCATATAGCTTATGAAATTCTCCATCAAACATATGAAGACATCACAAACTGATTCCCAGGTTAACTATACCTAAAACACAGAACATCAGGACTGATTCTGGCAAAACAGCCACTAAAACAGCCCTGGTGACCATCTGGTCACACTCATAACTCCTAAACCATTCATGCAATGACCATGAAACCTTAACAGTAGATGGTCAAGCTAACACACTAACTATCATCTATAGACAAGTTAATCAGAAACCTAACTTATAATTAGATTAGCCTAGCATCAATGGACTTAACCCTTAAATTGAACATCCAAGAGTTGAACAGGAGCACCATGATTGGCTACCCCTAAAATCCTACAAAAATTACAGTAGGTAACACATGTCACAAACATATCATCATCCAAATTTCAACCAATTTGGATGCACCAACTGCCCTACACAAAAATGACAAGTGACCTGGCAGAGGGTCACCTAAAAATACTTTACACTACCAAATCATGCAAACCAAGCATATCATAGAATCAGGGGCTGCACATTGGTATACAATGAGCCCACAAAAATTATCAAACTCAGATCACATGCCTATAATTGATTTATGAATTAATTCCTTCCTAGCTCATAAATCAAGCTTAAACTACAACTGTATAAAATTACACTAAACATGCATGCGATATTTTCACCATAGACAGAGCATCTCAATATAAGATCAACAAGACTAAAACCATATTTTTCTGAGCATCCTAGAATTATCTATGCATTTACCAAGATAAACAACATTTAATCCAATTGCCAAACTTTAAATAAAACTATACAGAAAAGTTGCTCAAACAGGACATATTATATTTTTCCCAGATACTACACTTCACCATGATCACAACAAGACCAAGATCACTCAATTTGGACACTCCTAGCTCTAGATATGATTTTTGAAAACATTTTATCCAAATCTGCCAAAAACCATTTTTCTGAAAATCGGCCCCTAAATTGCTATGTGCACCCGGAGTGTACCCAGAGCCGCATCTCTGCTAGGTCTACCCGAGACGTGTACCCAGATCCACCTCGTGCTGACGTCAGCCATGACGTCATGATGACGTCACCCGGGGCCCGCATGTCATGCACCCGGACCCAGCCATGCTGACGTCAGCAATGACGTCAGCGGTGACGTCACCTCGGACCCACATGTCATAGGCGCTGGTGGTCATACTTTTGCAGAAAAGACCTCATACTTTCCTGAAATCGCATAATCCCAAAAATAAAACACACCGAGTCTGGCGCTTTAGCGTCCAGGCCCCTCACCTTCTTCATATTCTAACACGTAGGCCCTTGCTTCGGGACAATCAGGGGAGCTCCCTGAGCTCGCCGCGCCGGCGACTTGGCGGCTCGGCGGCGGCCGTAGGGAGGCGGCGGAGGTCCCGGCGGGCCTCGCGCACCTGCTGGGGCTCCTATCGGGGCCGGAGGTGGCCCGTGGCCCTCTCGCCGGCGTGATGGGCGGCGGCCGGCGACGGCGGCTCCCCGGCAACAGGGCTGCGGTGCCCAATCGAGCCGGGCGATGGGCGTCGAGGCTAGAGGGGAGTAAGGCGAACGCGATGGTGCTTTCGGTGGAGAAAATGACGGGGCGAATCGACGGCTATTTGGGGGTGGACTCGGCGGCGGCAATGGCGGCCGCGCTTCCGGTCTTTGGCAAGGGGAGGGAGAAGAGGAGCGGCGCAGTGGAGTGGGCGAGTGTGGAGCTTAAAAAGTGGCCCGGCGCGCTTCAATTTGGACCGACGGGGGGGGGGGTCACGGGCGAGCGGGAGCACGGCGGCCATGTTCCGCCCGTGAGCGTGGGCGCGCGTGCTTGCTGCGTCGCTGGCGCGCGCAATGATGGCGTGGCGGGGCGTCGGCTAGCGTGGTGGTAGCGGCGTGCGGCATCGGCGGGCGAGCGGGCAGCGACGACGCGGGCGGCGAGGGGACGGCCGGCGGGGCGGCGCGGGCGCCGCTGCGCTCTCCGGCACGGGAAGCGAGGGAGAAAGGGAGGAGGGGTATGACAGGTGGGTCCCACCCTTTTTTGTCTCGACTTGCAAAGTTTGACCAGCGATAACTCCCAAACGGTGCCGAATCCGGAAAAACTTTGAACACGAAAATGTTCGTCTCGACGAGTAGAACCTTTCACCTTTAGGAAGTTTTTGCTAATTCGGCCTAGATTTGAAAATGTGAATTAGGGTCAAATTAGAATTATAAAAATATTATTTTTTTCAATATTCCCCTTTCTGTTTTTGCCCTTTTGAAAGCCTTAAACCCATTTTCATGACTTGGTGTAAAAACAAAGTTTTCTCCAAATAATTTTCTGCATAAACGTTGTTAAAGCTCTATTTTGAGAAAAGCATCACAACTATGACTTCTAGCAATCATTTGAAAACCCTATTTGCATTTTAATACAAGCACTCAACCAATTGCTACCACAAAATGCACATATGATGCTTATGAGATGATTATGCTCATGAGATGCAAGATTTGTTAAGCCTAAAAACTGAAGTTGTTACAAACCTACCCCCCTTAAAGAAATCTCGCCCGAGATTTAAAGCAAGAAGAGGGAAAAAGGGGAGAAATAAGATTCTTATTTCACGAGATCCGGATTTACATCGAGGATTACACGACTCGATACAAACCCTCTCAAGATTTGAGAGAACAGGCTATGAGAAATACACGAGAATCATTAGTCTAATCCGATAGCGACGATACAGGGACAATGGAGACACAGGATGAACACGACGCTCCAAAACATCAAGAATGTCCACAAGAACCGAGAAAACCTCCGGGTGAACTCAACCATCGTGAACCCAACCAAGCAAAATCAATCCAAAACAGATCGAAGTTCCTCCATGAAATACATATCCTTCTTCTTTCTTATGCGGCGACTGCGGATCCACGGCAACCACAATCTTACCACTCTTTGCTCCGATTGCTCCCTCTTTCCAAAGCGATGGCTTTCTCAAGTTTCCTCTCTCAGAGCAAGGTTTCAGATTTGGAAATGGAAAAGAAGAACAGATGCACAGGAGGGCATCCACGACGGAGTGGGAAAACAGAATGATGCAAGGCACCAGAGTGGAGGCAGGAGGAAGAAGATGGACGATGAGTCACTCACGCACGGGCGAGAAGAAGATAGAGGAGAGAATAGATTCGCTCGGCGAGGAGGCGGGCGAGTGACCGTCTTTTGAAGCCGGGAAAGAGAGGAGGGGTCCGACACGAGAACGAGGACGAGACGCGAGAGTTGATAGGGCGACAGGATAAAGGAGGGTTCACTGTGCAGGTGCTGCGAGTGCGGCGATCACGCGAACACAGTGCACAAGTGGGTCCCCATAGGGTTGCAACGGTTCTCTTCTGGTTGACTTGCTGTGACCATTCCAGTTGTCCACATATTCATTTTTCCACTTCCAAGACCATTAGAGGACATTCTTCTACTTATCCCATTCTTCTAATCCGATGTCAAATCCTTTTTCTTAATCTGAAGTATGAAGATGACAGGAATAGTACGATGTACTCTCTCATTAAACCCCAAGATTACTACACCGTAGGGCAGGTTATCGTAAAGCGTAACCAACAATTACCCTATTGGAGACATCAAAAGGTTTAATGTGAGAGAATCTGCTACTCACATCATCAAATACATCAAATGGTGCTTCAACCCTCAAAGAGTTTACCACTACGAAGGGTGTCAAGCCGAGGTTTGCACATCTCAAGCTAAATCCAAATCAAGTTTGCTGTCAATAAGAATAGCATTTGCAATACTTTCTACAATATCACCAAGGACCTGTGTGTGCAAAAAGACAAGCTGAATTGGGTATCATCATTGGATTCCTTGAGGTGAGTTCAACTCTGGCATAGTCATACATAAGAACGTGACTAATGGATGCTACCATTAACCAGCTAGACTGAAGAAGTCAAGTTCTTAGGTCAAAGACTTCCAAATCATCTCATGTAGAAATCAAAATTCCTAGGTCAATGATTCTCTAACTCCATAGAAACCAACCAATTGCCTCTCTAATAGGACCCAAAACGGTAACATGAGCAGATTCTTTAACAAGGACTCATGATTACCAATTTCTTTCTATAAGTCATGCTCTCGAAGCAGGGAATTGTTGAGTTTTGTTATCCAACAAACATTCCTTTCCAATGATAAGCGTGTAAATTTTTCTTTCAGGATGTTGCTTCTACTGAACCAAATTCTCATATTCAGACGACTTGTGTTCGGTACTCAAAGCAGAACTGTATTTTGGTAAATCCAAGGTTATACCCAAGCACTTGTACAATGCGTACCCAATGCATAGTTGAATCCGACACCATGACTCTTGAACTCATGACCCGCATGCAACCCCAAAATTGTTGCCATAATCCGTTTATAAGAAGTTTTTGTCCGAAGAATTTCCTTCATTGTCTCCCATAAGGCATGAATACTCCATAAAGCCTTAGAATACCTAGTAGATGTATAGGAGTTCTAAGTCTCTACCGAGGAGTACCATGGAATAGGAAACCATTCCCTTGATCAGACAAACACATGGTATAGTCCTTTGTCTACTACCTCTTGTAGTCTGATTGGTCTTACTATAAGTGATCTCATTCTCTTTGATTTGCCTGATTTTGCTCTTCGAGAGAAAAGGTCATAAGAGATTGGATGATGAGTATCGAGAGGAAATCAAGGTAGGTTCACACAAAACGACACCTCGAGGCAATCTCTGCAATAGGTCGAGATTAACAATCGTGATACCAGCGCGTGCCGAGCAGCACATCCATGTGTTTGCAGCCACAGGGTGCTCTCAGTTTCATCGCGGCACCATCAGTCATTAATCAGGACTCCATTACAAATCTTGCGTTTGAAATGCAATTCCACATGATTGAAGGTATTCTCGCACGAATAAGCATTACGTGCAAGGCAAAAGTGAGATATACGAAGGATAGTCACAAGGACACAAGGTAATAGGAAAAGGTCAACTACATCAATTTGTAGCAACCTACTGTCATAATATCATGGCGCGATTTGAATGTGGGTGGGTTGCATTGACCAGGATATGCATAAACAAACATTCAAGGGAGGTTTTATGACAAGGATGTTGTCTTGGCTTAGACGAAATAACGGGTTACGATTAATAATTACAATACCTGCGTACCCCCTAGTAGTCCATCTAGGTGCGTCCACCGAAATGGTCTAGGTTCTTGTCGCGGCACTGTAACTTATTAACCGAGACAATATTGCCATGACTATGACCAATAGAATAATTCGACAGATAATCGAATTATATACGATATCTTGTACAACCAAGCTCAGGCACAAGACAAGGTGAAGGAATTACCGAGAATTTAAAAATTGTGGATAGCAAGGAATATTTTTGAATGACATAGCATGTGCTACATACTATCGTCGCGTCGTTCACAAGTGATGAGTAATAAAAATATTCACTTAACAATTGGTCTAGACATGTGACAACAAGAAACCAATGTCAACATATCATTATAGACCGAGAGGAATAGAAGTGAATTTTCATGGACGAGGATAGAATACAAATTTGATCAACGACTGAATTTTGATGCCCAAAATACATGACCTATAAAACTTGTTCTTGCAGGCTGCATAGGACGAATACATCACTTAAACATGCTAAGATCCATAATCACTAATCCTCAAACCATTGTACCATCTGCTTAGGAGTACAGCTCATTACAACAGGTCACTCAAAGAAAAACATAACTTTCTTACTAAAGACTTCTCATCAAGCTTACTCCTCATGGTCATGGTCCATGTTCTCAACACTCTGTCTCGCATTTCTAGTATTCGCACTATCAATGTTGGGCACTATCTCGAAGTCCTTCCTCATCTACACCAAGAGAATTGGGGTGAAGCGGGTTGTAGACCCGTTGCAGTTCTCCTTGCAAAGCACCATTGATGACCTCTAATGCAAGCACTTGCTCTCTCAGACGGTATTCCTCATTCCAAGCTTCATTTCGTTGTTGCTCAACTATACCAAAGGCTTGTTGCCACCGACCAAGTAGGGCAAGCAATTCCAAACGACTTTGTGCCACAAAGGTCTCATGAACAGCAGCATTTTCTCTTTGGATGGCCCGATCCTTGGATAGTGTCATCTCGCTCTTGCAATTTGGTCAGTCTTTCAACTTTCTCTTCATATTCTTTCTTCATCTCTCGCTTAAATGAGGTGACGAGACGAACTCACGATTAAGGGATTCCAATGCATTCTCCAGACAGAGTAACTCTTCATCATAGCAAACATTGCGCTACTAGCAGGACCATTGCTGTTCTCAACCTCATCTTTACCACCAACAAGTGCAGTCTCACTAAGCTGACGCCACACAACATGGTATGGGTCACCCTTAGGAAACACACCTGCAGTGGCACGAGCAACCTCTTCGGGGCATTGTTGATACTAGATACGCACACGAAAGAATCAAAGAGAAATAATCCACAAGCGCACGGATGTCGGTGAGCACTTCACCCGGAGATATTCCGAGTATCGTTATTTATTTATCCGCTAGGAGAAAACGTGCATCCGACTAACCCAAGTCTATACTTAACCCCCGAGCTACGTACAAGGTAAATGAGCGATATAGAGAGGATTACTACCACAGTCTCCTTCCAACCTATGGCAAGCTTTGCAACTACTACTCTATGGGAGCACCTAAGAAAAGACACCACAGAGGATGCTTATCCTAGCACTTTTGGACCTACCTTACCTACGACGGGAAGTGGATTACAAAGGTAACAAAGGGACCGTCATCTCCCCCGCTACTACCACGGTTCCGGCCGGATAGGGAGCATCTACGAGTGAACCTAGCCCAAGCACCACGCCTACGCTATGAACGATTACTCTATTCCCAACCGGAAGCGAATAAAGTAAACTCGTAAACCAAAGAGCAATAATAACAAGAACTTACTAGTATCGAAGTTGAATTGCGGGAATAATCCTAGAACCAAGCCTCGGGTTAGGAGACTTGATCCCGCAGTACAACCGGAGAGGAGACACCGACATGCCGGGCTTCCTCCAACTCTACCTCCACCCTATACTCTCTCTATCTATCTTGAATGCTAGGCTCTAGGGAGGAGATCCATTCAAGGGACCCCTCTCACCTCGATCCTCTCGGAAATAATGAATTAGGGTTTCATGGGATGCCTCCTCCAGGGGGCCGGGGCCCCGCTTATATAGCCCCCTAGGATGCACCGCAGCCCTCGGATCAAACCGACCTAAACGGACGATTATTATTCATCCTCAAAGGCGGTGGAACAGGATCCGCGAGGGCCGATCGATTGGCGATCGCGGTCGGCCGACTCAAGGGGAGTCGGCCGACTCCCCCCGGCCCGTTCGGGCTCCCTTTGGTCCCGAGCCTTCTCGAACCTTCCAGATTACGAATTTTACCGTTCCCGATTATCTCTATGTAAACCTGACATGTGGGCCTTCCTTGGGTATTTTCAGCTGACACCCTGCAGAAACAGACATTCACCAAAACTCGTGGAATTCTGTCAGTGTAACCCCTATATCTAGTTGGTGAACATATTTTAGTCCTTTCTCATGTTTAGTTGACGGTAAAAATTGGCACTTAACGACCGTCAACAACTCCCCCAAGCTTACCTTTTGCTCGTCTCTGAGCAAAGATAAACTCAGTGATGGATCAGGAGTTGCTACAATGCTTTCATGCCTCAAAAGTAAACATGCGTTCAAATAAGAACTCTCCTCCGGATTAGAGTGAACTATTCTGACTCAAAACTTACTCATATTACCTTTCACCATGGGGCTTGTAGCCGTCACTTGGGTCTTGAGCAGTTGAAAGACAGAACGGTCAAGTCGAGTGCTATGTTTCTCGCTCTTCGATCAACTATTATTCCGGAGTTTTTGCAAGATTTTCAAATAAAACTCGAGTTCCTTGTATGAACCTTTCGGTCTCTCATTTGTGGTATTTTTGGATCCTCTCCAAGGCATGAGTAGTGTATGCCTTCTCTCTACTCTCGGAATATGTGTTATTTTTGGAATTAAGGCATAGTGGAAAGTGCCTTCTCTCTCTCACCTTACTTTTCTAATAGGCTTATGTGGAGCTATAGGTGGGGAGACACTCAAACTCACTTGCATATATTGCACGCTTAAACCATGGATCCAATAGGAACTAAAATAATAATAAAGTCATATGTGCATGTGAATGAGGGAATGGGATGAATGATAAGATGATGATGATAAGGAAATGATTATGAAGGGTGATCACTTGGTGAACATCTACTTCTACACTTGCTCCTTTGGGGATAACATGACTCCCTTTATTCGGAAACCTTGAAACTTCTTGAAAGGGAGGACTTGGCTACTCTTTCTTTCTTTCTCTTTTTTTTTCTTTTTCTTCTTTTTTTTTTAGAGCAACCAATCCTCTGAAAACGAAACTTTAGCAACGGGGAGTGTATAACTTGAAATGATAATGATTGGAGCTTTTATGTAGGCAAATAGAACGGCGATGATTATTTCTAGATGTTCACTCCCAGGATAGGAGTAGAATCTTCTCCTGGATGAAGTGGAATAAGTGGCGTATGTATTTTGTGGATGGATGGATGGATGGATGGATGGATGCGTACTCCCAGGGTAGGAGCAGCATAAGCGCGTATCTCCAGGGTAGAGACAGCACAATATGTGGGGGAATGCGTACTCCCAAGGTAGGAGCAGCATAGTTGCGTATCTCCGGGTAGAGATAGCACAATATGTGGTGGATGTGGATCTATATGTGGGTGGTACTTCTAGGGACGAAGTAGCACTAAATGAATGTAGTATTTATAAAATGGGTGCATGCTTCGAGGACGTAAGTAGCATAGATCAATGGATGGAGAGCACATAGTATTGACTTTAACCGCATGACTGGTTCCTTATGGGTCCACAAAAGATAACCACACTCAATGCCTATAAAGACTACACTCAAGCCTACAATATGATCTATATAAATAGATGGGTTTTCCTAATCTAGTAAGCATGAATGTATGGCTGTGGTAGGAATTTTGAACTCTCGTCATACGGGGACTCATCATGCAGAAATTTTAAGATTTTAAAAGATAAACTCTCCGAACTCTAGCATCTCTAGGAACAAGATGGACAGAGCTCAAACTTTCCCATATCATATCCGTCAACTACCTAGACTTAGATCAAGCATTCGCTACCCACAAGTTTCAGTTCGAGTAAATCTCAAATCTAAAAAAAGTTGTGTCCAAAACTCGGGAGAGTGCAAGGTTGAAAACTAGGTACTTGAAAGGAATTACGGTAGAGCAACTATTCATCATTTCCATATAAGAGCTTATTCTCGTAGGGTTCATTTTAGCAGAGCTTTTTCACATACTCTCCTCTATTTTATTTTGCAAACTTAACAAATAGATAGATAGATAGATAGATAGATAGATAAGCTAGTGATACTTAGCTGGATACACGGGGGTGCTCTCCCCCAAGCTGGATGTTGACTTGGTATGTTGATGTTGCTGACTGGCAGTGAAGGCGTACTGGTCCTCCTGGAGTGTTAGGGATGATGACTGTAGAGACAGCACTGCGACTGTTGAAGACAGCACTTCGACAAGGGACAGGACTGAAGGGTTATGAGGGTGCTACGCTAGCCATAAAACAAAACTTTTTCTACCTCATCGCCCAGGATCTACTACTAGTTACAGGTTACGGGATTACCACTAGACGCGCAGATGCGGCGGAAGACGACTCGATGTAGTCGAACGCGTCGCGCAAAGCGGTGCCGTGCGGTTGCGTGGTCGTCCAGCAACTCCTCCCACCACTTGCGGTTCGTGCGGTTCGTCCTCGTGCTCCAGATGCAGCACCTCCGAGGTGTCACACACGTACGAGGGAGAAGCGATGCGCCTCCGGACTGCTAGGTCCGCGAGGAGCGAAGGCGAGAGCGTGGAGGGCGACGGCGGCTGCCAAAGGCGTGGATTGGTTGTGTGTTATATTTGGCCGTGCCCCTCCCCTCTACTTATATAGGTGTCTCTCATGTGCCCCCGAGTTGGAGGCGCATTAGAAAACCTAAGCCTTGTCTAATTCGAGTCCAACTCGGATTAGGCTTCCAGCCCCTTAAGCGTGCGACCCTATGGGTTCACGCACACATAGACATGGGCCAAATACTCCTATTCGCCCAATAGCTGACAGCGGCCTCTAGCAAGGCATGACAACTCCTATGCGTACGCAAATGATCATATCAGACGAACCACTACGACCATATACAAGTTACTCCCTTGCCTCATGATATATGGTTCAACTCGTGCGTTAACACTTAACCCAAGCACGGCCATGCATTTGTTGATCCAATCACTTGAGTGATCCAGTGATATCACTCTCATTAGAGAGGGGCAAGTCCCATCTTGATTGTCTATGTCTCGCAAGATGCTTCTCGACAAACCCGAAGACATCCTTTATAACTACCCAAAGTGACGGAGTAGCGTTTGTCGGTCCCTAAGCAAGTCGATACACATCTCGAGTACATACAACAATCTCGGTCGAAGGACATAACGTATATGATGTGTATAGAGACAATCTCATGTCGGGTCGGGCCAGCCTACATGTCATACATGTGCCCACATTATTAGTTCGACATCTCCATGTCCATGACTTGTGAAACATAGTCATCAACTAATAATGTGCTAGTCTAATATTCATGTGTGTCCTCACATGAACTCCGACCAGTGGACGAATATAGAATAACCATACAAGTAAAAGAGTTCCACAAACAATTCACATAATTGCCAATCAATACAAGTTGTCTTTAATGGATATTCAATGGACACATTTTATATATCATGGATACAAGCGGAATATCATCATCTCTATGATTACCTCTAGGGCATATTCCCAACAAATCTCCCACTTGCACTAGAGTTAATCTCTAATATGTCTAATCCCCATAGACCTTATGTGCGCCTCATGCTTAGGCCGTGGAAGAGCCTTTGTCAACGGATCTGCTACATTTAAATCCGTATGTATTTTGCACATTTTAATTTTACCTTCACCGATGAACTGTCGAATGAGGTGAAATTTCCGCCGTACATGTTTGTTCTTCGGTGATTCCTTGGCTCCTTAGCCTGCGCTATCGCCCCATTATTATCACAATGTAGATTCAATGGGCTAGCCGCATTAGGAAACACACCAAGATCAATGAGGAAACGCCTCATCCAAACACCTTCCTTTGCAGCTTCCGAAGCCGCAATGTACTCGGCTTCTGTTGTAGAATCGGACATTGTCTCCGCTTGGAACTTTTCCAAACCTTCGCACCACCGTTTACCGTGAACACGAAACCCGATTGAGATTGTGAATCATCTACATCGGTTGGAAGCTAGCATCGGTGTAACCATTTACAACGAGCTCTTCCTCACCTCCATAGATCGGAACTCATCCTTAGTTCTTCTCAAGTACTTAAGGATGTTTTTAACCAGGCCCAAAGTGACTCTCACCAGGATTGCCTTGGTACCGCCGCAACACTTAGAGCATATGAGACATCTCGGGCGAGTACATATCATGGCATACATGATGGAACCGATTTGCCGAAGCATATGGAACCTTACTCATGCGTTTGCGCTCTTCATCCGATGAAGGACATTGCTTGTCGCTAAAGCGCATACCATGTGACATAGGCAAGAACCCTTTCTTGGATTGCTCCATGTTGAACCGTTTCAACACCTTGTCAATATATGTATCTTGGCATAATCCTATTAGCCTTTTCGACCTATCTCTATAGATCTTAATGCCCAAGATGTATCCGCATCTCCCAAATCCTTCATAGAAAAACTATTATTCAAGAAGTCTTTACGTATTGCAACATAGGAATGTCATTCCCAATCAATAGTATGTCATCCACATACAAGATTAGAAATACAACGGCGCTCCCACTAGCCTTTTGGTAAACACAAGGCTCTTCTTCATTCGACGGAAGCCAAACCCTTTGACAACCTCATCAAAACGAATGTTCCAACTCCGAGATGCTTGCTTTAACCCATAAATAGATTTCTTAAGCTTGCATATTTTTCCAAAGATTATTTGGATCAACAAAACCTTCGGGTCAGTATCATATACACGTCCTCTTCCAAATTTCCATTTAGAAAGGCTGTTTTAACATCCATCTCGCCAAATTTCATAATCGAAATAGGCAAACCTATTGCTAGAATGATCCGGATAGATTTAAGCATCGCTACTAGAGAGAATGTCTCGTCGTAGTCAATTCCTTGAACTTGCCGAAAACCCTTTGCAACAAGTCGAGCTTTATAGACGTGAACATTTCCGTCCATATCTTTCTTCTTTTTATAGATCCATTTGCACTCGATGGGTCTAACACCATCGAAAGCGGGTCAACCAAGTTCCAAATTTAATTATTTCCCATGGAATCTATCTCGGATCTCATGGCACTCGCCATTTCTCGGAATCTCGAGTCCATCATAGCTTCGCGTATGTTGCGTGGTTCGTCATCGTCCAACAATAACAGATCCCCACGCAATTCGCGAAGTCTTGCCGATCTTCGTGGTTTGTGGAGGTGTTTCGGTGGCCACGGGCATCTCAACTTGTTCTTCTACATTAGCATCACTCGTAGAGTCCTTCTCGACCGGCTCATTTTGAACTTCTTCAAGATACACCTTTTGTCCACTCTTCTCTCTTTTGAGAAACTCTTTCTCTAAGAAAACACCGTTTCGAGCAACAAACACTTTGCCCTCTGAGCGGTTGTAGAAGTAATATCCTAAAGTTTCCTTTGGATATCCCACGAAAAAACACTTGTCCGATTTGGGTGTTAGCTTATCCGATATAAGCCGTTGACATAAACCTCACAACCCCAAATTTTTAGAAAAGACAAACTAGGACTCTTCCCGGTCCATATCTCATATGGTGTCTTAACTACGGACTTAGATGGTACTCTATTCAATGTGAAAGCGGCCGTTTCTAGAGCATATCCCCAAAACGATAAAGGTAGGTCCGATCGGCTCATCATAGACCGAACCATGTCCAACAAAGTCCGATTACGCCGCCGTACACGCCATTTCTCCGTGGCATTCCGTGGCGTAAGCCGTGGAACAATTCCGCAACTCTTAAGATGATTGCTAAACTCATGACTCAAATATTCGCCTCCACGATCGATCGCAAGGCCTTAATTTTCTTGCCACGTTGGTTCTCTACTTCATTCTGAAATTCTTTGAACTTTTCAAATGTTTCGACTTATGCTTCATTAGGTAGACATAGCCATATCTACTAAAGTCATCAAAAGTTATGAAGTATTGAAAACCGCCTCTAGTCATTGTGCTCATTGGTCCACATACATCACTATGTACTAGTTCCAATAAGTCGACGCTCTCTCGAGAAAACCCGAGAAAGGCGTCTTGGTCATCTTGCCTAAAAGGCAAGCCTCACATGTCTCGTAAGATTCAAAATCAAACGAAGTTAGAAGTCCATCATCATGGAGCCTCTTCATGCGATTTTCACTTATATGACCCAAACGACAATGCCACATATATGTAGGACTTAACTCATTAAGCCGAGGCCTTTTAGCATTAACATTACGATGAAGGTGCATCATCAAGATTTAAAATAAATAATCCATTCACAATGGATACAAGAGCCACAAACATATCATTCTTCGAGATAACACAACCATTGTCTTTACTCGCAAATGAATAACCATCCTTCATCAAACATGAAGGTGACATAATGTTTCGACTTAGACTAGGAACAAAGTAACAATTATTCAATTCCATGACAAATCCCGACGGCAGTGAAGTTGCATCGTCCCGACGTTCAACGCAAAGAACTCTTGCATTGTTGCCCACGCGGAAATCAACCTCTCCTTTCTTCACGCTTCTACTTCTTATCATTCCTTGCATCGTATTGCAAATATGAGCAACCGATCCGGTATCAAATACCCAAGAATTGATATAAGAGTTAGCGAGGAAGATGTCCGTAACATAAACAACAAGCGTATGAGCAGGAGTACTTTTACTACCGCCGTCCTTCTCTAAGGACGCCAAGTACAACTTGCGCTTTCTCTTCCAAAGGACCATTCTTACCACAATGAAAACATTTAGCATCACCCGGTGGTCCAGCTTTGGGGGGGCGGAGCGGCTTGGAGATCTCATCTTTAGCCTTGCCCTTTTTCTTCCCCTCCCTTCTTTCTCTTAAAGTTAGGCTTGTTCTGGGATCGCCAATACTTGGCCACCGACTGCTTCTTAATGTCACCTCTTGTTTCGCATGCCACACAACTCATTCAAGCCCTCTCTCGCCCCATGCATATGGTAGTTCGCAATGAAGTTCCCATAGCTAGGTGGCGTAGACGAGAGAATGAAATCGCAGCCAACTCGGGCCAATTGGGAAGCCTAGCTTCTCCAACCTCCGAGTGTAACCAACCATCTTGATTACGTGTGGCCCAACAATGCACCCTCTCGCTAGCTTGGTCACAAAGCAGCCAGATGCATCATCGCAGGCTCATCTCGGTAAGGGGTGTCTAGATATTCCTCCTTTTTCTCACCCCCGAGAACAATTCTCGATTGCGGATCCAATCCGCATAATTTGTTCCATTCAACTTATCTTTCTCAAGAATCGAACGCAAAGTAAATGGTTGCTTAGAAGACGCCATTAATCTACAACATAAGTAATGCAAAATACTAAGACAAAATATCCATGATAGAGTAGATAATATCAAATATGATCTACTCCCACTAAAATCAATATCCCTCGATTGAAACTTAGTGATTCAAGACCCACAACTAGCAAGTCGACTAGTGAGCTTTAGCATCACCGCTAGAAGACATGATAGATCGGTAAGCAACTCTTTGCTAATCATATCGCATATGACTCTTGTTGTTGGATAGCCTCTCTATGCTTGGGTTACCAACTTCTCATGCTCCAAGGTCCCTAACCGTTAGGATGACCTTGTTTAAGCAACCAAACCTTCTCGGTAAGTATCCGATACGAACTTGTCTTAGTCAAGTAAAATCGATGGCACCCTAATTTCATAGACCCACCATCGATTGTACAAGACAATGACGGTGCAAGGTTTGGGGGAGCACAAACTTAAACATTATCGAGGATCGTTCTACTTCACTACCGCACGAATGTAGACAAAAACATTATAGCATGTGAAAATAGAACATGGTAAGAACGACATAAACACGAGATATGGGCTATACCAAATCATCAAAACCACTACAAAAAGTAAATTGCGAAAAACTCTATCTTCCAAGCCGTTTTTCGCAAATCTGCTCGGGCCAGGTGGATGTAAAATTTTTTTCTCTACAACTTTCGTTTAAGAATCGTCTCGATCCGAGTTACGGTTAAAAAGTTACGGCTGCTTTACGAATAACTTTTCTCAAGAACCCGGCGCCCGGTGGCGATCCACCTGCCACCGCGCGCATCACATGCGCTCGGCACTTGACCTAGGGTTCAATTCGATCAATCTCGATTGATCTCTAACTCGCCGTGATTGGATTTACATGTATCACTTAACTCGGATGGCGGAATTCGACCGCACGAGTAGATCGTTACAAGACCAACGCGGCAAGATCATGAACCAAGATCGAGACTCATCTAAAACCGCGCATATGACATATGCGACATCCAGAACCTATAACAACGCAGTATAGAGCTCCGATACCACTGAAGGGTTATGAGGGTGCTACGCTAGCCATAAAACAAAACTTTTTCTACCTCATCGCCCAGGATCTACTACTAGTTACAGGTTACGGGATTACCACTAGACGCGCAGATGCAGCGGAAGACGACTCGATGTAGTCGAACGCGCCGCAGCAGGTGCCGTGCGGTTGCGTGGTCGTCCAGCAACTCCTCCCACCACTTGCGGTTCGTGCGGTTCGTCCTCGTGCTCCGGATGCAAAGACCTCCGAGGTGTCACACACGTACGAGGGAGAAGCGTGCGCCTCCGGACTGCTAGGTCCGCGAGGAGTGAAGGCGAGAGCGTGGAGGGCGACGGCGGCTGCCAAAGGCGTGGATTGGTTGTGTGTTATATTTGGCCGCGCCCCTCCCCTCTACTTATATAGGTGTCTCTCATGTGCCCCCGAGTTGGAGGCGCATTAGAAAACCTAAGCCTTGTCTAATTCGAGTCCAACTCGGATTAGGCTTCCACTTCTGCGTGCGACCCTATGGGTTCACGCACACATAGACATGGGCCAAATACTCCTATTCGCCCAATAGCCGACAGCGGCCTCTAGCAAGGCATGACAACTCCTATGCGTACGCAAATGATCATATCGACGAACCACTACGACCATATACAAGTTACTCCCTTGCCTCATGATATATGGTTCAACTCGTGGGTTAACACTTAACCCAAGCACGGCCATGCATTTGTTGATCCAATCACTTGAGTGATCCAAGGATATCACTCTCATTAGAGAGGGGTAAGTCCCATCTTGATTGTCTATGTCTCATGAAGATGCTTCTCGACAAACCCGAAGACATCCTTTATAACTACCCGACGGAGTAGCGTTTGTCGGTCCCTAAGCAAGTCGATACACATCTCGAGTACATACAACAATCTCGGTCGAAGGACATAACGTATATGATGTGTATAGAGACAATCTCATGTCGGTCACCAAATTTCTACATGTCATACATGTGCCCACATTATTAGTTCGACATCTCCATGTCCATGACTTGTGAAACATAGTCATCAACTAATAATGTGCTAGTCTAATATTCATGTGTGTCCTCACATGAACTCCGACCCGGGACGAATATAGAATAACCATACAAGTAAAAGAGTTCCACAAACAATTCACATAATTGCCAATCAATACAAGTTGTCTTTAATGGATATTCAATGGACACATTTTATATATCATGGATACAAGCGGAATATCATCATCTCTATGATTACCTCTAGGGCATATTCCCAACAAGGACGTCCTTCTGCCTGTTAGCTCTTCTTGATCCTTTAAATTCTGTGAGGCTCAAATAGACAACAAAGCTCCTTGGCAAGGGTTCGGTGTTTTAAGTCCTCTGAATAGGACTTCTTGTCATGTTCAATCCTTTGGTGTATCATTTGATCCCAACGGTAGAGACCTTGAGAACTGCACCTCTTGAGCCGATATCTCTTGAGGAAGGGGTCATCCATGTTCTCTCCTTCTCCAACGGTTTGAAGTGAACCTTTAATTGTGATGCTAGCAAAAGATCTTGTTTAGTGTGCATGTTGCGGGTTCGAACTTTTATTACGGGAGCACCCCGGGATGAAGAGTAGATGCTTCTAGTGGGCTCCTCCCTTGACCTTGTGCTCTACTTATTGTTTCTTCTCTCAGAGGATTAGTGGACAACACATACCCGAAGGAATATACAAATAATAACAAGGGTAGAGATGTCATTAAGCTAAAGGTCATATTCTATGCTACAAAAAAGATTGGGTTGAAAATTTTAATTAGCGTAGAACATTTACTCAACATTACTTCTTCTCTTAAAGATTGTTTTTACTATGTCTTAAGTTTGATTGGTGTATGAAATCTATAGAAAATAGTCAAACTTATAGAGAGGAAGTAATTGCGAGTGGAGGATTGCAAACCAAGTGTGCGGAGTGACGAGGGTTTGAGAAGAGGAAGGGCATTGTTGGATCATCATTAGAGGTGTCGGCGGCCTTCCTCCCCCAAGCTTGTTGTTGCTCATCATTGGAAGCCAAGTGTATGTGTCGTAACTCCATGTTCTTTAGACACTGTCCATCCTCTATTCTTAAATCTGTTGGAGAGGGCTCTTGATTCTAAGTCCGTTGAGCAAAGATCTCTCCTTTGCATTCTTCTTTTCTTTGGACTATCCAATCTAGGACGGACAGTTGCATCATCTTCTTTTGTCAACCATTCTTGATTTTTGTTGAGTCTTGGTTGACTAATTGATGTTCATTGGAGATGTAGACTCAAGTTCTTTCTTGATGGTCTTTGTCTTCTAGTGGCATGGCGAAGAGTTGCAGTTAATGATACACCATCCATCTTGATGATCAAGGAAGAGACTTGTATGCAGGCTTCATCTCCAATGGCCTAGGGACATCATCTTGCAAATGTAGTTGTTCATGGTCTTCATGGGCTTGGTCGGTAGTCAACCCTTGATGGTGATTGGTTGACACAAGGATGCATGCTATCATGACATGCTTGTCCTTACTGCCGACGTGCAAGATGGTGGCTTCGAGAACAACGAGAGCAGGCCTTTGATTGGCCAAAATGAGGTGAGTTGCACCTAGCTTCTCATTGGTGTCCTAGCTCGAGTTTTGGGTTTAATGCTATGATGTCTTCAAGGTTGCTCATAGCTTGTCACCTTGTTCATCCACTTCCTTTGGGTGAGTGCTATTGATGTAGATCCTTCTTGTAGCACTCTTGTCTCCTTTGTTCCATCATTGAAGCGGTGTTTTGGTAGGTTCACCATGAATATGCACGCCATAAATTCCTTCAACTGTTTCTTGGACGATGAATGAGCTATGTCTTCTATGTGAAGTTGTTGGAGTTCATCATATGCCTTGATTCATCTCCAATGTGAGTTCATCTCTCGACTTTCCCAATTTGGATTTGGAAGTTTTTCTCAGGGTTAGTCCAACAAAATATACCAATGTCTACTACAGCAGTTTTAGTTCAATAACCAAACTAGACTCCATGTCTAATCGTATTAAGGAAGGCTATTTAACCTAAGCACCACGCTTAATTTAAATGCCAATAGAAGTACCCATATCATGATTATGAAGCACCTCCAAACCAAAGCATACGATAGCAACCAAAGGTAGCATAAGAGCACTATAGAGATTTACTCAAACAGTGATGGCAGAGCATGATTAATGTTTTAGCAAACTGAGCATGCCTAAGGTAGGGACAACCAAAATAATGTAGCAACATGGCAAAATATGTATTTATGGAAGTATATCCCCCAAGCTTGAATTCGCGTAAAATCAAGATTGGATGAATGCAATTCAATGTTGCATAGTGATTGGTTGGGCATACCTTGCATGTGTTATTCCTTTGATCTTTTTGCTCGAACTGAAAGGTTAGTGACACGAATACCCGAAGGAATATTTTCACAATTATAACTCTATGCTCAATTAACAAGGACAACACAATAGAAAGGTGAACAAAGCTATGCCATGATCTCGAATAGTGCTTGTTTTAGGACTAAGCTTGTCCTTGGGAAACCTTCAAGATGTGAATTGGTGAAGTGGTTTCCCCTCCAACACCAATCTATGTGCACTAATCTCAGGATTCAACACAATGAGATCTACAATATTTATGATAAGTATATATATCTACAACCATCCTCTCAAAATCAGAGGAATAGGGAGCATGAGGTGGTTGAAGATCTCATGTGCGGCAATGTTGGAGAGACTAAGTGAATCAGAGATTTTTCATATGAGCAAGGTCTTGATGGGGTGTTTAAGAAGTAACTACTTTGCTCATTGAAGCCTTCATCATCTTCCACTTCCAAGGGTGACTCGACATAAATGTCCAAAATTCCCTTGGATCGTCTCTCGAAATGATCTCATCTAAGGCCTTATCCACCCATTCAATGGCAATAGCACATAGGTTTTTAATGCTCTTTAGCCATGGATGTTGCTCTTCAAGATCCTCTATATGTTCTCGATGATTCCTATGCATGGGATATGTACACGGATTTCTAGGATCGTCGGGAGGTTTGGGAGAAAAAGCATAGAACTAGTCATAGGGGTCAAGGATGGGTTTAAAGATGGGTTCGTATTCTATATCTGATGTGGGCATAGAAGGGGAGAACATAAGTGTGGATTCTAGATGGCTTCGCTCTCCTTCTATGGCATCACTTGACATGCCATCCTTGAGTCTTTCTAAACGTCTTTCAAAGGGATTGGGTGTGAGACGCTTTCTAAGAGATCTCTTCTTGAGAAGATTGTCAATGTATGCACTAAAAGATCTCTTATGAAGCGGGAAGTTTATGTTCCTCCCAAAACTCGCAATCTAAAATAATTTCTAAGGATAGAATTACTTCTTTCCATAGAGAATTTTGGAGTACTACCGGTTTGGGATGGATAGCCAAATCATGGGATTGAAATGTTTGCAAAGTGGCTATGGAAACTTCCTCTTCTAGTTTGGGGGATGATTCCTTCTGTACCTCTAGGATTTCATCATGAAGGCTAGTGCGAGGAGTGTGTCCATTAATAATAAGGACAAACCTCACTTCACTAAAGGGTAAAGAAAGGAAAACTCCTCCAAAGGTGACATTATTATCAAGACCTATATAAAAATGATGAAGAAGAACATGGTCTTGTAAGGCTAGGTCTAGACCTAAATTTATAGGAAGATTAAAAGATTCCCTAAGTGTAGCAAAAAGTTCATTACCCACTTGATCAGAAGATAGGATTTTGGGTTCATTACCTTCTCCATGGTTAGAAGATAGGACCTTGGGTACAATACCCTCTTGATTAGAAGACAGACTCTAGCTGTAGAAAAGGGTTGGCTTTGACCTATTGCAACCACGTATTGGTGTAGCTCATAGCTAGATGTGAAAATCATGGGTTCTAGAGGCTCTAAGCATGTGCTCATGGGTGCAAGATATTGGTGGATAGGCGGAATTTGGGTTATCCATAAGGATATAAAAGAAAAGGCAAAAGAGAACAAGAAAAATATAAAAGTATAATACAAGGTTAAGCAAGACTTGGAGTTATCTCAAGAGACCTCTTTTCTCCTGCAAGAACGGCGCCGTAAATGCTTGTTGATACTAGATACGCACACGAAAGAATCAAAGAGAAATAATCCGCAAGCGCACGGATATCGGTGAGCACTTCACCCGGAGATATTCCGAGTATCGTTATTTATTTATCCGCTAGAGAAAACGTGCATCCGACTAACCCAAGTCTATACTTAACCTCTCGAGCTACGTACAAGGTAAATGAGCGATATAGAGAGGATTACTACCACAGCCTCCTTCCAACCTATGGCAAGCTTTGCAACTACTACTCTATGGGAGCACCTAAGAAAAGACACCACGAGGATGCTTAACCTAGCACTTTTGGACCTACCTTACCTACCGACGGGAAGTGGATTACAAAGGTAACAAAGGGATCACATCTCCCCCGCTACTACCACGGCTCGCGTATAGGGAGCATCTACGAGTGAACCTAGCCCAAGCACCACGCCTACGCTTATGAACGATTACTCTATTCCCAACCGGAAGCGAATAAAGTAAACTCGTAAACCAAAGAGCAATAATAACAAGAACTTACTAGTATCGAAGTTGAATTGCAGTAATAATCCTAGAACCAAGCCTCGGGTTAGGAGACTTGATCCCGCAGTACAACCGGAGAGGAGACACCGACATGCCTAAGCTTCCTCCAACTCTACCTCCACCCTATACTCTCTCTATCTATCTTGAATGCTAGGCTCTAGGAGGAGATCCATTCAAGGGACCCCTCTCACCCGATCCTCTCGGAAATAATGAATTAGGGTTTCATGGGATGCCTCCTCCAGGCCGGGGCCCCGCTTATATAGCCCCTAGGATGCACCGCAGCCGGATCAAACCGACCTAAACGGACGATTATTATTCATCCTCAAAGGCGTGAAAAAGGATCCGCGAGGCCGATTCCCGATTGGCCGATCCGCGCCGGGCCGGCCCACTCAAAGGAGTCGGCCGACTCCCCACCCGGCCCGCTCGGGCTCCCGTTTGGTCCGCAGCCTTCGAACCTTCCAGACATGCACTTTACCGGCTCCCGATTATCTCTATGTAAACCCGACATGTGGGCCTTCCTTGGGTATTTTCACCGACACCCCGTAGAAACAGACATTCACCAAAACTCGTGGAATTCGGCTGTAACCCCTATATCTAGTTGGTGAACATATTTTAGTCCTTTCTCATGTTTAGTTGACGGTAAAAATTGGCACTTAACGACCGTCAACAGGCATCTTTTGAGCAAATCCCGTAGTGCCCTGTATGCAACCACATTGGCACCTTCCTGAGGATTCCTACCTCGAGCAATGAACCGACGTCCACACCAAAGTGACGCTCCTTCACTCTTGGCGGGAATTACTACTTCAACTGGAAGCAAACTCATACGCTGACTCTCCAGCTCCTTACTCCACTGATAGCGAGGTTCTTTACCCGTGGGATAGCCCACTGAGTGCAGAATTCGCCATAGCAAGGAAGGCATTCCATATTCTTTTAGAAACTTTTTGGCACTACGTGGCTCATGGGTGGCAAACTGCTGATGCAAAACTTTTCCCCTGGTTGACTGGGATTTGATGCACTTCATTCTTGCCATCTACCCAACCGAATCACAACTCTCATGAGATGGAGATTAAGTTGGGAACTTTTATCGAAAGAGAGAATCATTCTTTTACAAGGGAAGAAATAATGCAGCTTGCCATGAATTGATTATGTGTCATGATGCATGCACATTCCGTACGTCCTCACAAATCTGGAAAACCATAAATTCTCGCGTTTTAGACGGTGGCATACCAACGTGCTCTCATATAGCGTAAACTAGTCGGGCTACACGATCTTATTCATTTCAGCCCAATATCCCAATGAATGCAAGTGACGTAAAAATCCACCACCTTTCGAACAAGGTGAAATCTCCGATTACTTGCACCCATTCCCGAGTGCATACTACCCAACAAGTCATCAGAAGACGACACCCTCACATGGGGTACCTTCTTATAAACATGTGTGAACATGTATATAATCCAAAGACCAATAAGCACTCCCCTAGATCGGCATTGCATCCGATCATGCTCTCACAACTCACACTTACCTCGCCGCGAACCAATCTTACCTTGGCGTAGGGGCAAATTGATCCATACATAACTATTCAAGTGAATAGCCCTCATACATATCCGTCGTGTATGAGCACAACAAATAGAAAATATGATGCGAATCCCCCAAGTTAGCACCGATATAAGCCACCCGAAGTCCTTAATTGGGCATAAAGGATATGACTGGTCCAAGGCACATATAAGTTTTGAAAACCACACACCTTTGAAAAGCCTATATATGAGATTAAGTGGCTATAAGTTCGTAATTACGGTTTATAAAACAAAATCTTTTTGTTTTTAAATATACTTATGAACAGTAATACGTTGAACCTGCTCCGATGCCACCTGTAATGTACCGACCAATTAATATAAACATAATGTACTAATGATGTCGCCTAAGCAACTTAATTAGCACATGACGCTTATATCAACCCGGTAGTCCGTGAAACCACGAAGGATTTCAAACTTTCCACAATACAAAACCTGACATCGAATTAAGTTCAACATAAAACCGTTCATAGTAAATACATAAGTTCACAAGTAGTCGATTACATCGGAGTTCATAAAATAGTTATTACATTGCCAAGTTGAAAACCAAACTGCGGAAGCAAAATAAAGTGTTGTTTTACAAACGCACACTTAGTTAAAAATGGTGCCTGGTCCAACATCAAATCCGGCAAAAGCATGGAGAAATGAGATATAAGAGATGACCTTGCCCAAGGTCTAATCCTCCCGTAGTGGGATACAGTCCATCTTGTTGCCACAAAGAAAGGTCTTATGATCTCGCAACAAGCGGGAATAAAACCTTGAGTACAAGAAGGTACTCGCCTAGACTTACCCGTCATAAACCAAAAATAAAGTGACACCAAGGAGTATGCAAGGCTTTATAAGTGGGGTAGCCGACTCATTTAAACTTGCGATAAAAGATGAGCTTATTAAATAATCATTTAGTGATAAAGGACTCTCTAGCTTATCATCTTTTAGGTTGGATCCGACATCACTAGATTAGCACCCGTACTACTCCAACTCCGTGGTATGAGCAAACAATGCTATCCTATCCCGCAGTTGAGCATACCAAAGATCAACAACATAGAACCATAACCATCCCATTTTTCACAATGATTTGCGACAGTGCCGCTGCTCGGTCAAGTGTTCACTGTCCAGGAACGATGGCGATTATAATTGATTGCAAACCAGCTGGCGGGTATTCCTCACACAAACCACACGTCTCCCGTCGGAGTCGATTAGATCACCTTGGTCTATTCGGGTGGAGTCGCGGATTTCAGAAAATACGATTACACCAGGGCATGCCCGACTACCAGGTCTCTCCGGCGCGACCGGCCACTGGCTTTAATACCGCGCCTGTGGGCAATACACTCAACTCTGCTGAAATTCCGGCCCAAACATCCTCAAGGCTTCGCGGTCGGATGATCGCATCCTTCCAGCTATCTGTGAGGCATTGTTCAACATGATCCGAGGACGTACAAAGCCATAGTCCCTTAAGTGACATCGCCGGAGTTTCCATGGTCTAACACACCACAAACCCCGACTTGTCATGATTTAACAAGGCCACATGGTTATGTTCTCTAAACCAACTTCCTTTGCCTCAACCATAGGGTAGTAACCACCTACCTCGCGGATGAGGGTCAATCACCCGTCTTCTACCGATCTAATTCAGCGGTGCTAAGCATATGAACGATCCCGAACTTAAAAGGGTAAGGTATTCAAAGTGGATCAAGGTACTCATAATGCAAGAACGGTTCCAAGTAACGCCTATAAACTTAATGCATCATAAACAATAAAGGACGCAAAGTAAATCATTTTGCAAACCGTAGGAGAAATGCTCCGGGGCTTGCCTTCCTAATACGATCAATGTTGCAACTCCCAGCACTTGATCACTCCACGTCTGGTTCCTGGTGCTCGATCTCCTCACGTGCCGTAGGAGAAATGCAAATGCGTGCTTACCTATTCTTTCTACAAGGTAGTCAACATCATCCAAGAACGTGTACCATAAGCACATGTCATCTACTACGTTTTCTACTACAATAATGTAATCCTAGTACGACATCCCTTTCTACTATCACCAGCAAACAAGTCAGTAAAGCCAAAGAGACTACACTCAAGTATAATCATCCTAACCAATTCATCATGATCTACTCATCCTAGTATACTACTTAACCACCCATCATACCACTAATCACCTTAAACACTTGACAATAAGCCTAGCACACAACATCACTTATTCAAGCATCAATACTAGTCCTAACCATATAACTAACAGATCAGTAAATAAATCATAAATAAATAACCATAGACCCTATGGATATGAATGAAGACATTCTGGAAAGCTTATGAAATTCTCCATCAAACATATGAAGACATCACAAACTGATTCCCAGGTTAACTACACCTAAAACACAGAACATCAGGACTGATTCTGGCAAAACAGCCACTAAAACAGCCCTGGTGACCATCTGGTCACATAACTCCTAAACCATTCATGCAATGACCATGAAACTTTAACAGTAGATGGTCAAGCTAACACACTAACTATCATCTATAGACAAGTTAATCAGAAACCCAACTTATAATTAGATTAGCCTAGCATCAATGGACTTAACCCTTAAATTGAACATCCAAGAGTTGAACAGGAGCACCATGATTGGCTACCCCTAAAATCCTACAAAAATTGCAGTAGGTAACACATGTCACAAACATATCATCATCCAAATTTCAACCAATTTGGATGCACCAACTGCCCTACACAAAAATGACAAGTGACCTGGCAGAGGGTCACCTAAAAATACTTTACACTACCAAATCATGCAAACCAAGCATATCATAGAATTAGGGGCTGCACATTGGTATACAATGAGCCCACAAAAATTATTAAACTCAGATCACATGCCTATAATTGATTTATGAATTAATTCCTTCCTAGCTCATAAATCAAGCTTAAACTACAACTGTATAAAATTACACTAAACATGCATGCGATATTTTCACCATAGACAGAGCATCTCAATACAAGATCAACAAGACTAAAACCATATTTTTCTGAGCATCCTAGAATTATCTATGCATTTACCAAGATAAACAACATTTAATCCAATTGCCAAACTTTAAATAAAACTATACAGAAAAGTTGCTCAAACAGGACATATTATATTTTTCCCAGATACTACACTTCACCATGATCACAACAAGACCAAGATCACTCAATTTGGACACTCCTAGCTCTAGATATGATTTTTGAAAACATTTTATCCAAATCTGCCAAAAACCATTTTTCCGAAAAATCGGCCCCTAAATTGCTATGTGCACCCGGAGTGTACCCGAGCCGCATCTCTCGCTAGGTCTACCCGAGACGTGTACCCGCATCCACCTCGTGCCGACGTCACCATGACGTCATGATGACGTCACCCGGCCCGCATGTCATGCACCCGGACCCGCCCATGCCGACGTCGCCAGCTGACGTCACCTCGACCCACACGTCATAGGCGCTGGTGGTCGTACTTTTGCAGAAAAGACCTCATACTTTCCTGAAATCGCATAATCCCAAAAATAAAACACACCGAGTCTGGCGCTTTAGCGTCCAGGCCCCTCACCTTCTTCATATTCTAACACGTAGGCCCTTGCTTCGGGACAATCAGGGGAGCTCCCTGAGCTCGCCGCGCCAGCGACTTGGCGGCTCCGCGGCGGCCGTAGGGAGGCGGCGGAGGTCCCGGCGGGCCTCGCGCACCTGCTGGGGCTCCTATCGGGGCCGGAGGTGGCCCGTGGCCCTCTCGCCGGCGTGATGGGCGGCGGCCGGCGACGGCGGCTCCCCGGCAACAGGGCTGCGGTGCCCAATCGAGCCGGGCGATGGGCGTCGAGGCTGAGGGGGAGTAAGGCGAACGCGATGGTGCTTTCGGTGGAGAAAATGATGGGGCGAATCGACGGCTATTTGGGGTGGACTCGGCGGCGGCAATGGCGGCCGCGCTTCCGGTCTTTGGCAAGGGGAGGAGAAGTGGAGCGGCGCAGTGGAGCGGGCGAGCGTGGAGCTTAAAAAGCGGCCCGACGTGCTTCAATTTGGACCGGGCGGGGGTCACGGGCGAGCGGGAGCACGGCGGCCATGTTCCGCCCGTGAGCGTGGGCGCGCGTGCTTGCCGCGCCGTTGCGCGCGCAATGATGGCGTGGCAAAGGGCGTCGGCTAGCGCGTGGTGGTAGCGGCGTGCGGCACGGGCAGCCGAGCGGCAGTGCCAGCCGAGCGGGCGAGCAGATCGGCACAGCCGCGGGCCGAGGCGCCGCCGCACTCTCTCGGGGCACGGGAAGCGAGGAGAAAGGGAGGAGGGGTATGACAGGGGGTCCGTGGGGGTCCCACCATTTTTTGTCTCGACTTGCAAAGTTTGACCAGCGATAACTCCCAAACGGTGCCGAATCTACAAAAACTTTGAACACAAAAAATGTTCTGTCTCGACGAGTAGAACCTTTCACCTTTAGGAAGTTTTTGCTAATTCGGCCTAGATTTGAAAATGTGAATTAGGGTCAAATTAGAATTATAAAAATATTATTTTTTTAAATATTCCCCTTTCGTTTTTGCCCTTTTGAAAGCCTTAAACCCATTTTCATGACTTGGTGTAAAAACAAAGTTTTCTCCAAATAATTTTCTCGCATAAACGTTGTTAAAGCTCCATTTTGAGAAAAGCATCACAACTATGACTTCTAGCAATCATTTGAAAACCCTATTTGCATTTTAATACAAGCACTCAACCAATTGCTACCACAAAATGCACATATGATGCTTATGAGATGATTATGCTCATGAGATGCAAGATTTGTTAAGCCTAAAAACTGGAGTTGTTACACTCGCGCTCCCTCCTACGCGCTGCTGTAAGCCTGGAGGCCGTTTGGCCCGCACCAGTAAGCCGCGATTTCGATCGAGCGCCCTGCCCCAGGCGTTACAGGTTGGGCACCTTGCGGCGGCAACTCGAGGAGGAAAGGACCGGAAGGCCGTGGACACCTTTCTACGGTGATCCCGACTCCGACGACTCCGACTCCAGCTGTTACGACCCCACGCGGGAATGCTTCCACCTCGGCCAGGGTGACGGCGTCGAAACCACCGGCGAGACCACGGGCCAGTTGGCCGCTGACCGTCTCGCAACCGCCGCAGCCGCGGCTGACGGCGGTGCAGACGCGGCTAACGATGGCGCTGCCATCCCGCCTCGAGAGGAGCCACCTCAAAAGCTCGACGATGCTCATCTTCCACAGGACGACCGCGCTGCACAACTCGCGCAGCTCCGTGAGATGAAGGCCAAGCTTCGATGAGGATCGCCAGCGCTTAGACCAGCTCGAGCACACCCTTGAGCAGGGGTGCGGGCCCCCGCCTGGGGGAAGGGCTCGAGCATGGGCTCGAAACGTCTTCCAGCAGATCGTGGAAGACGAGGTCCCGCAGCAGGCGCCTGTGCCACCACCCGTCAACCGCTTTCCTCGAGCGAGCCAGAATCTTTTTGCGGCGACCATGCTCCTGAGGAATATGCCCGCGCCCTCAAACCCGCAGGCCCGCACGGATACGCGATGAAGTCGAGGGTCTCCTCAAGGTGGCGGCCACACAGCAAGCAGAAAGCTCCGCCTCAAGGCATCGTGGAGAGACGTCAGAACGACCGGTCGAGCCCCCCCCGCCACGAGAGGGAGGCCTCAGTCCACCAAGTGGTGGCCCCGTGTGCAAGGAGGGATGCACCCATTCGAGACCGCCTCGTCGACAACCGCGAGCCCCAGGACACGCGCTACGACATCATCGAGAATCGACGGCGCAAGAATGGGGGCGCGGAAGAACGAGGCTACAACGCTCATCGTGGGGGACGCTACGATTGCGACGAGGACCGCCAGGCTCCTGAGCCACCGGGTCCTCGAGTCTTCAGCAGGTCTATCCGCAGCACGCCGCTGCCGAGCCCATTTCGACCCCCCACGAGCCTCACCAAGTACAACGGCGAGACCAAGCCCGAGCTCTAGCTTGCCGACTTCCGGTTAGCTTGCCAGCTGGGCGGGGCTCGAGATGACAAGGCCATCATCCGGCAACTCCCGCTATTCCTCTCCGACACCGCTCGCCGGTGGCTCGAAGAGCTTCCCCCCGATCAGATCCGCGACTGGGCCGACCTAGTCCGGGTCTTCAAGGGGACGTACATCCGCCCTGGCAATTCCTGGGACCTCCGTAACTACAAACAACAGCACGGGGAGTCCCTTCGAGACTTCGCTCAGCGCTTCTCCAAGCAGCGTACCGAGCTACCGCACATCCCCGACCACGACGTCATCTTGGCGTTCGTGTCAGGCACCACCTGTAAGGAGTTGGTGCGGGAGCTCGGGCAAGATCGTCCAAAGACCATCGAGGGCCTGATGGACATCGTCACCAACTACGCAGCCGGGGAGGAAGCCGTCGGAGCCTTTTTCGGCGAAAAGAAGGACAACGCCCAGCCCCCGGCCGGCAATGGCGAGGGTCAGAGCAAAGCCTTGAAGAAAAACAACAACAAGAAGAAGGGAGTTCAGCAAGGCAAGCGCGAGGCCACGAAGGACGATCTCGTCGCCGCTGCCGAGCGCAAGAAGCCTCGACCCCCTCCCGAGGGGGGCGTCTTCGACAAGATGCTGAAAGAGCCCTGCCCATACCACAAGGGGCCAGTCGAGCATAACCTCGAGGACTGCCGCATGCTCAAGGGCTATTTCAAGAGCCTAGGCCTCGAAAAGGGCGAACAGAAAAAGGATAAGGGCGGCGACAACAATAAGAACAAAGACAAGGACGGCTTTCCCAACGTCAACAGCTGTTACATGATCTACGGAGGCCCCTCGACTCAGTTCACACCACGGCAGTGTAAGAGGGAGCGCCGTGAAATCTTCTCCGTGCACGTGGCAACGCCCCAGTACCTCGACTGGTCCGATACGCCGATCACGTTCAACCGTGATGACCATCCGGACCACGTCATCAGCCCTGGGGTCTACCCACTCATTGTCGACCCCATCATCGTCAACACCCGCTTCTCCAAGGTGCTCATGGACGGAGGCAGCAGCCTCAACGTCATCTACATGGAGACCCACGACCTGCTGGGCATCAAGAAGTCGCAGCTCAAGCCCAGTGCCGGGGGCTTCCATGGAGTGGTACCGGGCAAGAAGGCGCTACCCCTCGGCCGCATCGACCTTCCTGTTTGTTTCGGCACTCGCTCGAACTTCAGGAAGGAGACCCTCACGTTTGACGTGGTCGGGTTCCGTGGTACCTACCATGCCATCCTTGGTCGGCCCTTCTACGCCAAGTTCATGGCGGTCCCCAACTACACCTACCTCAAGCTCAAGATGCCAGGCCCCAACGGTATCATCACCATCGACTCCTTGTACGAGCACGCGCACGACTGCGACGTCGAATGCGTCGAGTATGGGGAGTCCATCGAGGAGACAAATGCCCTGGCGGCCACCCTCGAGAGCCTGGCTGCTGACATCCCCGAGCCCAAGTGGCAGGCGGGAAGTTTTGAGCCCGCTGAAGACACCAAGACGATCCTGCTCGACCCAAGTGGCTCTGACTCAAAGATGCTAACGATCAGCGCGGCCCTCGACAGCAAATAGGAAGCAGTGCTCGTCGACTTTCTCCGCGCAAATGCCAGTATGTTTGCGTGGAGTCCCTCGGATATGCCTGGCGTTTCGAAGGATGTCACCGAGCATGCCTTGGAGATCCGTCCCGGCTCGAGGCCAGTCAAGCAACGCCTGCGCCGCTTCGACGAGGAGAAGCGCAGGATCATCCGCGAGGAGGTCGACAAACTCGAGAAGGCCGGTTTCATCAAGGACGTACATCACCCCGAGTGGCTTGCTAATCCTGTACTAGTTAAGAAAAAGAATGGGAAAATGAGGATGTGTGTCGATTACACTAGTTTAAATAAAGCATGTCCCAAAGTTCCTTTTCCTTTGCCACGAATCGATCAAATTGTAGACTCAACTGCGGGTTGTGAAGTACTGTCCTTCCTTGACGCCTATTTCGGCTACCACCAAATAAAGATGAAAGAGTCCGACCAACTCGCGACCTCTTTCATCACACCTGTAGGCATGTATTGCTATGTCACCATGCCCTTTGGCCTTCGAAACGCCGGGGCGACGTATCAACGCTGCATGCTCCATGTCTTTGGCAAACACATAGGCGAAACCGTTGAGGCCTACATCGATGACATCGTTGTCAAGACTAAAAAGGCTGATGACCTCGTCCGTGATCTCAACATCACGTTCGAGTGCCTCAAGGCCAAGAACATTAAGCTGAACCCTGAGAAGTGTGTCTTTGGGGTCCCTCGAGGCATGCTCTTAGGGTACATCGTCTCCCAGCGTGGGATTGAGGCCAACCCTGAGAAGGTCACGGCCATCACTCGAATGGGGCCAATTCGCGACCTGAAAGGTGTACAAAGGGTCACAGGGTGCCTTGCAGCCCTCAGCCGCTTCATCTCGTGCCTTGGAGAGAAAGCCTTGCCATTGTACCACCTACTCAAGAGCTCCGAGCGCTTTACTTGGACCATCGAGGCCGAAGAGGCGTTAGCTAAACTCAGAGCCATGCTGACTTCAGCTCCGATCCTCGTACCTCCAAAACTTGCCGAGCCTCTCCTCCTCTACATCACTGCGACCGCCCTTGTGGTCAGTGCGGTCATAGTCGTTGAGAGGCAGGAAGAGGGACACGTCCTTCCTGTCCAAAGGCCAGTCTACTTTGTTAGTGAGGTACTCTCGGAAACCAAAGTTCGCTATCCGCAGATCCAAAAACTGCTCTATGCAGTCGTGCTGACGCGTCGCAAGCTTCAGCACTACTTCCTCGGCCACTCGGTGACCGTAGTGTCATCCTTCCCTCTTGGGGAGATCATCCAAAACCGGGAGGCTGTGGGAAGGATCGCAAAATGGTCGGTCGAGCTCATGGGCGAGACCATTACTTATGCGCCACGAAAGGCCATAAAATCTCGGCGCTAGCTGATTTCGTGGCCGAGTGGACCGACACCCAACTTCCTCCGCACAAATCCAGCCGAGCCGTGGACTATGTACTTCGACGGATCACTCATGAAAAACAGAGCGGGCGCGGGCTTGCTCTTCATTTCACCTCTCGGAGTCCATATGCGTTACATCATTCGTATCCATTTTGCCGCCTCTAACAATGTTGCAGAGTACGAGGCCCTCGTGAACGGTCTGCGTATTGCCGTCGAGCTCGGGGTTCAACGCCTCGACGTTCAAGGCGACTCGCAGCTTGTCATCGACCAGGTCATGAAAGCTTCAAGCTGCCATGATTCAAAAATGGAGGCATACTGCAATGAAGTGCGCAAGTTAGAGGACAAGTTCCACGGCCTTGAGCTTAACCACATTGCTCGATGCTACAACGAGTCCGCGGACGAGCTCGCCAAGATCACGTCCTCTCGAGGGGCCGTCCCTCCAGATGTTTTCTTTAGGGATCTACACAAGCCTTCCGTCAGCTGGGGCTCGGAGGCTGACGCTACCGCGGCAACCGACCCCCCTCCCTCGACCGACGCCCCCTCGACAGATGTCGAGGTCATGGAGATCAAGGGGGCATCATCGTCTTCGAGCTCCCCGACGGACTGGCGTGCCCCACTCCTCGAATACCTTATTTGAGGGGAGCTCCCTGAGGACCGAGCAGGGGCGAGACGCATAGCTCGAAAAGCTAAAACATACATCATCTATGGTGACGGCAAGGAGTTGTATCGACGCAGCCCAACCGGCATTCTTCAACGCTGCATCAGCATCGAGGAGGGCAAGAAGTTGCTCAATGACATGCACTCGGGGGCTTGCGGCCACCACGCTGCGCCAAGGACACTGGTCGGGAATGCTTTTCGACAGGGCTTCTATTGGCTGACTGCGGCCTCCGATGCCGTTAGCCTCGTCCGTTAATGCGAGGGGTGCCAATTCTATGCCAAACAGACTCACCTCCCCGCCCACGCGCTTCAGATGATCCCCCTCACGTGGCCATTTGCAGTGTGGGGACTCGACCTAGTCGGTCCTCTGAAAAAGACGACCGGGGGCTACACGCACCTGCTAGTCGCCATTGACAAATTCACCAAGTGGATTGAGGCCATGCCCATCACCAACATTCGCTCCGAACGGGCGGTCGAGTTCTTCACCAACATAATCCATCGATTCGGAGTCCCAAATGTCATCATCACTGACAACGGCACGCAGTTCACTTGCAAAAAATTCCTGGACTTCTGCGACCATCACCTCATCTATGTGAACTGGTCTGCAGTTGCCCACCCTCGAACTAACGGCCAGGTCGAGCGTGCCAACGGCATGATATTACAGGGCCTCAAGCCGAGGATCTTTAACCGCCTCAACAAGCATGGAAAAAGGTGGGCAGTCGAGCTTCCTTCAGTTCTATGGAGCCTGAGGACGATGACAAGTCGAGCCACGGGGTTTACCCCATTCTTCTTGGTCTACGGGTCTGAGGCTATCCTCCCCACCGACCTCGAATACGGGTCCCCTCGGCTTAAGGCCTTCAACGAGCAGACAAATGAAGAGGCTCTTGCCAACGCTGTTGATCAGCTCGAAGAGGCTCGAGACATGACCCTCCTTCACAACGCCCGCTATCAACAGAAGCTCTGACGCTACCACAACAAGAACATACATAAAAGGGACTTTCAAGTCGGCGACCTTGTTCTCCGACTCCGACAAGACAACAAGGGGCGGCACAAGCTCACGCCCCCATGGGAAGGTCCCTTCATTATAGCCGAGGTGTTGAAACCAGGGACGTACAAGCTCGCGGACGACAAGGGCTCGACACTCACCAATGCATGGAACATTGAACAGCTACGTCGTTTCTATCCCTAGGCCTCGAGGCCTTGTACATTTTCGCGCTTATGTACATTTTTGTATCTCGAATGAATAAAAAGTCCGTGATCCTAGTACTTTCATTTTCATTCGTGACTTAAGGTAGATTCTATTCTACCCCTCGACGCCTTTCTTTCTTTTGCCCCTCGAGGCATGCTTAGCGCAGAGTAGGAAACGCGCTCGAGACCCACAGGTGTTGAGGGTCGCCGAGCCGGGAACTCTCCTACGCCCCCGAGCTAAGGTACTCCCACTCGCTTCCCCGCCCTTGAGGGTCTCGGGCGTGCGTCCAACAACTACTCTAAAAAGTGGAGCACTAAGGCTGGTAGAAGTAAGAACGGTTCGAGAAGTCACCGCTCATAGTCATAAAGGCAGACTCGACCCTGCTCCTGCAGAGTCGAGCCTCCCTCGGGGGCTAACAGGGGGGTAGCCCCTAAAAAAGTTCCCGAAAACTGCTTTTTTCAAAAAACTCGACGCCATCCCTCTTCCTCCTATGTCTCAAGTACGATTTGCGACTAAGGCTCGAGCCCCTGAGGGGGCGGAAACGGTCGAGCCAGGGACTCGCCCACGCCCCCGGGCTAAGGCATCCCTACTCACTATTCCACCCTTCGAGGAACTCGAAGACGCGTCTAGGTCCTAAGTCAAAGATAGGCTCAGACAAAGCAAGAAGTAGGAGTGCTCGAGAAGTAAAAAAGCACGACATCTATAGCAAAATACGAACAAGTGTTTAAGGCCTCATCGGCCATGAGACTTAACACATAAAACTAATGTAATTTGTTTACATGGGCCTTGTTGCCCAGATTTGGCTCGCAGCCACGTCATCCCACGAGAAGTACGACTTCAGGCGGGCAGATCTCATCCTCGAACTTTTCCGCCCCCTTGCGCTGTGCACCTCGGCATCGACGATCACCGGAGGCGCCTCGCTCCTCGACCTCGGCTGGCGCGTCTTGATCGACGACGAAGCCATGGGACAGCACCTCCATTGCCTCGAGCATCTCCGGCCTCTTGACCCGGAAGCCCGAGTAGAAGACTGCCAACGCCCACTGCACTCCGAAGCGCAGGGCCCCGCGCACCCGCTCCCGCAGCTCGACGCCAAAGCGGGCCACCCGCTCGACGAACGCGCTCCCGGGTTCCGCGTCCGCCAGCTCCACGACCTCTCCAAGCCCCCCAACGGACACTAAGGGCATTGATAGCACCCTGGACCCGGGCGTTGGTGCCCGCTTCGGCGGTGAGCAGCCCCTGGAGTGAGTGCGCGTCCTCGTGTGCCTACTTCAGATCAGCTTCGAGGCCTGCAAGGCAACGATGGTGTGAGCCGAGATGAGGCAACACTAAAGTCTCCGTGGTATCGCGGAGATGGTGGTCGGGAACGCTTACTCCGGTTGCGGGCGAGGAGCCGCTGCTGGTCATCGACTACGCCGTCGAGCTCCTTTTGCTTGGCATCCAGGGCCTTCTGCATCTCCGCCGCCCCCGAGCGCAGAACCTCAATGGTCTTGCCAGCGGATTGATTGGCAAGGTCCCTGGCCACCACGGCTCGCTGCAGCTCGGCCACTTGGGTCTCGAGGGAACCCGTACGCTACTTCTCTTGATCGACCGAGGCCTGGAGGCGCTGTGCCCCCTCCTCGAGCTCCTTGATGTGTGTAGTGGCGGCCGTCTTTTCCCTCTCAAGCAGCTCGACCTGCTGGCTCTTCTCCTTGAGCTTCTCGGCGACGTCGGCAAGCCGAGCCGCCTCCTCCTGGGCGGCCTTGGCCGCCTGCTCCGCCTGAGCCTTGGCCTCGAGCGCCACCCGGGTCTCCTCTCGGGCTTGAGCCGTCTCCGCCTGAGCCGTTTGCAGGGCTCGAGCGGCCTCCTCCTGGGCCTTGGTGGCGTCGACCTCCACCTTGCGCTTGGCCACCTCGGCTTTGGCCAGAGTGGCCTCGGCGCTCTGCCCCAGCTTAACGAGGCGCCAGGTCTCCTCCTCGCCGTCGTGCGTTGCGTGAAGGTGACGAGACTTCACAAACAACTGACTCCGTATCCCCTGAGGATATCAAACCAGAGCCAGGGTCAGTAATGGCAATAAAACAAACTTGGGGTACACAGCTCGAAAAGCAATTAGAAGACACATACATTGAAGAGGCAGGGGAGGTCCTCCTTGACGACTTGAAACGCCAAGCCGAGGGCATTTTCCATCCATGCCCTGTACTCCTCGGCCTCCTCCCAGTTCTTCACCTCCAGCCAGCCATTCATCTCGACGTCGGGCGCTGAAGGGTCCGTTGGGTCCCGGAGCTTTATGGTCTCCTTCCCCCACTCCGGTTAGGAGGCCTTCATCCGCTCGGCCACAGCGTCGCTCACCGCCTTCACCGCCTCACGAGACCCGCCATATTCGGCCACCCGGTCGGCCAACGTGGCATAGCCGCCCGCCTCCTTTGGCTGGTTCCACTGGGCTTCGACTCCAATACCCATGGGATAGCTCCTGTCGAGGTTGGGTATAGAGCAGAAGGACCCAAGTGGAGCTCCGTGTGACCCTACGGAACCCATCGAGGGGGCAGGGCAGCGTATGGCAGCCTCGAGGAAGAGCCGACGACGTCCACCGCGCCCTGCGGCGGCGCCCGGGGGCTTGGGGGCGCGGCGGCGGCGGAGTCTGTTGGGTCCGCTGCGGGCCACCGAGCCGGCGACTCGAGCTCCTGCACCCGCCGCTGCATGATCTCCCACTGCTCTGACTCGGGCAGCTGGAAGAAAATCTACTCCGGCGCGGAGGGGTTCCCGGCCGGTCCCCCCACGGGCTGCTTTCTGAGCGGCTCCACCTGCTCCACCTGCTGCTGCTGCTGCTGCTCCTCATGCAGCCGCTGTGGCGGCACTTCGAGGCCCGCCTGTGGCGACGCAACCCCGCCATGACGACCAGGGCTCGGCACCGGCCCTGTCTCGATCGCCGCTGTCTGGCTCGAGGCCGCCGCATCAAGCGGCGCCGGCTCGTCGGGTGCTGGCTCGTCCGTCTTGTTCTTCTCCTCCTCCGCCTTCCGCTCAGCCTCGAGCGTGTGTAACCCCTTGGGCCAGGGATCCTTGGGGGTGGGGACTTAGGGGACGGGGTCATCACTCAACGTGTCCTAGTCCACCTCGTCGAGGGTGATGGGGTGGCCCTCCGTCCCCGCCGTCTTCTCCTCGATGGCTCCCCTAGACGAGGCGGTGGCGGCTGCCTCGGCATCACCCGCAGCAACAACAGGTGCCGACGCCGCGACCAAGGGGATAGCCACGGGCACCTCCGCCAAGGCCGCGCCTCCTCCCACGACCATCGAGGCGCCGGCACCTGCAATCGAAGCAGCTGCTATTAGTTTCCCTCGAGCTATCGCCTTATGAGCCTCAGCGACCCATTTAGAGGCGTTGGCAGGAAGAAGTGCCCCACCTGTGCCGGCCGCCGTTCCCACCGATCCTGCCCCAATCTTCACCTTCTTGGTGGGGGCCAGGTTGAAGGCCATCAGGGGCCGCTTCATCCTGAGAGAGAGCAAGAGGGAAAAAATTTAAAACGCACTCGATAAAATACAAAACTAACAACTAAAATAAAACCAGCTCGAAGAGCTCACCCCACGGGCACAAAGGACCTTCCTCCGGTTCTGCTCGAGCCGCCCGGGGGCTTCGAGACCTCCTTCTGGGCCACGTCAGGCCCAGATCTCCCAACGACGGTGGGACCCGCTCTCGAGTCCCACCGGGACGCCCGACGCTCCCTCCGCTGCTCGCTTGAGGGACCCTGGTACTCCTCTGGGTGGGTGCTCGGGGTAGAACCCGCCGTGACCTCCTTCTCCGAGGAGTGCCGATCCCCCGGCATCGGGCTGGGGGTCTCGAGACTCCTGTAGTCCCGCTCGAGCCACCCGGGTTCCTCGAACCTCCCGGTGGAACGCTGCGGCCGCTCGGGGGCTTGGCGGTTTCCCCTTGAGCCCGGGCGCTCCCCGGCTTGCTTGCGGCGCTCTCCTCACGGTCCTGGCGCGTCGACGTGCGCCCGGCCGGACGGTCCCTCGAGGAAGCCCGATGCTCCCTTGGGAGCTCGGCGCCCCGAGAGGACGAGAAGGCACGCATCTCCCCGCTCTGCTGGCCTCCAGTGCGCACGCCCTGCGCCTGGGCCATGACTTGGGTCGGGGGGGAGCACGACCGGTGCCGTGATGACGACGACGAGGTCTCGTGGCCCGAGCGGTACGTCGACACCCCCGGCTGGTCTACCCGATCACGCTCCCCCTCCCTCAGCAGCTCGACCCGTTGCTCCGAGGTGCCCTCCTACACGGGACGAGGCGGGGGCATCAGATGCCGGGATCCGACGGCATCATCACTGACGACATCATCATCATCATCATCATCTTCCTCGTCCTCCTTGGTGGTTGGCGTCACCGAGGGGGAGTCCTCATCAGACAGCTCCCCTCGATTACGCTTCCCCATGCGCACTTGCTTCTGGAAGTGCGCGAGGGCCCTCTTCCCTCTCTCCACCTTCTCCCTCGCCTTCTCCTCATGCTTACGCTCTGCGGCAAGGCGTCTCACCTGTCTGTCGGCGGCGTCCTCCTTCATTGGCGGGATTGACTCCCGGTGGTTGATCGCCCCCTAAAAAAGCAGACGCATAGCAGTTAGAAAAACAGGCCTCGAGACCAGGAATAAGAAGTAGGAAAAGGGCCTCAAAGAAACTTACCAAGCCCAAGATGTCCACATCTGGACGCATGGGGAAGTAATTAATCTCCTCCGTGGAGAAAGAGTTGTCCTCGACCGCCTGGCACACCCGCTCGGCGATTATCTCAACGTCGAGGGCCTCGGGAGACATCCGGCTCCTCTCGAGGGCGACGGGGTCGGCATCCGCCCTCATCTGGTCCAGCCGGAGCAGGCGCTCCATCAGCGGGAGCACTCGCCGGCTGTGGAACCCCGCGATGGCGTGGGCGGCCGACAGAGGGGTCTGCCCCACCTTCATGTTGCGGAGCAGGCCCAACGCGTTGAGGAGGGGCTCGAGGCGTTTCCTCTCGTCTTTGGGCGGGTCGTGTGCCCAGTTCTCCCCGACCCGCGTAATGACGCAGTTCGAGAACTCGGGGAACAGCCCCCCTCGTTCCGCAGGTAGAACCATTGGGAGTCCCATCCCGTGTTGTTCGTGCTCAGCTTGACGGGGATCCACTCCTTCCCCCGCTTCAGCCCGATGACGCAGGACCCCGCCCGCGCGAACCTCCGTCCGCCCTCTGGAAGCGCGTGGGTGTAGAGGGTCGCCTTGAAGATCCACAGGAAGAGGTCCCACTGCGGCGCCGTGCCAAGGTACCCCTCGCAGACGGCGGCGTACGTGGCGGCGTGGGAGACAGAATTAGGGGAGAAATGGTGCAGCTCCACCCCGAAGAAGTGGGGCAGAGCCCTCATGAAGCGGCTCGGGCGTGCCCCGAGCACGCGCTGATGGAACTTCACGAAGCTGACGACGTAGCCCGGCGGCGGGTTGGGCTCTCGGTGGTCGGCGTCGGGCACCATCCACTCCGCCGGCCCCGCCGGCGGATTGGGGAGAAGAAGCCCCCCCTTCAACGAGCCCCTCGAGCATCACCTCAGTGACACCTGACTCCGGCCACGGACCCGCCTCATGCATAACGATGGGCATGGGAGCCGCGGCGGCCTTCTTGGAGCCCTCGGAGCGCCTGGAACCTTGGGAGCGCTTGGACACCATGGTGAGCGTGGCGGCGGAAGCAAAAGCAGCGGTGAAATCCGGCGGGGATTGTATCTCTCTCTCTTGCTCTCTCCCTCTCTCTCCTTCTACGCAGGCCAACGCGGCAGGAGAAGCGACGCGCGAGCTGTTGGGCGACGGCGGTGATGGAAGTGGAGGGCGTTCGAGCTCCTGGTGGCGGCGAGGCGAATGAGATGGCAAACGAAAGAGAGGACAGTGGCGGCCCCTCCCCGCATTTTATAAGAGCAAGGGCAACACAACCGGCGAATCGGACGGCTGCGGCGCGCTCATCCAACGGCCGTAAGACGACCAGTGGATTCACCAACGGTAAGGAAAAAACCGCATTAAATGCGGCTGCCAAACCACCTCCTCGATTCCCGCTGCAGGTACACGTGTCGCGAACCGGACACTGAACCGTCACCCGGGTCCGCCACGACCGTGCCGTTTCCGCTCCTCATGGGCCCACCACGACCGCGCTACGGTAACTTCCCCTCAAAAGACGCGCCCAACGGGAGGAAGGAGTTACTTCCAGCGTTTTCTTCCACAAGAAGGTTAATGGGACCTCACCCCATATTAAACTCTCGAGGGAGCGGAGGCTGGCCCTTGAAAGGGTTTCGACAGCCGTCCTCGAGCAGTCCTTCCCAAAGAAGTAAAACGGACTCCGGTCCACCCCAAAATTTCGAGGGGGCGGAGGCTGGCCCACGAATAGGGTTCGACAACCGCCCTCGAGTACCCGAGTCAGGGATGACCCAGGGGGAGCCAACATGAGGCCCGGCTCGAGAACAAACTCTCGAGACCCCCAGGACATATCCAAGGCAAAACCTAGGAATACCGAAGGATCCCTACGATGGGAGGCAACGTGCCACCGACTCTCATCGAACGGAGTTGGCACCTAGGAAATCCACAGGGTTCTGCTAAATGAGGATGCCTCAGGGCTTCTGTCGACCCCCATCGAACGGGGCACGAGTTCTCAGTTGGATCTCCCCGTTACCAGCTCACAGAGGACTTCGAGGCTCGTCCAAAACATGGATAGCACGATGCTCTTCGCCTCACAATCCACACGCAAGGATCCGTGAGAAGGATGCTAAGAGGTAGCAATGCACCAGCCATACGAGGCTCGGGGGCTCGACTACGCACGGCACCCCTCGACAAAAGAGGGTCGAAGATACTGGGGAGTTTGACGCCTCAAGTCGACCCCTCGATAGGGCACTACGACTCCAGTTAATAACGGTACCCCTCAATGAGACGCAACTCAAAGCCCCCAGAGGAGTACTTAATCACTCATCTAGGGCCTCGGGGGCTACCCCCGCGGGGGACGCTCGCGCGTCCCCCACGGTGAGATGACATAACAAAACTCCACACCTCGAGGCCAGGTACTTCAACTCCACTTCATGTTAATGAACCCCTCGAAGATCCACAAAAAGACCCCTTACACGTGTCTTTACAACTCATACAAGGGCTCGGGGGCTACTGTCGGATACCTAGATTAGGGGCTCATTAACCTGGATGATGAGGTGAACGGAACCATCGTTGTCTCACTTAAATCTCTCACAAATAACCTCCCAGTCCCAGCCCTGGCGCAGGCCTTGACGCACACTGGGCCGGCCCACGGACAGACTCGGGCAGACCGGAAATGCGTTCGAGGGAAAGAACACAGCCCGCCGAACCCCTCGAAAGACTTACGGGATACCCCTCGTACGAACGGGGCCTCGAGACGGATTGGCTCGACCCCTCGAAGGAGTTTTACGGAGAACCCCCACGAACGAGTGAAGGCCTCGAACGGGCCGGCACCCCTCGAAAAGGGACTCCCGACACCCGTACAACAGCATTAAATGACCCCCAATCACTCCTCGCTAAGATTCATGGCTACAGCGACGGTCATGATGAATCTGAGCACCGATCCCATCATCTTTTACCACCCATACCCTGTAAATCAGGAGCACTGTGGCGCCGTACCAAGCACTGTGCCACGAACGGCACCCCTCGAGACGCTGCAGTCAAACATCCGGTCCACGTTTCTCATGACTCGGTTCAATTAACCTAGGGCTCACCCCCCTCGAGGCGCCCCCTCGAAACACGTCTACTCTAGATTTGACCAAGATTTCCCGTAGCACAGTCACATCACCCCGGGCGTCTACCCCTCGAAGTTTACCTCTCGAGGCGGGTAGTAATCGCCCTGGTAATGATGGTTACAGGGAAACGTGCATGGTCTACAGTGATCTGTCTCTTCACCTCGAGCAACCATACACCGGAGTTCCCAGGGAAGGACGAGCAAGCCATCATCGCCCACAATGCTACAGGCTCAAACCGGTCCGAAGCAGGTCTCTACTGTATGATCTGTGCCCATTCCTCGACGTCATCACCACGACCACCCTAGAGCTACAGTGTAACCCTGGGCCTCCCCTTCGCCTATAAAAGGGGACGCCAGGGCTTAGTTCAAGGCAGGTTCCAACATTCTCACGTATCGTACTCACTCACACCCGAAAAACGTTAAGTCCTTATGACTCCCTTGTATTCACCCCTGTACAAGCACTTCGGTGTAAAGCAATACAAGTTCACCCTCCCCCGCTGGACGTAGGGCCTTCTTTGCCCGAACCAGGATAAACACTTGTGTCATTTGCATCACCATCCGGATTAGGGAACACGCGTCGCACATTTACTAGTTGGTGTTAGGTCCCCGGGCTCGAAACACCGACACACACTGTGTTGAAATAGAAACCAGGAAGAAATTTAAAAGAAGTCTGTCTGGTAATGTTCAAGCTAGGATTAGTGCCCATGCAATGCCACTACACACTGTTTTGGCCATAAACCTCTGCCCAAATGCTGTCCCAAAAGTCACAATCTTCGCCTCCAACTCGTCTACCATCATCGCCGCCACCATAATCACCATTCCCGACACATCCGCCACCACCTTGTTCGTGGCCACCAATTTCATCATCAAGATCATCCATCGTTGAGTTTATATCCATCTTTTTTTTTTTTTCATTGACACCAAAGAAAAAAATAATTAATATAAATAATAATTAATATATAATAACAACAATTAGTATTTAACAATTGTCACCACAAAAATGGTAGAGTTCTCCTAGTGCACTAAGTAGCAATAAGGATACTACCATTAGTCCTAGTACATGAGGATCCTCACTAGGAGGTATTTTGTAGGAAAAAAACTCATACTAAATGTTGAATGCTAAACACTAGGAGAACCCTATATCGCTAGGAAAACCTATTTATCCTGGTTGAGTGTGCAAGGTCATTCTTGTTTCAAGGACAAATAACCGATCAATTTTACTTTAATCATATCATTGTGCATAAAAAATAGCAAATCCCTATAGCTACCTACATATGTAGGTATGTTTAGCCCCTAGTCAAGCAATTAATTTTTTCACTTATAATTATAATTAATAAATTTAAAGAAAATAATTGACAACAATTAGTTTTTGACCTGATTCAAACTTTTGAAAATAAACTAACTGATATTGACTAACAAAATATTTCTAGACCTAGAGCTATATCTATCCATAGATCCAAAACTTAACCCCTATTCAAAACTAATTAATAGACCATAAAAATCAACACATTGCCACTAAATATGGGTAGAATTTTATTTCCTATTAAATTTAACCTAGGACCTTCAAATATTTGATCTAATTTCACTTATAATTGACTCGACCATATAAAGAGAGAGAAAAACAATAATCTAATTAATCAAGTAATCTACCACTAGACCCAGTTTTTAGAAGTTGTCTAAGCTCTCCTTTGCTTCTCCCCTCATACTTCAATTTTGTCCCAAATAGAAAGGAGACTGCATATATACTGGGCCTCAATTAGTTTTCCAAAGGCGCCTCTGAAAATGACTCTTATTTATAGAAGCGACTGTATGAGTCTAAAATATCCCTTTTCAAATGTAGCTATGATATCCAGCAGCCTCAAAAAAAATGATTTTAATAAATACATAATTACGGACTCTTATATTGGACGTAAAATTAACTCTTCAACATGTTGCATAATCACCTGCGCACTAGTGATATCATCAGTCGCTGCAGCAGTCGTTGTAATGTGCCCCTGTGAATTGGTGCGGATGTTACATGACTGTGGAATGGCAGGTTCATCTTCACCACCACCTGTACCATTATTTCCTGCAAGTGAACAGGAGTGCGGACACCAATAATCACTACTTCACTGTGGATTGTTACTTCTTCTTCCCCGAATAAATCAATCTCTAGAGTTTTACTATTTTTTTAAGTTTGGCCAAATTTATACAAAAGATTGCTATATATGATACACAAAATATATGTTGCTTTTTTCATAAAATTTAGTTAAATTAAAAAATTATTTTAGGACGATTTTAGATGTTGATTTACTCAGTAAAGGAGGGAGCAGGTTACTCGTGTTGTACGAGGATCAAGCATCGATCGGACAAATGCCTCCGTAGGGAGTATGTAGTTAAAGTTTCTAGCCATTACCATGTTGCCTTGTTGACTAATGCTGGCCAGTTGCGGCTGCCTTTTTTTTTTAAGAAACGCCTGCCTTTCTAATGATATAGATCAGTCACAGGGTCGAACTCTGAATGTGAAACTAATAATAATAGCACATACTAGTAGTAGTAAAATAAAATGACCCGAACCCTTTTGTCTTGCCATATACCACATCATAAATACGGAATAAAGAGAATAGCTCCTTACCTTCAGCACAACTATGTATTCCAGCATCACCATTTACTTCCCCTAAGCATGTCTGGAATAGCATGGACAAAGGAAGTCCTGAATGAAAAATAATTGAGCCCTTTTACGGTGGTTGGGGGTACTTTCTGTTAATTCTCGGTGATTAAGTAAATAGTCAGCACTAATTAATTTTTAAGGTGGAAGGTTAGAATGGTAATTGTGTCTCCCACTTCACCCCCTCCCCGTACCCGATCCCCCCGTGTCGTAAAAAAAAAAAACAAATCCCCGTCATCCCATCCCTCGCACGGGAGCCCTAGCTGCCGCCTCGCCGCCATCGCCATCGAGCGCCGCCGCCGCCGCCGCCGCCTTGAATAGCCCTCGCCATCGCCATCGCGTGCCGCTGCCGGCGCCTCGCCCTCGCGTGCCGCCGCCGCCTTGCCCTCGCCGTCGCCATCGCGCGCCCGCCCGGGCGGTGGCCTGCCCTCACCATCGCGCGACGCCGCCGCCGCATCACCCTAGCCCGCGCTCGTCGCTGCCACCCAGCCCGTCCTGGGCACCCGTGCCACTGCCTAGCATGCAGGGGAACCCGTGCTCCGCCCGCGCTGTCGTCCGCCCCGCATTCCGATCAGCGTCGACCCCGTCCTCGTGGAGTACTCTCTGGAATGGATCCGATTGAGCTCCATTCCCAGAAGGTCAAAGTTCCCCTGCTCTGCACTTCTTTTGCCTTTGATTTATCTTATGTATTGAACAATGCAGCAATGCATTTGTGCAGTTCTTCAGGTTGCGATAATATTTTTAGGGTGCACTTGTTTCATACTATATGCTGTTTTTTCAAATAGAAACAAAATTATGTAAGAAAGTAGAGAGTACTGTATGTCCAGTTAACAGATTTTTCTTGCCTACTAGGACTTCTGTACCTTAGGGTGGTTCGATACTGCAGGTAGGATGTGCAGGTAGAATGTTGTATACTTGTATGTGATAATGTCAGGGTGAACATTTTCGTTGGGCAGCTTCTCTAGGAGATTTAAAGCAGCATGTGTCCATCCCACTTTGCATAACCCATTTATGAGTGTATTGTAAGTCACAATGTAAGGTGTCAGTCCTTGATTCAGCATCTCCTTTGAAAGCTCCAGTGTGTTGCAATTATTTCACTTAATTCCCTTTGTCACCAGCCTTGTCAATTATGGTTCAGTATTTCATTGAACATTGTTCACTACTTAGCATGTGCTGGTAACACATTAGCTAGCTTACACTACAAGAAACCTGCTAATCCACGACGATTCAATTCCGTCACGGATCACTAAAAATCCGTCACCAAGTCGAATCTGTGATGGTTTTTGATATCGTTACGGATTGAGCGTAATGGAGTGATGTGCATGACGTTTGTTTGAAAACCGTCACCGATTAACACAATCCGTGATGGTTTGAAACCGTCGCAGATTAGCCCGAGGCCCATTTAGCCCACCCAAACCCAGTGTTGTGACAAAAATGTAACCGTCACAGATTGAATTGCCACATCATCATTGATGCTTACATGGATGCCAACGAGGTTGATGACGTGGTCTAGCCTTGCTGGCAGCACGTTTGCATGTTACCAGATTGTACAATTTATATTTTATAGAACAATTTTATAATTTCAATAGTGAGCAAAGCCACTTGCATGTTATATCACACAGCCAAGTCATCAATAGACAAGCCCATTTAAACAATTACATTACTATTATTATAGCGTGGCACAGCCAATCCAGAACAGCGTTAATACATGCATAGAAGGTACATGTCAAATAACAATATATTTATGGATTCTAGCATTTCACCAGCACCCATACAACAAGAGACCTCCCACCGGTCACCACCAAGTCCTCTTGCCCTCCAAATCTTTAGCCAATCACAGGTGAGACATCATCTTACTAGCTAGTCTGCATGAAAGAAACAAGAATCAGCTTCAGATCTGTACCCAAACATGGTTTCTAGTGGTGGCACTTGTCAATTGACTACAGCAGATCTGTACCCAAACATGAATGTGATGCTGATACTTGTAATAAAAGAATAGACTACAAGAACATCCTCCACGTTAAAGTAGCACACTATTGCTAAAAAAGTCACACAGTTAACTGACCAAATGCACAGATTAATTGATAAATTACTAATAACTTTGGTGACAATAATGGTTTCTATAGTCTGCACAAAAATTACTTAAGTAAATCAGACCCTAAATTCAGAGCTGCAGTTTAGTAACTATTTAATAATTTGGCTCAGAACAAGGCACTAGCTGTAGCAATTGAGAGCTCTAATTGATACAACTGTCAATAATGAACAAAGTATCTGATGTACTAAAAAACAAGTAAACATAAGTTAGAACTGCCATGGAATTGCTGCTATAGAATTAAATAACATGCTGAATATATGCAGTTTTTCAAGGGCAGTCCTTCAACTTGTCCTTGTGTGATCTATTTAGGATCCGGAACTCTTAAAATTCATCTTTTGGAATGCAGCAAGGATTTTTTTGTTTCACTGTTCTTCTGTGATGCTCATTCATGAATATTGCTTCAATAATGTATGTTTCAAATCCCCACTTAGTCTCTATGTATGAATGAGGTTCAGTTTGTGTACTTTTTTTTTTTTTTTTTTGCCCTGCTGCCATCTCCTACCTCATTCATTTAGGCCCTGCACAATTTTTTATTTTCTTAATTACTCATTCTGCTGATTATATATCACCAAAACTTGTAAATTGTTGCAGCATTGGAGGCAGCCCGTTCAGGCAAGGAACCAAGTCCAGGTCATGTGCCCGTGTTGGAGCTTCTTGGGGAAGGGAAACTTAGTAGTAATGGGAACCTACTAGTATGAGATCTATGTCAGGACATCTTTTGCATCAGTCAGACCTTAATGAGTTGTCTTAAAACTTTTTAGCTTTTGTTGGTTGGAGCTTCAATGTAAGCTGTCAAGTGTTATCCCAGGCACTGTGTTGTACTTGATGTGTGGTGTGCTGAAGTATTCCTATTTGTGATGAAATCTGGAATCGTGTGCATTCTGTTCCTTTTGAACACATCTGTACTTTGAAATTGAGCATTACTAAATGAAGCGTTGCAATTTCATATATTGAATGTTGTAACTAGAAATTTATTAGCTTATTGTTGTGATGACACAACAAGCTCTGCATTCTGATGGCTACTACCTCCATGGGTGAGGTTGGCATCTGTACTTGCAGCCGCGTTTCGGGGTTGCTATTCTTTTGCAGAATTGGATGCAAATACCATGTTCAGGTTATACAATGTTGAGGCATCTGTTTTGGTTCATTGTCTGATTGGCAGGACGCCTCAACGACTTGGTTTCAGCATCGGGTTCCTTTCCTTCCCAATCGGAGCACTGAAGTGTTGCGCAGACAGCTGCTTAATGCCTTTGGTAGACTAGAGCGAGAAAAATACAATTACAAGCAGGCATCAAAAGCTTAAAATTTAAGAGGAGAGATCTTTGATCTGAAAATGTTGCTCATCTAACTTTATGAACAAGCTAGAAAGCTTACACACACGCATCTTAAATAGATATAATCAAACTCCAACCTAACTTTATGAAAAAACAAAACACTGAGTCTAATTTCGAACCAAAACATAATGCAACCTAACAACCCACGCTTCAACAAGGCAAAGCTGCTTAGATTATTTGTGAAAAGACAACAGGTTTCTTCATGGCGACATGTCGCCAGCTTGTTCTTCTCCGTCATAGTTGTATCATGATTCCATTTGATGAGGTACACGATTCCATCATGACTAAATGAAGATACATCTTCTCAAAAAAAAATTGAAGATACATCGATCTGCAATTGCATTCAGAAGATTAATAGCTCACTCCACCTCAGCATCAGCCCCTTGCCGTACGACAGCACCCGGTCCGTCATGACTAATGTACGTCGGCGCGAACTCCAGCACGCACTCCGTCCACCCGTCGAATGCCCGCCCTTTCCTCAGCTCTCGCTTCAGCAGGTCCATCTCCAGTCATCTTCAGTCTCTGTATATGCAATGCACCAACCAAATTATCCGCGAGTAGATGTGAGCCTACCTGGTGTAATCCCATGGCCCTCCATGGATCCATCCGGCATCGGAACACAGCCATTCAGCGCGTTGAGCCCGAACACAATCTTGGCACTGCAATGAAAACACCTCCTGATGAATTTCTGGTAGCCCAAAGAGGAGCAGAGGACTGAAAATTCAGTGGCTGGACGAGAATCTCTCCACTCCAGCCGCCTCCGCCGTCACCGCTGCCTTCTCTGGACTCGCAGGGGCGAACTGCATCCGCCGCATCACTCCTGGACGAGAATCCGCGGTCGCATCTCCACCTTCCGCAGCTCCCAGATTCGCAACCTTGGACCGCCGCGTCCTTCACATCGCCACCCACACCATCCTGACAGCGAGGACGGCCACTGCCACCGCACAGGGGATCGGCCCGGATCTACACAGTACCCCTGGCTCGCAATCGCCCTCGCCCTGGCAACCGGCACCGCCGCAGCACGAACAAACGGAGAAGGAAAAACTCTTATGAAGTGGCTAGGGATACGAGAAGTACACGTAGATTATACTACTTCAATTCAATCATCCCGTATGGTACTCAAAATATTATGCTTCTATTATACATTTACTATACTACCCCTAAATAAATAAAACAATTTTGAAATTACAATTATCTCAATTTATTTTAGCTATCCACTTCACTAATTTTAGTATGCACCTAGTGTGTATGGGCCCACCATTTAATATGCACTTGGTACCTACACAGTACCTCTCATATTGGTAACTCTTGGTGACTACGCCGAGCCGTTGGATCGAGCGTCATGAGCCGTTCATTCTTCGACAACCATTGTAAAATTTCTCAAAATAATTATTATTAGATGCACACCGATAAGAGTAAATAAAAAATGAGATAAGACATTTTTGTATTGACATACAATACAACACATCATAAATACATGATAAGGAGAGAAATATTTTTTTCGAAATAATATTATTTTGTGCTGTGTAATTGCCAAAAAAAGTAATTACAAATCTAGATGACGCCTATCGGTACCTGTCGGCTATTGGTTGGCCGATATGGGCATACCTGAACTACCTGAATGCCGATTAGTCCTGCCACCTAAGTCTAAAGAATGGCCTTGCTCAAAAAAAAAAAAAAAAAAAAAAAAAAAGTCTGGCCACGTCATACAACTTTTGCCAACAGGCATATCAGCATCCCAACAGGCATATAAGGAAACCAATTCCAGTTTCTTCCAATATACAATAGAAAGTAACAGGTTAATTTGATACTCTCGCAAAAGGAAAAATAGAGCTGAAGTTAATTAAGAAGGAAGAGTAAAGGGCACATGCTTGACGTGAACTTGTTTTGACCTTCTCTCCGTGGGGGACACACGCACATCGCCTACTGCACATGGATTGCCGGCAGGTGTTCAATCGACTAAACAATTACCGATTAGATCTCGCTTTAACTTTTTGACTTGCCGCGTAGGCTGCCGGCTGCTCATTAGCCAATATCTGGGTCCTGTTGGTTGCTAGACAGCCGATAGGATGCTAGTTTTGTAATTTTATAAAAACAACATCTAGATATGCAATTTATTGAAATAATATTATTTCAAAAAATCAAAGGGATAATAGCTCTTGCCTTCAGCACGACTAAGTATTCCAGCATCATCAGCTACTTCCACCACCGGATGTCCTGAATGAAAATTAATTATTAGATCCACACCGGCCTATATGAGCTAATAGAACAATACTTCTAAATATATGGGGGAAGATATTTGCTACTCCCCATGTGTGTATGTGTATGAGCAAAACTAACTGTTTGAAAGTACAAGTTATATATGTTAGTGCTAGCTACGAGATGGATAGTATTTTGATTAATTTTTTTCTCAACGTGATGGTACAATGTTTCCGAAAATTCCAATGTAGCATCACATCAATGGCTATGAATATACTCGGTTCAAGAGAAATAGCGGCATTACCCTCCACATAGGACTTACCTGTCATTAGATTTTGTGATCTCTGGGATCAACATGACCTTGATTATCAGGTGGGTTAGGCATAAAAAACCCATGCGTTCCTTCCGAAGGAATAGAATGATTATCATCAAACCTCTGAGTAGAATACATGTAAGATAACATAAGAAATTTCAACTTCCTATTCATAATATGATACGTTGTGCTTTGTGCTATGTCATGTTTTTAAAAGTTTTACCAAATTTTTAGACGAAAATAAATACATATACACTGCTAAGTCCTGCTGCTAAGATATATATTTAGGCTTTTGCTGCGGTGCTCGAAATGACCGTGAACCGTACATTTATTCCGATCCAACAGTCACGATCATCTATTACCTTCTAGCAAGTAATAGTATTTATTGAATTTTTATTTTATAAAAATAAGATAAATAAGGAAGGTTTGAAATATCAAGAATCTTTTTTAGATTTGATTGATACATTCGTACATGTCTGATCTGGTAGATGTGATATGATTTGCGTGTATCTGATTATGTGTTCCCGTGCGGTCATCGAATGGTAACAAGAGTGTGACTACTTGTACGTGACTTATATCTGTGTGTGTGTGACGTGTGTACGTGACTACGAGTACTATGCTTCAAAAAAAAAGTGTACACAAGTACGTGTAACATGAGTTGGCCTGTACATGATTGTGTACGTGACTTCAATGACTGGGTATTAGATCGTGTCAGTGCGTATAATGTATTACTGTACAGATTTTGAATCTAGTAAAAAATCCTTAGTATGTACTCTAATTAAAGTTCTCAAACAAAAAAAAAAAAAAAAGCAATAAATTAGTTATGTACACAACAGAGATGTTTTCACGTGATTTCTGTTTGCAGATTCTTCCGTGATTAGAGGGATCGTACTCCCGTCGTTAGCGGTTCCAGAGGTAGAGGGATTGTTTTTGTTTTCCAAGATTTTTTAATTGATTAAGTGCTCCAAAATATCTAAAAAAACAACGGCTCAGATTTATTTGAGATATTACCTACTCAAAGGTAAAAGGTGTACCTTAGCATTGCCCATATATTTATGCTACATCTAATGATACTAATTGATGTAGGAGGGTTGAATTGACGAATATAGAATTGAATGTGATCCCTTTTGATACATATGGAAAGGACATAAATGATGATGTCTTTCCTTATTTGCAAAGAAAATTGATTAATGTGGTTATCATTCTGTTCAAACACACGTGTGCACTCATTTATATAGTACATCTCCGTTTAGATCAAGTAATGATATTTTTTTAATAAGATATACTGTAGTAGATAGAGGAAACCAACTAACAACTAATTGTAAACTAGACAATAGAATAGTTTAGAGTAATATATAAGCATGTGAATTATAAACTAGCTAGGTTGATTAGATCGGCTAGAGCTGTTTTTGGCAGCTAACAACTTAATTTAGTCCCTCCAAATATTAGGGTCTTATACAATTGAAAATGGAGTATTCTTTAAAAAAAAATTGAAAAATGAGCATATATTTACCGTCTGAACTGAGGCATGAAGTCCTTGGTCAGAATTTGGTGGAACAGGTCCCCCGATATTTCCTGCAACTGAAAGGAAATAATCATAGCATCTGCATCAATTCATTTGTGAAGAGCTAGTTGTGGAGAAATCCAAACACTAACTTATTGGCGTTGTCGGGCGATTTTGTGTCAAACACGAATTTTGTGCAGGACTAGGCTGCTTGCCTGTAGCATGTTGACCAAACTTTTGTGTTCTTTGAACATGCCCCGCGACTACAAGGAAAATATCAAGTGCTCAAAACTAATTCATTCCAAACTAAAATTATAAGATGTTTTGGCATTTGTAGATACACAATTTTCACTATGCATTTACATGTACACTAGATATATAGTATAACCATTTAGAAAAATCAAAATGTCTTATAATTTGGAACGAAGGGATTGAAGTGGATAAAAAGGGAGGCAACGGCAATAAAGGAAGTTAAGATAATAAGGAAATTATTCCTACATTGTGAGTATGATGTGCTTGGCTGCAGTAGTGTGGTGTCGATATGTACCCTTTTCCCTGAAATTGAACATGAAACATTATCCCCCCTATAATGCGCTTATGAAAGAACAGAAATGACAATTATTATAGTATTATTCAACTATGATTATTGGTGAAGTAATATTAACACCAAAATCAACATTCTCTCTCTCTCTCTCTCTCTCTCTCTCTCTCTCTCTCTCTCTCTACATATCCTATGCTTATGCATGAGCAAAATTAATTGTTTGAAATTACCTTACATATATATGTTACTGCTAGGACGAGGATGAATAGTATTTTGATTATTTTTCTCTCAAAAACTGTGGTGCAAATGTTTCCAAAAATTCAAAGTAGCATCACATCAAAATTATTATGCATGCGCAATATTAATTGTTCGAAATTACCTTACATATGTTACTGCTAGGATGAGGGATGAATAGTATTTTGATTTTTTTTTTTCTCACAACACCGTGGTGTCATGTTTACAAAAATTCAAATGTGGCCTCACATCAAAATGACTATCACTATCCTGGGTTCAAGAAAATAACATTGCCCTCCACGAAGGACTTACCCATCGTTATATTATCTGATGAGGGATAAGCGTGACCCGAATTCTTAGGTGGGTTAGGCATAAACTCATATGCTTCTTTGGAAGGAATACCTTGATTATCACCCAACCTCTGAGTAAAATAAAATGAAGGTAACATAAGAAATTTCAACATCCTATTCAAAATATAATACATTGTGCTTTTGTGCTATGACTTCTTAAAGTTTCACCAAAATTTTAAATGAAATGTCAATGTCAATTCCAAATAAATATGCTGCAAAGATATATTTTATGCTAGATCTAATGATATAATGTGACGTTATGGTTGAATTTATAGATAGAACTATTAATGATGTTATCCCTTTTACTTTAATACATATGGAAAGAGCTCATAAATGATGCTTTTCTTTATTTATTTGCAAATGAAATTGATTAATGGCGTCATCATTTCATTGCAACTTTTTTTTTTGAGATAACCATTCCGTTGCAACTGAGTGTGGAGCGGACTCATTAAGTCAGGCCTGTTTAGATCAAGTAAAAAACTTTTTATAAGCTACAATAGACAAAGGGAACCAACTAAACTGTTATTCGTAAAATAGATGGTTGGATAGTCTAGAGTGAGTTCTAAACTAGGTTGTTCAGATTAGGCTAGAGCGGCTAACAGCTTACTTTTAGTTCCTTAAAATATATATATTAGGACCCCTTATTCTATGACTAAAAAGGAGTATTCTTAAAAAAAAAAAAAAAAAAAAAAAAAAAAAAAACAAAACAAAACAAAACTATTGGGAGCGAGCATCTGGACCGAGGCAGCAAGTCCTTGATCAGAATTTAGTGCGGCTTGGGGTGGATCAGCTCTTTCGATATTTCCTGCATCTGAAAGGAAATCTTATTATCAATGTCAATTTGTTTGTGAAGAGATAGCGGAATAATCCAAACACTAATCGATTGGGGTTGTTGAATGATTTTGTGTCGAACACGGATTTCGTGCATGCCTAGGCTGCCTGCCTGTAGCATGTTGACCAAATTTTTGTGCAATTTGAACATGCCCTGAAACTACATGAAAAAATATAAAATGCTTGAAGAAACCACTTCCTCCATTCCGAATCCAAATAAGACTTTTTAACTTTTTTAGGTGCATAATGTTAACTATGTATTTAGATACACTATGTCTAGATACATAGTAAAAGCAATATATTTTAAAAAGTCAAACATCTTATAATTTGGAGCAGAGGGGAGTATATACTAGATAAAAGAAGACAACAATATAATGATAATAAAGGAAGTTAAGGTGGTAATGAGGAAATAATTCCTACATTGTGAGTGTGATGCGTTTAACTGCAGTGTAGTATCGATATGTACCCTTTTTCCTGAAATTGAACATGAAACTACAATTATTACATACAAATATTCAAGTATGCTTATTGGTAATAAAGTTGTAATAATAACACTAAAACCAATATTTTCGGTTAGCTAAGTAACCAGGCATTACCGTTTGTATTTAGCTCTGAGTTTTCTGTTGTTTGTCTGCACATCAAAAAAATACAGTACACTGGTCAATAAGTATGTCTGAGGAGATACTCATATGAAGATATGAATGTATCTTTTCTTTTGAGAACTACGGAGGCGTGAATAATTAATGTAGACACACCTTCCGTCAATATCAATCGTTCTAGCTATAAATCTGAACAAATATATTATTTGTTTAAACTCATATATATAGCTAGAACGGTAGTATTCTTTTTGGACAAATGCTATATGTATCTTTTGTAAGGGCAGTCCCAATGGTAGAAACCATGCACGACTTCCATAACGGCCATATCAGCAATAGAAATCATCTCCCACAATGCAAGTTTCTTGGCATAATTAATGTGACTTATTTTTTCATTATTGTCTCTATCCCAAATCCATCGTCTTTTTCCTGACTCGGGACTCCTAAGCACCTCTCGTGAGCTTGCTCATGCTCTCTCTGTCCAGTACATCGTCTTCCTCGGTTCCTCGTGGCCATGCGTGTGGGGGAGAATGCTCAAGTTGCATTCATCACCGTGTGCCGTTACATATGTATAAACATGTGCCTTCATCTAAAAAAATGTATATACATGTGCCCAAGCATTAGAGGCCGATCAAGATAAGAGATCGTGGTTGTGGTCATATCCCTCACGCCTACATTCTAGGAGTCATGTACAGAAGAATAGGGATTACAGTTACGAGCCGGCTCAGGAACTAACTAGCCTATCTATCGTGCGCTTGAAGACCAGGTCGCTGACATCGTGCGCACGAGCGAGCGGCCTGCGTGATCGACGGCGAGCGGCCTGCGAGGAGGACAGCGGCGCTCGCGAGCGTGATGGCCGGCCGGACTGCGGGTTGGGCGAGCCCGGCGCGTGGCGGCTCCGGCGAGTTCCTGCGACAGTGCGGTGGTGGCCTGCGAGCACGAGCGCCGGCACTTGCGGGCGCGGCAGCGAGCACGCTTAGCGGCCGGCGAGCACGCGCAGCAGCGATGCAGGGCGAGCGGACGCGAAGAAACCACCAGTTTCTTCCCAATGGCAAAATCTTCGTTTCTACGTGCCTCGGTTCTTTCGTAGACGTCGTTCCTTCAAGAAGAAACGATTTCTTCAAATCTTCCCCTCTTTCTTCATTAATTACACTGCCACATCAGCATTTTGCTTAGTTGGCAAGTCATTTAATAGAGATAGAAACCATAATTAATTTTCCATTGGGACTGCCCTAACACCAACCTCTCTTTATTACCAGTAGAGTCACCTCTGCGCTCGTTTATCACATAGAACTCGTTTGATGACACTCCTTCCAAAACACTTTCTTGTACACTACCATCATCGACGACCATTACCCCAAGCCTAACCTTCTGTTTCCAGGAGCTCTAATTAATAGACACGACAGTACAAACCTTGCGCCCACCATCGAGGCTAAATGTGCCTTTGTCCACTGTCATTCTAGTAGTCAGGGGCGGATCCAAAAACACAATCTCAGGGGGGGGCTAATTAGTTAAGAAGTGCTTAGAAGAGGCTATTTTTAGCTGCAAATAGAGAATTTACATGGCTACAAAAGACATACATATAGGTAATTTGGCCTCCCGCCCCGGGCTACAGCCCCCCTAGCCCGGGGCGTGGATCCGCCCCTGCTAGTAGTACTATTCTTTGATACCATCATGAAGTGATTCTCAAATTCCTGTCGGGGCCAATCAGTGGACTCTTCGATATAGTACTTTGCGTCCAGGACGACTAGCTCAACTCTCACTGAAGCAAGGTGGTGACTAGCTGGAACTTGCTCGTCACCATGCTTCAAAATTACCTCTATATTACGTAATTTCTCCCCACTAATAACATTCCATTTTATCACATTTTTCCTGTCTTTACCATAAAATCTTTCATGATACACGTCACCGACTATATATGTAGTCGATATTTTTTTTCCATCCGTTCGTGAGCTGCAACACAGAATATGCATTAGCAGAATTAGTGGCGTATATTATATGTACGTGTATATATATACATATATATAGTACTCATATAGTATATATTATTATATATCATTATATCATACACGATAGTAGGCCGGTACCCGAGTCACCCGATGCAAACCTCACACACCCTCGTTCTCCACCACTTCCGCACATTTAGGGTCGGTTTTGGTTCCCACCTTCTAAACTAAAGTGAAACTTTAGTAACTTTATTAGAGACTAAAGTGCCAAATAAATTGACTAAAAGGTGACTAAAACACTTTGGTTCACTCAAAAGATAATAAAAGATGACTAAAAGTAAAATATTTTAGTTAACTTTTTAAAAGGTGCACCGACCAAATTTAGTTCTCACATGCTTCCTCCGAGGTGCATATGGATATCCATTCTGGCAGGCACCAAAGAGGAGGCCGGCTTTGTCCATCTATAGCAGCTGGGGACGGCCGACTGTGACTAGTACAGTGGCAGCAGATGGCTCATTCTGTATGAGCATGAAGGAGCAACTACCGAAGAAAAAAGTTTGGTGGAGTTCTTTGATTTTTTTTTTTTTGAAGAAAATTATTGGAAACCAGTTGAAGATAGACAAAAAAGTTCACTCGCTACACTCATTGTAGAAGTTGGAATAATCATAGGTTTAACTCCTGGAGATCTAACTAACATATGTTATATATGTCTAGACATATAGTAAAATTATCTATATAAGAAAGTCAAAGTGGCTTACAAATTAGATTTGAGTGAGTAGCAATAATTGTTAAATTGTTAGAGAGAGAGAGAGAGTTCCATTCCTACCTCGAAGGCCAGGGTGCAGGAGATTTCTGGGGCTGTTTTACATCACTGTCGCACATGACCTCTTCGTTCTTCGTAACTTTTTGTTCCGTCTTCGAAATTCAAATTGGTCAAACTTTGTAAGAATCTTATATATGAACGCATCTAAAATTGGTCAAATAAACATCCCAAGATTGAAAATAGATCTAGGATCCCAGTACTGCAGTACACATTTTGAAAGGAAAAAAGCACTCTCTCAGAACTCAGAAGTACTCCTACCTGCACGTTGTAAGAACTTAGTCGTGCTAGGTGCTCATTGATGGATGTAAGGAGGCTCCTTTGATGCTCATTCGTGGATGTTTGCTGTTTTTTCATGTATGTAAGGAGGGCCGTTTGCTGTTCTTTCATGATTCTAAGGATGGCCGTTTGTTCCTTTAGATGCTCTAAGATGCTTGTATACCAAAAAGACAAAGAAACAAGTAAATTAAAGAACCAAACGAAAGGTTGAAATGAGACACAAAAGAAGCCTGCTCTGGAAAGAGAAATAAGATGAAACACAGTAATGTACTGTTCAGTACTTCAATTAATCCCTTCTCCAAGAGGGTTGAAGAGGATTTTAACTTGCAAGGGATTTAATCGGCTTCAACCTCTTTCAATCCCCTCAAAAATCCACACAAAATTATCGTAAGAATTGATACCTGAGCACTGGATCCATGGTGATGCACCTCACTAACGAACGCCGCCAAGCCTCTGATGGAGTGTGGTGTGTTGTGGGGTGGTGGTTGGTGGGGAGATTATTATTAGTATATAGCTCGGCGCGGGCAGGTACGCGTGGAGGTAGAGTAGACCTCGTGCCGTCGGGGTCAACGAGACCACCTGCCCTGGGGATGATGAACAGTATTATAGCGTCCAATTAATTTTAAGGCCAAAGTTTATAGGGTCAGTAGGACTTCAGCTGATGTGCTTGCTAGGCTAGCGTTATCAACTCCTGTAAACAATGCTCAGTCATCACTTAGATGTGCACTGAACTGTAACCCTACATTCAGTTGGGGTACTTACAGCTTCTTGCTGCTAATCAATTTATGCTTGTTGTCAAAAAAAAAAGCTTAATAAAATGTATAAGAGTCAAGAAATATTAATATAGTATATATATGTATATGTACATGTACGTACCTGCTTAATTACTGGGCGTGATGCTGAGGCGGTGATGAGGGTGACAGGCCTGTGGGAGGCGACCATGCTGGCAATCCATGGCGCGAACCACCTCGGAAGAGCTCCATCTTCCACGTCGTCTGCAACAGCAGGCGGATGGAGACTTGGAGAGGGACATGTTTGTAATGCCGTGTCAGCAACTGCTACGACCTCGCCGTCGGCATACACGCGGGCGACGCTGTCAGCTTGGCCAAACGCACGTGCAGGGCAAATGCTTTTTAGGCTGCAGTAGCTACTAACAAAATCACCACCATGTAGAGTATTCATGTGTACTGTAATATAGCGTGTTGTACGTTTTTTTATCCGTTGGGGGGGGGGGGGGGGGGGGTGGGGGTGGTGGTGGTTAGTGAGTGAGTTTTTTTTTTTTTTTTTTTTTTTTTTTAACAAGGCAAGCACAAGCATCATATAAATTATGCTTCTACTATTATGTTTTATCTTCCCAACAAAACTTTTGTAGCAAAATGGTTGATGTTTGGGATATTTTCCCCAACAAAGCATGTGTTTAGAGAAAAAATGTTCAGGTTTCGAAATGGCGGCCAACCTTGGGCTGCAAAATGCGGCCACGCATCATCTCCGGCCCAGAAAACCACAACCCACCAGGTAGGCAAGGCGCTTCGTCTCCGGCTCTCCGCCTTCGCTGCCGCCTCTGCTCGACTGCCCTTTCCCTCTCCCCCTCGTTCCTCTGTCGGTCAACGGTATTCTCGTGCAGCAAGGTTTGGCGCCCACGCCTCAACTTCTCAGATCCGGGCAGCAGAGGGGAGGAGATCGAGGATGGCGGCGGCTCCTGGAAGGGGATGGACAATAGGAGCAGGAGCGGGACGATTGTGACTGCAGGCAGGTATAGGTATAGGACCGAAATCGTCCTCTTCTGTAGCTCTAATAGTCTGGTGCTAGAGGTCGATCGGTTTTTGTTCCTCGTTGACCCTGCTTTTCTGCGTTCGTGGATCTCATTTGCACTCCTTTTATTTAACATAAGCGGTTGATTTGAGCGTGGTATATGGTTTTCCGGGTGTGTACATTGTACACATGTATGTAATCTACTAGGTAGATTTTATCTATGCTATGGTTTTATTGACTCCAAGATGCTGCTTCGCTTTGAGCTAGCACTGTCTCCCAGTGAGTTTTCGTGAGTTCATGCCAATCTTATTACATTAAAGAAGAAAATGCTTGGTCTTGAGGAAATTACTTGTTACTCACCAGCAGGTTCTAATGATTGCTTTTAACATATCTATAGTTCTGAGGACAGAAAATATGTTTAGGTTTATGCGATTTTGTTTTTTTCTTGTTTTAGATTTTGTAGTCTCCATTATAGGAGTACAGCCAATTTGTATTCTCATCGAATGAAGTGACCCTACCCTTGTTAATATATAAGAGAGGTTGTATGATCAAGGGGACTGGGTTTATATGGTTCAGTTTCGCAGATTAGAATTTCACTAGCAACGGGAGTCCCATAACATTGTGTTATGTATATGATTCCTAGTATTCCTTTTGTTTATGCTCAGGTTGTTTTAGAGTCATAAACTGACACCAACAATCTTGTTCATGACCCATGTGTTTGTTTTATGTGTTTCCAAATCTTGATGCAATGTTTAGGAACACGAGCTTTTTTTAGTGAATCTTGGAAAATTTAGAAAAATAAGCAGGTCCAGTCAAATTGATGCTCGACATCATTCAGTCTTTGACCCACAACGCATCCAATTGGCCATATTTTAGTCCTTTGTTGCTAGTATGTGTGGTATCTGAAAATGGGTGAAGTTTTCCATTTGAACTTTTATTTAACACCAATCTGAAAAGTATTCCTAATCAATAGCAAGTGGAAATAATGTCACGTCTAAACTGCGGTACATATGCCACCTCACAGCTCTGTTTCATGTCTGGATTCTACGACTCATACACTTACTAGTTATTACCAGTCAGATCTAGGATTAAGAAAACAGCCATTACCTAGGTGGATTTTTTTTTTTTTGTTTTGGAAAGCCTCCTAGGTCGGTTGGAACATTTCCTTGGCCCTTGAGTCTCCAAACAAAAGTTATTTACTAGGCATTAGAACATTTCCCTGTTCATATGACAAATTAGATGTGGCCCTATTTTCCTTGTCAGCTAAACTGCCAAGGAAATGTATTTTCCTTGCCCTATATTCTTGGTGGACTTTGCTTGATAGTGCCCCACCAATGAGCTATTTCCTTGATGGTTTACCACCTTGAGCTATTTACTTGGCTGTCTACAGCCCTCAAGATAATTCAGTTTCCTGGTAGTGTGTGTCCATTCTAATCGAATCATGTGAGTAGCCCTCAAGGTAATAAGTCTGTTTAATTCTGAAGTTCTGGGGTTGCAGTTTATTTGTTCTGAACTCTAATTTTAACTTGTCAAATCAAAGTGCTGTGCAATAAGTGAACTAGGGTACCCTTTTTGTCTGAAGTAAAACCGGAGAGATATTGAAGGCGCTGTTGAAAACCTTGTTTGAGTTATTGAGTTTATAGTGAGATGCTTTACAAACTGATGTTTAGTAATTACTCTACTAAAATCACTGTGAAAGTACCTTCCTTTCACTGGTGTGTTCAGCTAGAGATGTAGACTTGAAAACAGCAATCCATCGACAAGTAGTTTGCAAAGCTGAAAAAGCTGGCAAGGATTGATGTTTTCTTGCTGTTGCTGTCATGTTGCAAGTAAAAATGCAATGGTCAACTGTCATAATGGCACGCCAGTTATATATCTACTTCAAGGTGTTGTCTTTGATATTTAGTTCAATCTAATCAATTTTCATTGGTCTATCGAGCCCCATTGTTCTACACTCAAGAACTTACTTGCTTTTCTTAATATAATGACACTCAGCTCCCCTTCCCATTCAGAAAAGAAGTACTTAATTGCTATGTTCTCAAAATTGTTGTTAATTTTGGAGTTTTATTCAATGAAAAGCTTCGAGTGTGGACTTCCATGACTCCATGAGTGACTAGTTTCAAATTGTTTTCTCTCTCTCTAACAAGTAGAGCCCGTAACTAGCCCCAGGCTTGTTGAAGGCCATTTAGCTATTTGGGGGTCACCAGGATGGTGGCCTGACCCAAACAATCTAACTAGTTCCTTTCGTTAAATGTGAATGGATGCCTTTCCTTAAGGTTGTTTGTGCTTTGGCTGGCTATAATGCATTTACATCTTCTAACAAACAAATGCTTTGAATTCCAGGCCCTCTCATTGGATTTTAACTTATGTTTGCACCCGTAAAATGCACCTGAGAGTTATAACATATGCCTTTCGCAGCATGTGGCAAAAGATTTACATATGGCTCCAAACTACGAGCCCATGCCAAGTCATATGAAAAGGTACTGCTATTATGCTTGAACTTTTGTAGTCATCATTCAAGGTGCACTTGGCCTTGTGGTTCATTGTTGCAATGTTTACCCTTTTTTATACCTACCTAAGTTACATCCTACGTAAAAATAATCAGTGCTAGCATTACAGTATTGCTCAGTGCTGCTACTCGATTTTTGTCCTTCTATTGTGTGTTGTCTGTTGTGCTTATGCTATAATTCTGCATTATCAGCTTATGAGCCTCCGTGTAGATGCCTTCCTATGCATTTATTTCATTCTATGTTACTTATGAAATTATAAAGACCGCTAAGGATGAGGTTACATCCATAAACAAGTCCTTCCTATGCCTTTATTTTTTATATCAGGTGAAAGGTTTGAACATAGGACTATAGAAACAGCTTTGTCCCAAGCATAACTGATTAACTGGCTAACTGCATATAGCAGCCAGTTATACACAGAGGAAAATTCTGGTTGCATTGAGTTGCAGTACATCTAGTTTATCGGATTAATCTCATTCTCACATCAATTTACAATATAGTCAAAAACTGACTAAATAATTTTTTTTAAGTTTCATGGTCTAAACTTTGTAAATTCATATTTGCTAATATGATTTTTGTTTACTCTTTCTATGTCTCAATGCAAAGTTTGCACATTTCCGTGGTCTTTTGAAAGATTTTGTGGCTCTTCTGCAAGTTTAACTGATTGTGTATTACAATAGCACAAGTAAAAGAAAAATCTCATTGCAATAAATTGCAGCACCCTTAACTAACTCTGTTGGAGTATTATGCCCATGAGGCCCATGTATGCCCATGAGGCCCATGTATGGAACTACACAGCCATGGCCCATGAGGCCCATGTATGCCCATGAGGCTCATGTATGGAACTATACTGCCATCCTCTAGGGTTGGCCCAAGAAGCAAGAGACAGAGTTCTAACATGGTATCAGTAGACTAGGTTTTTCTCCTCTCCCTCCCTCCCAATCCAGGCACCGCAGCCGCCGGCCGGCCGGCGACCATGGCCGGCGCTTCCTGTAACATCCAGGATGTTAATCATGCATTAGCTCTGCACATCATGAGCATAATCATATCATTATCATCAAATCACGGTCTTGACATGAATGGCTTGGTGATTGTTACATTCTGTTTGATGTGGGTTCTAAGTGGGATTAATTAGCTAAAACTAGAAGTGGTAGCTACGTTGATTATCTCATGATTTTGTTTATATATAGAGAAAATTATTTAGAGAAAACTTTGTGTTTTGGTCATTTCATGAAAATGCTTTTAAGGTGTTCAAAAAGGCCAAAAACAGTTTCTACATATTTAAAATATATTATTTTTATAATTTAAATGGCCCAATTTTATATCTTCAAAACTAAGCCGATTTAGCCAAAACTTTCTAAATATGAAATATTCTACTCATCAAATGGAGTAACTTTCATGTAGAAAGTTTTTACAAATTCGCAACGGTTTGGAAACTGTGGACTCCCAAAGTTCCAGTTCAAAAGAGGAGGGGCGGGACCCACCTGTCATAGGCTCTGCCCCGTCATCTTCTACCTCCGGCCACCGTGTCCGGGACGACGCATGCCGCGTGGAGCGCTGCCATCGGTCGGCTTCGCTGGTGCCTGTGCGTCGCGCCGCAGCGCGCTCGCCCGACCGCCCTCGCCACGCGCCCCGCTCGCCTACTCACCCCCGCCACGCGGCGCTGGCGCTCTGCCGGCCGCGCCACCGCGCCACGCCCTGTCCGAAGGGGACAATCGGGGTCGCCCCGTTTCCTCCCCACTCCACTCCACTCCACTCCACCCAGACGCGCTCATTCTCCTCCCTCTCCCCACCGCAGCGCCGTCTCCTTCCTCCTCTTCCTCGCGCGAAGCGAGCCGTCTCCGTTTAGCCACTATTTCGTGCGGCCATTCTCGGGCCCGAGCGCGCCATCCTCTGCACCGTGACGCGCTCTGCCTCCGCCGCCCGCTCCCGCGCCGTTTCCTCAAAGGTAGAAGCCCAATCGGGCGATTCCTTTTTCCGCCACAGCGAACCGCACTCTGGTGAACTCTTTGTCGCCGCCGCGGGCTCGCTCCTCCTCTCGCTCTCCTATTTCGTGCGCACCTCGTTCGCCTCCACGGGCCGACGGCCGTCTCGTAGTCAAAGCCGCCGCCCGGGGCTCAGGCTCGCCGGGCCGCTTCTCGCACCGCCGCCATGGCCGCCGAGCCGTCGAGCTCGCACTCACCATCGCGGTCGCGTCTCCGCTTCCCTCCTTTTCCGTTAGCGAGCACATCGGGTCCGCCTCGACGCGCCGGCGAGGGAACCCTAGCCAATGGACCCGATGGGGTCCCGGGTCGCCGGAGCGGCGTGCGCACCGCCGCGAGCGGACCACCGCGCCGCCATGCACGCAGCCGAGTCGCATAACTGCACCAACTCGTCTGCAGCGCCCAGGAGAGGCTTCGCCTCGCGCCTGCGCAGCTCGCGCGCAGCTCGCCTGACCTCGCCGCGGCCGGATTTGGCCGGCGCACCGCCGGCCGCCATGCCCGCCGCCGCTCGTCGCCGTCGTGCTAGGCCGCCGCGCTTGGCTCCATCTCCTAGTCCGGCGGGTTCGCGATGATGTGAGGAGCATGCCGGTGCCCTGGTGCCACCATAGAGCTCGCCACCGGCGAGCTACCGGACGGCTGGCGCCATCCCCTGCCTCCGAGTCGCCGACAGGTGGGCCCGGCTGACGTCACCAACTGGCGTCAGCAGGAGGCCTGCCTGGGTGCACGGGTCGGGTGTACTTAGCCTAGATGCGTGCCGGGGTGCACTGCTGGGTACGCATAGCAATTAGGGTCCGGTTTTCACGAAAAATACTTTTTATAGATTTTGGTGAAATGCTTGTAAAATTCATATCTCAAGCTAGGAGGGTCCAAATCAAATGATCTTGGTCTTGCTGTGATCATAGTGAAGTGTAGTATCTAGGAAAAATAGGTTGTGCACTGTTGAAGCAACTTTACTATGTAGATTTATTCAAAGTTGTGCAACTGGTTTAATTATGGATAATCTTTGAAAATGCATAACTAATTTTAGGATGCTCAGAAAAATATGATTTTGGTCTTGTTGGTCTTAGTTAGTGATGCTCTGTCTAGGATAATTATATCACATGCCTGTTCTGTGGAACATTTTGTACTTGTAATTCAAGTGCCTTTTATTGCCTATTTCTTAGGAAATTCATAAATGGGACCTATATGGCTAAGTAAGGTTTAATTCTTTTTGTGGACTGATTATATGTCAGTAGGATGTCATTGATGTGATTAGCACCTGAGTTTGGCATACTTCATAGTACAAACTATTTATAGGTCCAATTCAATGTGCTGCTTTGTGAGTTTTGTGTAGGCTAGTAGGCACATCCAAATGGGGTGAATTTTGGATGGTAGACTAGAATTGCCATATTCTGTCTACTGTAATTTTTATAGGATTTTGTGGTGAGTCTAGCTATAGGTTGCTGTTCAATCCAAGTTATAGGATTTATCTTGCGTCCTTTTATTCCTTATGATGCATTAAGTTATAGGCGTTGTTGGGAACCATAGCTGCATCACGACTATCTTGCCACCAGAAATATCCTACTTTTACGTACAGGTTTACGTATATGCTTAGGCCTGCTACTTAATCGATAGAAGTCGGATGATCGACAATCATCTGCGAGGATAGGTGGTGACTACCCTTGGATTGAGAAGTATGATAGGTTGATCAGAACATAACCATGAGGCCTTGATAAATCACCATGACTAGACTTGTTGTCGACGTCACTTATATATAAGATGGTCGTATCGCTCCTCGGATTCATGTTGAACAATGCCTCACAGATAGCTGGAAGGGTGTGTGGTGCCCGACCGCGAAGCCTAGAATCTACTTGGGCCGGGTTTCCACTTCCAGGTATCCATGCCGGCGATGGGGGTGGTAAAACAAGGTGCCCGGTCGTGAGTCCTAAGATGGGGCGGTGTCATTTGATGGGCACGCGCTTACCTGTGGCAGCCAGGAGTTTCCTTGGTCATGGTGGTGAGTTGTTGATCCTGCGTCTCTACCCGAGTAGATCAAGGTGACCTAACCGACTCCGACGGGAGTCGTGTGGTTTGTGTGAGGAATACCTCGCCAGCTGGTTTGCAATCGATTATAATCGTCATCGTTCCTGGACAGTGAACACTTGACCGAGCAACGACGACATCGCCAATAAGATGTGAATGCGAGTTGGTTATGTTCCCTCATGATGGTTTAATGATTACTCAATCAATGTGGATTCCATAATGTTGATTGCTTCTACCTTAAAAATGTGAGTAGTTGCAGGTTCTAATGTAGTAATGGCAGGTTCCACTTTAATTGGATAAGCTAGAGAGTCCTTTATCACTAAACGATTATTAATAAGCTCATTCTTTTGCAAAGAAAAGAGCCGGCTACCCCACCATAAAGCCTGGCATCCACCAAAGTGTCTTTATTTTCTTTTAGTCAGGTAAGTCTTGCTGAGTACAATGTACTCAGGGTGCAATTCCCAACGTTGTTGTAGGTCTTGGAACTTTTGTTGTGGCGACAAGGTGGACATATATCCCACTACGGAGGAATAGACTTGGGCAAGTCAAATCTTATGTCTCATCTATATGCTTTTGATGGAGTCGACCCTGAGCTGGCACTATATTTAAATACATAGGTGTCAGTGTATTTGCAAAGAATATTCTCTTCCGCTGATTATTCTAAAATTCTAAGTTGTAATATATCTTATTTGTAACCTGTGGTGTAATTAAATTTATGTGCGAAAAGAAATGATCAAGTGAATGGGAACTGCTGAACTTTGTGATTCGGGTGAGTCGTTGAAAAAGTTTGAGATCTCTCGAGATTCCACGGACTACCGGGCCGATATGATTGCAACGTACTACTTAAGCTGCCACGGTGGCTTGATTAGTGCGTGGTAATCATATTAGTTGGTTAGTTCCCGACACTTCCCCTCCTCCTCCCCCTTCCCCAAGCTCCTTCCCCTCTCCCCACCTCCGGGCCCGGATCGAGCGCACGCACGCCGCCGTGACCCTCATGGTAGCGGCACCGCCGGCATGGCCATGGGTGCGGGCGCGCAGGTTGCAGGCGCCGCTGCCCTCCAGCGCGGCCCCAGCGCCGCCGCCGCCGGTCCAGGCACTCCCAGCGCCGCCGCCACTCTGGCCGCGGGCGCGGGCGTGCGCGGCCCCAGGCGGTGAGCGTGGGCGGCCCAGGTCTGGGCGCAGAGGCCCCGCCGGCCTGTTCTTCCCGGACCCAGCCGTCACCGCTGCTGCTGCCATCGCGGCCGGACTGGGCATGGCCCCCCAGGCCCGTCCTCCTCAGTCCACTGTCGACACCAGCACCCTCACCACCGCCGCCGCTACTGTTCAGACCGCGGGTGGGGGGCTGGCCGCTGCCGCTGCAGCCACCGCTGTTGCTGGCCTGCTGCAGGATGCCGGAGACGCGGCAGCCTTTCCACGCGTGCACGGCAACGGCGCGGGTATCTTCCTCTTCCCCGTCACGCCACCTGTGCCGCTCAGCACCGACGCGGGGCTCTCTATATTCACCGCCCCACCCCCTCCACCGGCCGTGCCCCCCAGTTTCTCTGGTGCCACTCTCGCAACTGGCTTGGGCATGCTACCACCGGACGACGCGGTCATGGCAGCCCTGCCATGCTTGCCTGGGCCAGCGCGGGTGCTACACTCTTCCCCGCCCCGCCGACACTGCCGCCGTCCTACCTTCAGGGCGGGTCCCAACTCCGCCCTCGCCGCGGCCCTCATCTCTGCCCGGGCTAATGCTGCAGAGGGGCAGGCCCGTGTGCGTGCGGCCGCCCTTGCTTGGGAGCGCGAGCGCACAAAGGCCGACGCACTGGCCCACCAAATTGCTTCTCCAGGGTTTCACCCAGTAGCGTCCCCGTGGGCTACACCTTCCGGCGCCTCGCCCGGGCCGGCCGGTTGGGGCTCGGCGGCCTTGGCACACTCCTTCTGCACTATGGGCCCGAAAACTCCTGTCAGCCCACAGTGGATCGCTGATTCGGGTGCCACCAACCACACCATTCCCGACCCCGGTATAATCTCCTCCGTTCACCCTCCTTCTTCCTCTCACCCTTCGTCCATCATGGTCGCAAATGGTTCATGCCTTCCTGTCACGTCTGTGGGTGCCGCCGGTGCTCATGGCTCCTTTCGTCTTCCTGATGTTCTTGTGGCACCTTCTATGGTTCACAACCTTCTTTCTATTCGTCGATTTACAGCTGACAATTCCTGTTCCGTGGAGTTTGACTCTTCCGGTCTCACTGTCAAGGATTTGGCTTCCCGGCGTCCTCTGCTTCGGTGTGATAGAACGGGCCCCTTTACACCCTTCGCTTCCCGGCGTCTCCTTCGCCCTCTTCGCCGGCCCCTTTGTGAGCTGCTTTCGCCACCACTACTTCCTCCACCACTTGGCACCGGCGCCTCGGCCATCCTGGTCGTGATGCCCTGATGCAGCTCACTCGTAGTTCCGACATTCGGCGTCCTCAGGCTCACGATGAGCATTTGTGCCATGCATGTCAGCTAGGCCGTCATGTCTGCCTTCCTTTTCATAGTACTTCTTCCCAGGCGGCCCACATCTTTGATCTTGTACATTGTGACCTCTGGACATCTCCTATCATCAGCATTTCTGGCTACAAGTTCTATCTTGTGGTGCTTGATGATTTCTCTCATTACTCCTGGACTTTTCCTCTACGTGCGAAGTCTGAAGCTTTCCCCGCCATTCTCCACTTCTTCGCTTGGGTGTCCACACAATTCGGCCTCACCATCAAGGCCGTCCAGTGCGACAATGGTCGTGAGTTCGATAACTCCGCCTCCCGTGCCTTCTTTCTCTCTCACGGTGTCCAGTTGCGCATGTCTTGCCCGTACACCTCCTCCCAGAACGGCAAGGCTGAGTGCATGATTCGCACCACCACCGAGACCATGCGCACCCTCTTGCTTCAGGTGTCGCTCCCTGCGCGCTTCTGGGCTAAGAGCTTGCACACCTCCACCTATCTCCTCAACTGCCTTCCTTCCACTGCCTGCCTAGCTCCCACACCACACCATGCTCTGTTCGGTACCCCTCCTCGATACAACCACCTTCGCGTCTTCGGGTGTGCGTGTTACCCTAACACCACAGCCACCGCTCCCCACAAGCTGGCACCTCATTCGACTCTCTGTGTCTTCCTCGGGTACTCCCCGGATCACAAGGGGTACCGGTGCTATGATCTTACCTCTCGTCGGGTCCTCATCTCTCGCCATGTGGTGTTTGATGAGTCTGTCTTCCCCTTCTCCTCCACCACCCCTCCCACGTCCACCCCAGACCTTGACCTCTTCTCTTTGTTTCCCACTGACGCGGTGGTCGAGCCACCTTTTCGGTTGTCTCCTGCAGGTACTGCTCCACCGTGCCCTTCGCCAGGGCCGTGCTCGCCGCCCGCCAGTGACACCCCTAGCCCTACTCACTGCCCGGGCCTAGAGGGGTCACCTTACGGGCCGGCCCTATCACTACGCCTGATGCGGGTCCCGGGCCGTCGCCACCGGCACCACCTGCGCGCTTCGCCCAGCTGGCGCTCGTCTACCAGCGCCGTGCACGGCCGGCGCCGGCGCCTCCGTCACCGCCGGTGGCCCCCTCTTCGTCGGGGTCACATGCACCACCGGTGACTTCTTCTCCGCCGGCGACGCCGACACCGCCGCCACGGCCTCCGGCTGCCCGTGTTGCGACACCGGTGTACCACCTGCCGATTCTTCACCGACACCCACATCATGTTCACCATATGGTGACGCGACACACGGCTGGCACCCTGCAACCCTGGGCTCTCACGGCGATGCCCGGGGACTCGCAGGTCTCTCCAGTACCCTCTTCCGTCCGCAAGGCCTCGTCGGACCCTCACTGGCACCGCGCGATGGAAGAGGAGTACGCGGCGCTCCTCGCCAACCAGACCTGGGATCTGGTGCCACGTCCGCCGGGCTCCAACATCGTCACCGGCAAGTGGATCTGGACACACAAGCGCCGGGCTGATGGCACTCTCGAGAGGTACAAGGCTCGCTGGGTTCTCAGGGGCTTCACTCAGCGCCCTGGTGTTGACTACGATGAGACTTTCAGTCCAGTGGTGAAGCCGGCTACCGTCCACACGGTGCTCTCGCTAGCTCTCACCCGCTCCTGGCCCGTGCATCAGTTGGATGTCAAGGATGCCTTCCTGCATGGTCTTCTCACTGATACAGTTTACTGCAGTCAGCCGGCGAGGTTTGTTGACTCTTCTCGTCCTGACATGGTCTGCCGGCTCAACAAGTCTCTCTACGGCCTCAAGCAGGCCCCCGGGCATGGAACCATCGGTTTGCTACTTTCTGACTGACACTGGGTTTTGTGGAGGCCAAGTCAGATACATCCCTGTTTGTCTATCACCATGGAGCTGAGACTGCGTACCTGCTGCTCTATGTTGATGATATTGTCCTCACAGCCTCTAGTGAGTCACTCCTCCGCCGCATTATCACCTCTCTGCAGCAGGAGTTTGCTATGAAGGATCTTGGTATGCTCCACCACTTCCTTGGGGTCACTGTTGAGCCTCATCCTGCCGTGCTACTTCTTCATCAGCGGCAGTATACTCTGGATATCCTCGAGCGGGCTGGGATGACAGACTGCAACCCCTGCTCCACTCCAATTGACACATAGGGCAAGCTGTCAGAGGCCGCGGGTACCCGAGTGACAGATCCCACCGCGTACAGGAGTCTTGCTGGTGCCCTTCAGTACCTCACCTTCACCCGGCCGGACATCACATATGCAGTTCAGCAGCTATGTCTCCATATGCATGATCCACGGGAGCCCCACCTCACTGCTCTCAAGCGTCTCCTCCACTACCTCCGCGGCACTGTCGACTACGACCTCCTTCTTCACCGGTGGTCCTCCTCCACCGAGATGGTTGTCTACATTGACGCCGACTGGGCCGGCTGTCCGGACACTCGGCGCTCCACCTCCGGCTACGCTGTCTTCTTCGGCGGCAACTTGGTGTCCTGGTCGTCCAAGCGCCAGCAGGTGGCCTCCCGCTCCAGTGCCGAGGTGGAGTACCGCGCTGTTGCCAACGGCGTGGCTGAGGCTTCCTGGCACCGACAGCTCCTTGCAGAGCTCCATAGCCCTCTTCTCAGGAGCACGCTCGTCTACTGCGACAACGTCAGTGCGGTCTACCTCTCCACCAACCCCGTTCAGCACCAGTGGACCAAGCATGTGGAGATCGACCTACACTTTGTCCGCGATCGGGTTGCCGTAGACGAGGTGCGGGTCCTTCACGTACCGACCACCTCCCAGTTCGCCGACATCTTCACCAAGGGCCTCCCGTCGTCGACCTTCACCGACTTCCCCTCCAGCCTCAACATCACCCGTGGCTAGTTGAGTCTGTGGGGGGCTCGTGTGTGTTCTTCTTTTCGTGGTGTCCAGTCTGTAACTTCGTTGTGCCGGTAGTTCGGGACTGGGGGGGGGGTATTGGAGTATTAGGCCCATGAGACCCATGTATAGAACTATACAGCCATGGCCCATGAGGCCCATGTATACCCATGAGGCCCATGTATGGAACTATACAGCCACCCTCTAGGGTTGGCCCAAGAAGTAAGAGACAGAGTTCTAACAAACTCAACTAAACAACCATTCTGTAAAAGTTCCAATAATCATTCTTTAAAAGTTCCATGCTATGTTTTTGTAAATTTTTTAAATTATTATTACGACCTTTGCATACTCTTCCCATGCTAGTTGATTGTGTCCATTAGTGGTCTTGATGCTGACTGAAACACCTGTTGTAGTGCAACATACACCATCAGCAGAGAAACCGCGAAGGGCCCTGAAGCCTTCAACTCCAGCAACAACTACAAGCTTGGCTGATCGCCAATATGCCTGCCCCTATGAAGGCTATAACAAAGTATACATTCAAAGTTACAAATTGGGCCATCTAAAAACTCAGCTCCTGAACACGATCAAGAGGAAAATGGTAAGCTCGGTGCTTCTGCTAGTCAGCATGTTGTGACTGAACTATGCTGATGTTGGTGATATTGCAGCAAACCCCAAAAGAAGCAAGATGAACCCTATGCACAAGGTCCACTCATCCAAAGTCTATAATGGCAAGATTTCAAGACAGATGCCTTCTGACCTTGGATGTCAGGAACCAGTGGCTGGAGATATGTCAACAATGATTATGAGGAGGAAACACCAGATGAAGATTGACCTTTATTTAGGTTTGGACATGTAGATAGATGAGGTGGTCTGTTATAGTTTCTGCAAACTCTAAATCAATGCAATCATGGGGAATTTCAAGATTTAACCTTAGGTGGTAGTTCTTCATTCAGATGATGCATCGATATATTGTACTCAGTTATCTGCTCCTAAATGTTCACTCCCCAATGTTCCGAAGTGACCAACTGCCACATCTATGTGACATAGTTTGGATTTGTTTTCCTTGGAATAAATTTTCATTTGAAATGTTACTCACTTCATTATTTCATTAGATGAACTAGGTAGTTGAAAACCCCATCCATGCAACATGCAATTTAGTCATAAACATGTTTTATATACTACAATCTACTTATTTTTCTGGCAAATCACACGTAGTATCAGAACAGTTTAGCATTAAACATGCATCGATATATTGTACTCTGTTTTCTGTTCCTGAATATTCAGTTCCCCTTGTGGCCATGTGGCAGGGTGACTAATTACCACATCTATGTGAGATAAGTTGGACTCTGATTGCTTGACACCAGTTCTCATTTGAAACATTAAACACCTCGGTTCAGTTTTTTTATTTGACGAACTATGTTGTTGATGAAAGATGGTGCATGGTTAAATTGTATATACTCTGTTATCTCCTCTGGTTCGTGGTTCCCCATGGGATAGAGTGATTAATTGTCAATGACACATCTATTACCAAGATAAGTTGGAATCTGTTTCCTTGACACAAGTTCTCTGTTGTCCATGCAGCAAACATGCAGTTTAACCATGAACAAGCTTTGTTTATTGCAGTCTACGAGTATTTATTCAGGAAGATCACTCTCAGGTGCCTGCCTACTGTTGGGCCATGCCAAGATGACCTAGATATAACCCATAGAACGGGTGTTAGTGCCACCAGGAGTAAACACAGCGAGCTCATGCTTTCTACTGTTCTTGAGCTCTGCAGCTTCCTCCATGGATATGCCATACGAGCTGGCGATGACGGCGACCGGCAAATCACTGAAGACAGAGTTCTTCCCGGCAATGTGGCTCACCATGGAGTTATGGTTGGTCATGTACTGGAACCCTTCTCCTTGCGCCTTGGTGGCGACGAGGTAGCCCTGGGGTATGATGAGCAGCTGCCCCGGACGAAGCGCGCCGTCGAACACCGTCGTCCCGTTGTCGCTGGCCACCTGAACCCTGGCCGAACCTTTGATGGTGTACATGGCGCTGTGGGAGTTGATGTTCCAGAACGGCGACAAAATGGCATCCTGCATTTATATGTGCAAATACAAACAATTTCAGTTAGAAGTGAAAGAACATCTCTGTATATCTGCAGATTATGTATTGCAATGCATATTATAGATCATCGATTAGATGTACCTGATACAAGTCTACTCGAACTGCACCCATCTGTATGAGGTTGAGGATGGGGAACTTGTGGCTGGTCAGGCGTGTGATCCTCCCAGCGCCAGGGTTGTAGACGTCGGCCTGATCCAGGCGTTCGACGCTGTGCCTCACTTCCATGGTGCAGATGTCGTCGCGTTGGTATGTTTGGTAATGTTGGTACTGGTGTTGTGATGGAAACCACGATGATGACGACGACGGTGGATTCAGCAGGTGAAGGCCATGCTCCAGCTCCACACGGACTATCTCGCCTCGCTGTTCACGCCGGCTCTGAAGCTTCTTAGTGACATTCATGCTCACACCCAGGGTTTCGCTCAGGAACTGGGCGTCGATTCCTTTGAAGATGTTCTCGGCTAAGTAGAGCTGCCCCTTGCTGAATCCTCCAGCCAGCAAGAACTTCTGCGAATTATATTGTACAAATATGTAAGCTGCAACAAAGAATACATACTCTACATGAACAAATTGATTGAACTTATGATGCAATGAAGGATGGAGCTAGCAGTACCCTCATGGACGGGTCAAGCTGACTGGGTTGATGTTGTTGTTTGTGTCGAAGATGTAGATCGCCACAAGAGGCGCATCGCCGTCGTTGTGCAGCCAGTGCTGGGCACCAGCCGGCACTGCGACCACATCGCCCTGTTCGAATCTGTGGATCTTGTGATGATGTTCATATCCATATCCGTATCCATACTGCTGTTGCTGGATCTCTTCTTGGCATCCAGGAAACGAGAACCCAACAATCCCTCTCCCTACAAATATATACAGTGGATTAGTGATTGATACGATGAAATGAAACGATTGTTCAGTTGTCTTGTTCATGCATCTATCCCTCTAGCTAGAAATAGAATCTAGATGCTTTACAACAGTACAACTCTGACATGCAAATATAAAATATGTACCTTGGAGGATGTAGACAAGAGAGTGGAGGTTGAAGTAGCGAGGAAGCAGGAGACCCAAGGCGTCGACGGCGACGCGGACGGCGGAAACGCCAGCGCAGGTGAGCTCCCGGTCGGCTTCTTCGTTGAACCGGCTGAAGTACTCAACGGAGCCGGCCTCGGACTGCACCTTGTGGCGCGGCTCCAGGGCCTCCAGCTTGCCGTCGAAGCCGCACTCCCTGGCGGCTCCTCCCCGGGACGACGCCCCCCATGAGCTGCTGGCTGCTGCGCCGCCGCCGGAGCAGCAGAGGAGAAGAAAAAGGCAAATGGACAGGGAGGAGGGAAGCGGCAGCAGCTTGCCGGAGAGTGCCGCCGCCATTGTTGTGCTGCTTTTGCTCGCTCACTGTCTTCAGTGACGAGTGACGACAGTGAGTGCTGTTGCCGTGTGTGAACAGTGCTAGCAGAGGCCGTCCAGGGTCTTGGTTTATAGCAAAAGAATGTGCTGCTGGGGTGTTCCAGAAAAATGAAAATAAATGAAATGAAATGAAGTAAACTGAAAAGAAATGAACTGAAAAAGATGCAAGAATAAAAAGTGTTCACCTTTGAACAAATTCAGGCCTTGTCTTTGTATGCTAGTGCTTGTTTTGCCATGACAAGAGCTGTCTTTGTTGGGAATATGACAAGTTTATTGACATGTAACTCGCAGGTACCTGCATTTTTTTACACATATATGACAAGTAATATATTTGTATCTAGCTTAACAAACTCGATCGACCGGCAGTACAGAGATCGACGTGGCTCATCGGTTCGACTTGTTGCTTGTTCTGAGTGATGACGACTATCAGAAAGAAACGCTGCTTTCAGTTTTGTACAGACCCAACAGTTTGTTGTACATTTACACACGACATGCCTGCATGCGCACACGTAGAATTCCATTACGTATGTCCATGTTCATTTCGGATTTGCATGTGTATGATGACTAGTTGCTACATTAATTACTTTTGTTTTGTTGCTAGCTCGTGTTGTTACATATACATACACGTTTTAAGCCTACAAATTTTGTGGCCTTTGCCACCGTACGCTACCCAACGCTAGGGGATAGCTAGCTAGTGTACTCTAATGTCACTCCCTATTGAGACTACCCGCAGCGGGGTACACCATCGCATACTGGAGTACCGGTTTACCGGAAAAACCCCCGCAGCGGGGTACTGGGAGACTTTCGGTAAAGTTCCGGACGAGCTCCCGTCTGGGCTCTGTCCCGTTCGTACGGAAAATACTGGAAGCCTGCTGCGGCCCAGGGCGGATTCACACCCCGGGCTAGGGGGGCTACAGCCCGGGGTGGCGCTAAAAAATACAAGGTATAGTCTTCATAGAGCAGCCCAAAATAGCATGTTTTATACTATAATTAGTGTATGTATGCATGATTAGCCCCCCTCGATGACTCTTCTCTGGATCCGCCCCTGTGCGGACCCACGTCCCAACTACCACGAGGAGAGAGAAGGAGAAGGCGGACCAGGGAAGGCAGAGCTCGCGCGCCGAGCAGGAGAAGGCGGAGCAGGGAAGGCCGCCGAGAGAGAGAGCACGTGGAGACGAGGGAGCGCCGGCCGCCGCCGCCGCCGCCGCCGGTGTGGAGGACCCGCCTCGCCTCGCGTGGGACGAGGAAGACGAGCAGCGCGGCGGAGGAGCAGCTGCGCCCGTGGCCCGACGGAGGAGCAGCCACATCCGGGGCACGCGAATCCGGCCGTCGCACGCTCCGCCTCCGTCCATGGCCACGGGGAGGTGGAGGGCGATCTCCGCCTCCGTCCATGGCCGTCGCCAGGAGTTCCGTCGTGAGGAGGCACATGGCTGTGGGGGGCGGCAGCGGCCGCACCGCTCAGATCCAACGCCGGTCCACGACCTCGCTCGCCGGCCCGGGCGATGCGTGAGGCGGGGTCGGGGGACCTCCGCCGGGGGACGCGCTGCCGCCGAGAGATGAGCGAGGCGGGGCCGGGGGAGAAGAGGCCCTCGCACCGCTGGCCACACCTTCCATGGGCCGCACCTTCCGCGCCATGGACGACCAGGCCGGATCCGCGGCCGAAGCATGCCATCTTCTCCGGCCACCGCGCGCTCCGGGTAGGCAGAGAAGGGGAGGGGAGCTGCGGGGGCGAGCTCCTCCGGTGAGGGAGACGCTGCCACCTGTCCACCGCCGCCGCCGGGCGCGAGCGGGCTCCTCTGCCGCGGGGGCCACGAGATCCACCGCCGATTGGGGCTCGCGCAGCCGGCCATGGGGAGGAAGCAGGGGAGAAGCTCGTGCAATCCATGGAGGAAGAAGGGAGGCCCCGGGAGATGGAGACCGCTGCCGGGCAGAGAGGGCGAGGAGAGACCCGAGCTGATTTTGGTTGATAAAAAATAAAAGAAACTCTAACGTGTGGTCCCCACCGTGTGGTAGTTGGTATAGAGAATGAGATGCAGAGGATGATGAGTGCGGAAGAATTTGGTATAGAGTAGAGAATCTTGATGACTAGGATGGAATATTCCTCATAAAGGATGAAAATGGAGTACCATGAGTGCGGGTAGTCTGAGACCACAATCCAGCATTGGGAGAGGGTGTTACCTTGAAAGATTTCGACCTTTTCCAAATATAATGATCCATATTAATTTATATTCAATATATGGTGTCACATAGGATCTTCTGCTGATAATTACTTTGACAAAGACTGTCACCTATGTCATTTGGGATGAATACAAAAATGGCCCCGTGTACGGTAACTCCAAAAGTGTCAAAAGATATTATTCTAGTAAAGTGCTAATAATGTTCACTACCAAATATGGCAAATATATAGCATAGTCCAACTAAAGACTCTAATAATGTTCCAGTTATTGTCCACATTTGCTTTTCCCAAATAACGTTTGTATTCTCGCGTTCCACATATCGAAATTTCCAGGAGTCCAAGTAGTTGCTTTTTGTCACGTTCCATTGTAGCTCAAATGGACAAAAATTTCTAGTCAAATACTCCTCGCCTGTCATACTACTTTTCATATGTTGTAAAAGCCAAACCATCGGATGATACACAAATATAGTCGGATGTTTCTCGTGTGTCGTATCCGAGTGATAAGTAGGTGTAACCATCCATTAAGTGATGAGTAGAAGCACCCCGCGTCTCTTGGCTGCCTAGGAACAATACCTTGCATTAGTACATTGTAGGATGGTGGTCTTAGGCTGGCTTTCTAGGGCGCTCATTTGAAACGCAAAGTTTATATGTTTAAACTCTTCTATCTTAACTTGAATACACAAAATCTTAAAAAAAAAAGGCATAGTCCAATAAATGTTGTTGGTTTTGGGTGCCGATTTTTTTTTTTTTTTTTTTTTTTTTTTACGTAACCCCTTGGGTGCCGATTAATGATCCTCATTTGCGATTGACCACCAAAACCAAACCACCACAAAATGTAAGTGGCCTTTCAGCACCAAAACATTGTTGTACAGTTTAAAGCAAACATAGTCGATTCTCTTGGTTTATTGATCGCCAAACAAACCATGTACTAAATGATGTAAGTCCACATATAATAATATTCTTTGCTTCATTATCATTGATGATTGACAGTAGAGTCTCACTTGAATGACTTGATCGGTCAATGGATGCGTCCTTTTTTTTTTTGAAGCAGATGTGTCTTTTCTTTTTTGAGACTGAAGCAGATGTGTCTTGGGAGTTGGGAACCCAACTAGATGAATGATCGATCTAGATGTGAGGTGGACCGGAACTGCAAGCCGGTGATCAGGCCAGCCAGAAAGTTAATAAATAATAACTAAAACGAAAATAAAATTGGAGATGCGGGGGATCGAACCCCGTGCCTCTCGCATGCAAAGCGAGCGCTCTACCATTTGAGCTACATCCCCAATCGTGTCATATTTCTGATACAAATTATATATATAGAGTACATTACCAAAGCGACCAGACATTGGCAACCACGACACAGTTGAGTTTTCTGTCCTTATCTTGTGTTTAGTGCCCTTACTTAATCTGTCTAAACCATAAGTTTGAATGACATTTCAAGAAACCCGAGAATGACTTTTATAAAGAATCTTATTATATTCTTCTGTGACAACAAAAACATCGTAGAGCTACACATAACACAATTTTATCTTAAAAGCCGTTTCCCAAAATAATCATTTATAAAAAGGCATTTGTTCCATTAAATTAGACATCGTGTTTGTTTCATTTATAAAAAAAATATAAAAAATCATAGCGTCACATTTATCCCATGAAAAATACACGTTTACAGAAGATGTCGTTGTTGTTTAAATCCTATATGAAACATGCTGTAAACTAGCTTGCCCACGCTTGAGTCGAGTCGCTTGGATAGATGTGAGGCTTGGCTTATTTGTCTTCATATCATTTTTTGGCTTGGTTAGATATGTTTGAGTAGCAACATATATATAGCATGTAGTTTGATTTGTATTGCTTGATATCACCGTAGCGTTAGCACGGGCACTATACTAGTATATATAGGACCTTATGTCAAATCAGTAGCCCTCTACGCATGCACGATCCATCATTATCAATCATATTTGAGCTACTAGCACAAGATATTTTGCCTATTCTCTAAAATAAGAAATATATTTAGAACATCGGTAGACACGCATTGGGGGTACCATTTTTAACAAGACTCCTTAACAACGAACTGCATGCTCTAGTGTCATCTCAAGTTAGGGTCCATTATTGACCAAACAACCTTCATGCACACCTTAGCGGTGCCTAACTTGAATTCACCTACTTGTTCTCTAGAGAACATTGGAGGAACTATAAATGCTTTAGGGTTACCACGAAAAGCCCTTGCAACAATGACCAACTTATCCTTCACATAGATGCACACGACAGGCCGCAACATTTTGACAGGACCAGGACGACCATCACCATCACCAACCCGTTGGTTATCATAGACAACTATCCTCTTCTTGACGCTGGCGGTGTGGGCGGTGATTGTCCCACTAAACTCACCCTCTAAAACTTCAATCGCAATAGTCGCCTTCACTGCAGATACCACAACTGCATACACCATCTTCATGGTGCTTTGGCTGGTGTGAAGGGTGAGTTTTTCGATTGTGCATTTCTTCAAGGACCGCCCTTCTATGCCTTTGATCATCAGGACTCCTTTGCTGAGTTCTCTGTCATTTTGCCCTTGATGGTCATTCCTGATCTTTAGATCAATCTCGACGTAACTACCATCCAACATTGCAATTTGCAAGACCTCGTTTTGGTCCAGTCAAGACCAATGGATCATTTTGAAAGAAAGGTGACAATTTAGATGCACATTATGTACTATATGTCTCCAAATATATACGGCAAATGTATATACTACTCCCTCCATCCCAAATTAAGCATCTCAAGTTTAACTAAATTTATAAATGATAAGATAATAACATTTATAATGTCAACTAAGTATAATAACATTTTCATAGTATATCTAATATCATAAATCTTTGTGATTTTTTTTATAATTTTGATCAAATTTGGAATATTTGACTCTCTAAAATTTTGGAATCACTTATAATTTGAAATGGAGAAAGTATATAGTAGCATGTGGAGTCATGGAGATGTATATATGTATAAAAACCTTGGAGTTGATGAGTTGGCAATGGTCGCGATCATGGCGGAAGAGATAGATGCGCTTGTAGTCTGTCTCGGGCGACGACGGTGCCATAGACGTGGATCGGGAAGCCAACATCCGACCAGGCGACTTTGACAGACAAGACGTTGACCGCCGTACAAACCTCTTCTCTGTTGTCGTCCAAGAAGAACCTATGCGGACCAATGGTCGACTCCAAGCGAGGTCGAACGTGGCGGCGACGTCGTCGACCTCGAACCAGATGTAGGCGTTGTAGTAGACGCCGCCCGCTTGGGATCGAAGTCGAGAATGCGAGCCCTAGCCTCTAGCCGCAGCGCTCATCGCTCTCGGCGGCGCGCCGCGTCCTGGAGCGCTTCCTGCCGGAGCCGCTCGGCCTCGGTCATGCCGGAGAAATCGGGGTCCCTCTGCCCGTCGCGGAGCCGCTCGTACTCGTGCATCGCTCGCTGCCGCTCCTCCTGCATCGCCAGCTTCAGCCGCGCCCGTGAATCGGGGTCGAGGTCGGGGTCGTCGAGGAGGAGATACTCGCGCGACAACGACGACGACCCCGCCATTATCGCCCGCTTCAAGTTTACTGCCAGATTCAGTAAATCAGCATCGCCGCTCGTCCCGGAGGTCCGCTTCTCGTCCGCCCAGATCAATAGGTCGAGCTCACCCATCCTGCCGTGCAACGAATGCAAGTGCTTCTTCATTGCCAGCCACTCTGCCCAAGTAGGCGCCCTCGCCTTGGACACCTCCTGCAATACGGTGGCCTCCGCCATGACCAACACACGTCGGCGGCTGACAAAGGGAAGCTGGGGGGCGGCAAGCAAGGCAAGAGGGGGAACAAATCGGCCAAGAAAAGCGGACCTGGGGTTGACCACCGCCGATTGCTTTTATAGTATTGGGACAAGCATGTGACTAAAACCCAATACTACGTCTTAGAATTGGATATATATGAACCCTTGTTCTAACCTGTATATGCACTAGATGTTTTTTTTTACAACTATGTGCACTAGATATTATTTCGATCAGTCATACATACCATACATGGACGACACAAGCACATTTTTAAATTAAAATAAAGAAAAATATGTTTCAAAGAATCACTTTCCTCTTTAAAATCATACTAGCAAATATGCCCGTGCATTGCAACGGGTGAAAAAGTGGCATTCATGCAAATTGCTCATAATAAATAATAATGTTCTATTAGTTAAACCTTAAAATGTACCTTGATATATTTTTCTTTCAGATATTAATATATAACTTCCAGTTTCTATAACTCAATATCAAACTTTGTAGTTTTTTTAACGCATCATATCAACTTTCTTAACTTTTGTGTCAATGCATAATGGATTGGTCTATCTGCCAATGATTATGATAGAAGACCTCTTGATTTTTAATACGGCAACATCATCTTGAGTTATATAAATACATTTGTTTAGATTTCATTAGGCTTTGAGAGCACCGATGATGAGAACATCCTCCTCGTACTCCTCGGCCACCTCCGCATAGTCGGGTCTGCCTTCGGTACGTTCTCGGTCATCGCTGAATCTATATGCATTCACAAAGCAAAACCTAACAAGATTCATGACATCTATAGATAGATCATATTTTTATTGCGTTAATAAAAGTGCTTTAGTATTTTTCTGATTTTCCTATATTTATGATAATTTTTGCAAGATCTTTCTTTTTATAGAAAAAGAAAAACAAAATATAAAGGCCTATGCAAAAAGAAGCATATAGAGAGATCTGGACATTATACATAAAAAACCTCAATATATTTTAAAAGCTATCAAAATTCTTCCACCTTTTCTTTGTCTCTAGCAACTTTATGTGTGGAACTCTATATTTTTTTTCTATTTGCTTTTCCTCTTCTATTATCCTATCTCATCATCACGTAACTAACACGGAGACGAAGAGTCGAGCGGGCAGAAAGCTGAGCGGACAGAAAAAAGAGTAGGAAATTTTGGCTATTTATAGATAGGTATATAGATATAGATATAGATAAATTGTTTTCTGATTCTGTGACATAAATTTAATATCTTTACCTAATCTATCCCTATTAATAAATAACCAAAATTTTCTACTGCCCACTTTTTCTTTCGCTCGGTGAGAAGTCACCGTGTTCGGCCCTTTGCAGTGGCGGACTCAAAGAAATTTTAGAGTCTGGGCAAATTTTAGTACGATGAGTATTTACTATAGAAAAAATAATTTTAATCCTTCAAAACATAATAACTTCATTGCTTTTCACTGCGTATCTATTGAGGAGCCCGGGCGGCTGGCCGGGCTCGCCGGGCGGTGAGTCCGCCTATGGCCCTTTGACAGCAAGTTACGTTGTCAACCGTAACAAGGAGCATGGAAGATAATAGAAATAAATATAGTGCTCCAGATGTGAAAATGACAACTAAAAAAGAGGCAGAAGGGTCTAACTAATTTTTATAATAGATCAAGGTTCTTGATGCAAAATTGAGCCTGAGCTTCCTTTACAGCTATACTGAATCTTGATGTTGGGCCGGGCTGAACGCAAGCCTTTTTCTTTTGTTTTATTTTTTGGTCTTACAAAATTTGCTAGAAAACGTAGAAAAAACATAAAAATATTAAATCAGTTTTGTTAGCCTTACAAAAATATGATCTATGTATAGATGTTATAAATTTTGTTAAGTTTTTATCTAACTATAGGTGTGTAAAATTATCTTTACATATGTTTCTATATATAGGTTCGGCAAATCAAGTGTTGGAGGCAGATCCGGAATGCACGAAGGTGGTCTAGGACTAGGAGTATAAGGAGGATGTCCTTATCGTCATTGTTCCCAATGACTCTATGATTCCTACCGAAGGCAAGCCTATCTGAACATGAAAATATTCTCAATTACTCATTAAACAACGCAAATCATTGACGACCAAAACTCGGATACAAAGTGGAATGTTGGGCAGGACTCCCCAACACAAAACCCGTCGAACACGAACACATCAAGAGCCTGCGGATGATGTCCATCTTCGAACATTGGCTGAAGCATGTCAGCCACAACAAAGAGTGGCGGCGAGCATGACGAGCGTTTGTGGCGTCCTGTGCGCGAGCAGAGCGACAGCCTACGTGCGAATGTCATGACGGCGAGCGAAGCGGGAGCTCGGCTCACGCATTGGCCACCGTGAAGAATTTTGTTTTGATTGAGGAGGCAGTGACTTAACGCCATGCCTATACGCTTTCACGTACTCTCTCCTTTCCAAAAAGAATGACACTATGAGAATCGTGCAAGTCAAACTTTCTCAAATTTGACTAAGTTTGTAGAAAATACATGCAACATTTATATATTCAAATAAATTTATTAAAAAACTAGACTTAAAGATCTTTCCGATGAGACTAATTAGATGCAACTATCATTTTTGTTGCAGGAACCAATTCTCATTTCCTGTTTTATGAATTGTTCATTGCAGGTTATGTCAGTGGACTGGATAATGAGATCTAAGCCCAGGGATATGTTAAGAGGACACAGAGCTGTGTTTGAATGGCTCAAGAAAGAGAGGATGGAAAGGATGTTGGATGAAGGAACCTTTGAGGTTAACATCAACGAGGATGGCAACGAGAAGGCTTAAATTCCATAAGCTTCCTCAAAAAGTGGGATCATTTTTCAAGGTAAATCTCAACGTCTCTCGCGGATCATGTCCCATCCCCTTCTCTTTAGCCTTCACAACTTATACCTGGTGGGATTCAGACATGCCAACCTTTGGTATATTTTTTATGATGCCGACATAAGAGTAAAAGTTGTGAAAGTTGAACACTAAAGGAAGGCTTTGTGTTTTATCCCAACTATAGAATTGATGATGAAAATCTTGTCGCGGTGTTAAGAGAGAAAATAGAAGTTTTTTCTTCATACTATTTTAGAGTTAACTTATGTATTACATAAGAGTATTACAAAAGAGTACATCATTATCCTTATTTATATATGCTAAATAAAAGCCCAACACATTCGATAACAAGACAGATATATCCAACAAAGGTTTTGCCAACACATTGGATTGTGTCTCAAAGCATATAAACCACAACACATTACATACAGATTCAGCACAACAAGCTCAATAGGGTCGAAATCCATTCAAATATAAGAAATCAAGCACCAATAGAATAGTTACCCACAATATTGCTTTAAGGTCTGTTGTTATAGGACTAAACACATAAGACATGTGGAAGTGGAGAAAATGAGAGAGCCAAATGAACGAAGTGCTTCGCCACCTTCCCTCTCTTCCCCTTTTATAGGTAGGTGGCAGAGAAGGTTTTCATTGTTCCACCTAGTTTGTCTTGCATTTACAAAAGAGTCTCTAGGGGCTACATTTATGCCATAAACAGTATCTCATAAGCCCCTAGACTATGTAATTGGGCACTAATTCACTAATGTGGATCCTAACATATAATAGACCCTAATAGTAGCCCTCGGATATTCCGTTTTGCAAGAAAGCACAAGACCTAATTGCATAATACAACTAAGGTATGTGTGACCCAATTACAACACAGACCTGACACACAACTCTCGTCAATAAAGAGATAGTCTAGGGATCAACTAGAAGGCTACAATAACTATAATTATGTTGAAAGTTGCCCCAAATTTTATTTTATAGAAATAGGTTAACATTAAAGAAGGGAGGGATTGTTGGCTATGATCCACAACATGTCCTCCATCTAAGGTTAAATGACGGACAATTTGCTACAAAGGAGAAGACGATGAGGACTTGACACCTATGGATATGCCCATGAAAGCTAAAAACAAGGTAAGCACATTCCTATGTTTACATAACAACATAATTAAGAATTTGTTGCTGCCTAATATATTTACATTTAATGTGTTTAGGAAACAATTTGAGGATGTTACGAACCATGGAGATACTAATATAATTAAGAATTTGTTGCTACCTAATATATATACATTTATCGTGTTTAGGGAACAATTTGAGGATGTTACAAACCATGGAGATACTTTTTATGCAACCTCTCTATAACTCATGACATGAGAGTGCAAGATGCTCATGACCTGTAACAACTCCAGTTTTAGGGTTAGACAAATCTTGCATCATGAGCATGATCATCTCATAAGCATCATTTATGGCATTTTTGTGGCAATATTTTGAGTGCTTATTTTAAAAATGCAAATAGGAGTTTTCAAAGATTTTCCAGAAGTCAAACTTGTGATGCTTCTCTCAAAATGGAGCTTTAACAAAGTTTGTAGAGAAGAATTTTTGGAGAAACTTTTGTTTTGACCCCAATTTATGAAAATGACTTTAGGTGCTTCAAAAATGGCAAAAACAGTTTCAAAAATGAATTTTAAAGGTATTTTTGTGACCCAAATTTGTATTTTCAAATCCAGGCCGATTTAGCAAAAACTTTCTACATGAAAGTTATTCCTTATTTGATTTTGAGAAACTTTCATTTTTGGACCATTTTCAAATTCGCAATATTTTTCAAACTAGGGCCAGTCAAAATTTTCAGTTCAATTTGACCAGGGTGGGACCCACCCGGGCCCCACCTGTCATCATCTTTTTCCTCCCCCTCCGCTTCGCGTCGCAGCGCGACGCCCGACCGCCGCAGCGCTGCCCTGCTCCGCCTCGCTGCGCCCCGCTCGTCTGCCCGTCCTGTCGCCCGCGACTGCCGACCTTGTCCCCCTCGCCTCCATCGCTGCCCCGCTGCCGCCCTGCCAGCTGCCGTGCCGCTCGCTGCCGCCGTCCTGACGCCGCCCGATCCGGCACGCCGCGCCGCACCAAACGCCACCGCCACGAGCTCCCCGACAAAGCAACGGCCACGCGCGACCGCACTCGAGCACGCCGCAGCACTCGCCCGCTGCCCCGTTTCGCCGCTGCCCGCCTGAGCCGCTGAGCGCGCCGTGCCGAGCGCCATGGCCGTCCGCCGGACCGCCCGCTCGTCCGCCCGTGACTCCCGGTCCGAAGTGGACAGCCCGCGCCCTTAAAAGCTCCTCCCCACTCCCTCGCACACTCGCCCGTCCCATTTCCCCCTCTCCCTCTCGCCCCAGCCAAGCACCGCAGAGCCGCCATGGCCGCCGCCGTGCCCCGCACCGGCTAGCCACCACCTCCGCTCCCTCATTTTCCTCGCTGAGCGCGTCACCGTGTTCGCCTCACCCCACTCCACCTCCGACCACCATCAATCGAAAGAAAACGAGCTGAGGTAGAGCCAATCGGCCTTCTCTTCTTCCGCCGTCGGAAGCCTAGCGCCGGCGAGTTCTTCGGCGCCATCGCGCGCGCGTGTCCTTCTTCATCTTCACCCCCTAGCTCGCGCTCTAGCTCCGCCGTGGCTTCGCGAAGCCTGTAGGCATGACGAAGAGCCGCGCGGTGCCCTGTTCCGGCGTCCCGCCGACGAGCCGCTCCGCTGCTCGCCGCCTTTCGCTCCGCCCGATGCGTTAGTGCGCCATAGGCCTCATCTTCACCATGCCGTGTCCGCGCCGTCGCCACGAGCACGCCGGTACCACCCGCGTCGCCGGACTCGTCGCCGTCGGCGAGCTATCGCCGGCCGACGGCGAGGTCCCTGTTGACGGTCGTTAAGTGCCAATTTTTACCGTCAACTAAACATGAGAAAGGACTAAAATATGTTCACCAACTAGATATAGGGGTTATCTTGACAGAATTCCACGAGTTTTGGTGAATGTCATTTTTGCACGGTGTCGGTGAAAATACCCAAGGAAGGCCCACATGTCGGGTTTACATAGAGATAATCGGGAACCGGTGAAAATTCTGTAATCTGGAAGGTTCGAGAAGGCTCTGGACCAAACGGGAGCCCGAACGGGCTCGGTGGAGAGTCGGCCGACTCCCCACCTTGGTCGGCCGACTCGTGACTTCAGCCAATCAGCGTCAGCCTCGCGGATCCCTGTTCCACCGCCTTTGAGGATGAATAATAATCGTCCGTTTAGGTCGGTTTGATCCGAGGGCTGTGGTGCATCCTAGAGGGCTATATAAGGAGGGCACCCCCCTAGGGTTTCCATCATTATTCTTCTACAGATCAAAAGCTAGGGTTTCATCCTCCATCCAAGTAGAAGAGGGTCCCTCTAGTTCATCTAGATCTAGCTCTATTTCATCTAGTTCTAGTTCTAGTTCGTCTAGTTGTATCTAGAAAATAGAGAGAGATAAGAGGAGAGAGCTGAGGAGGAGCCGGGTCTGCATCGGATCTTCCTCAACATTGTACTTTTGCAGCATCTAGTTCGTCTTCCGGCTATTCTCCGGGTTTATCAATTCTTAATTTCGAGTTCTTTATTTACTTTCAGCATTTACTTTCAAGTTATTTATTGGATTCCCGCTTGCATCAAGTGCTCTAGTCTTTGCAACGCTAGAGTAGTAATTAATAGGTTAGGCGTGGTGTCTAGTCTGGCAATTACCTGGAATTGCACCCAATTCTGCGGATTGTTGTGGTAGCCCTAGGGTAGTGACAGCCCTAACGGTCGACGTATTCCACCTCGTTCGGATTGGTGTCTGTAGGACCGTAGTCAGAGCTTCCTAGCCCCCATCTCATCCCTTTCTGCGGTTAGTGTTCTGATGTCCCAAAATAAGTAATCTTGAAGTACCCTTGATTCATAGATCAATTAGAGAACTCATAGGAAAACACTTTCTTTCTCCACAAAAACATATAGTTATCCTTGGGCGACCTTGAATCTTAATTAGTACACTTCACGTTCCCCGTGGAAAATCGATACCTTGGAATATTCCCGGGTGAAAGCTACATCGGTATCCGTGCGCTTGCGGATTATTCTGTGTGCGTTTAAAATACCCAACAAGCTTTCTGGCGCCGTTGCCGGTTAACGGTAGCTGTGCTAGTTTCGAGCCAAGTCGTCCGTGTATCCTTTTTACTTTCCTTTTACCACCTTTCTCACCTCACCACAAACATCTACCACATGGATTTCACTCCTATCTATAAATTCTTTGCTCCAAAGGGCGACTTGTTGGAGCCTCCACCATCATCAGACCCCATTCTTACGGATGCCTATGAGCTTCGCCTGCTTTCATAGATATGTTTCCGGAGTTATCCTTCTCTCGGGTTAGTAGACGAAGATCCATACACCCACCTTAGGGAATTTGAGCAATTGTGTTCTTGTCGGACTATTGCCGGCATGACACAAGAGACTCTTAAATGGAAATTGTTTCCATTCTCACTTTCGGGAAGAGCGAAAAATGGCACGCTCATTCGTAGAGAGGCGTAAATGGAAATTGGGAGGAACTTCGAGAAAAGTTTTCTCTTGCTTTCTTCCCCCTTTATAAAGTCGCTGACCTTAGAATAGAAGTTCTTAAATTCCAACAAAAAGAGAAGGAGACATTAGGAGCAGCTTGGGCTAGATTCTCAAGCCTCACCAATTCTGGTCCAAACCTTGCCTTGCCTGACCATGTCTTGCACTATCACTTTTATCGTGGTCTTAACAAGGAAGCTGCTCTACATCTCGACCTTGCTTCAGGAGGTTCATTCTCGCATAAACTCGTTAGTGAAGGAAAAGACATTCTAGAGAGGATACTTGAAAACACCCCTTACACTGGCATTTTTGATGAGTTTCCTGAAGAAGAAAAAGAAGTCGAGCCTAGCCCCGAACCAAAAGAGGAGGAAATCACAACCGAATTAGCAATTCCAACTGCCTTTTCTAATGATGTGGTTGTTGAGAAACCTCCCATTAAGGGAAAGCAAGCTCAACTAGAGGATGATGAACCATCTCCTTTAGAGCTTCCCTTTGAATTCGAGGAAGATCTCTTTGAAGATTATGGAAATGCCTCAAATTTTCCAATCCAAGTGAGACCTCGAGCAAAGACCACTCCATCTAATCAACAAAGAATTGATGGCCATAGAACATATTCAAAGCCTTTCGGCTATCATGAGTTATGAATGGCTAAGAGAAGCGAGTTATCTCCTGAGGTAGCTCGAATCACTTTTCCTCCACCATTCTTCCCAAGTTAGAGGGTCGGCTAGAAGAGTCCACTACAATCCTTCTGTCGGGATAAACATTATTTCAAAAGAGTTAGCTAGAACTCTTTATCCCGACACATCCTTAACCCCATCTCAAAAACTTCTACAAGATCCATCAGGATTTATTTTAGAAAGTCATGGGGTATTGAGGACCGTTCCTATCGAAATCAAGAACTCGGGATATGTCTAGATTTTCACATCTTTGACATTCCAGATTCCTCTCTTGATTGCGGACCAATCATGAGACTACTACGGGAACAACCATTACGAGGTCATTTAGACTTCAAGGTTGGGAATTCCACTATTGTTGTTCCTCTTGATAGATCAGTTAACACGATAGTGGAACCCAAACTTGAACCCGACCCTATTAAGGAGGTCTTAATGGTGTCTCAAGAGGAGATGACTCAACCATTCTTCGATGTAGAACACTTTGTTCAGGAAGAAGATGAGTCAGCGCCCATTGAGCTAGACATAAATGAACAACCTCCACCTCCTTCGATAGAGCTAAAACCTCTTCCTCCTGGCCTTAAATATGTCTTTCTTCACAACAACCCAAACACTCCAGTAATCATCAGTGACAAGCTTTCTCAATATGAAGAACAACAACTTGTCACTGTCCTTGAAAGACATAGATCAGCTTTTGGCTACTCACTCGAAGACCTCAGGGGCATTAGTCCCACTCTTTGCACGCATCGTATCCCTACGGATCCCAATTGTACACCCTCAAGGGAGCCACAGTGTAGACTTAACAATGCTATGCGAGAGGTTGTTAAGAAAGAGGTCCTTAAACTCCTACATGCTGGGATCATTTATCCCGTGCCACATAGCGAGTGGGTTAGTCCTGTCCAAGTAGTGCCAAAGAAAGGAGAAATGACGGTTGTTGAGAATGAGAAGAATGAACTCATCCCTCAACGAATAGTCAGCAAGGTGGCGTATGTGCATTGATTATAGAAAACTCAACAAGGCTACAAAGAAAGATCACTTTCCGTTACCCTTCATTGATGAAATGCTTTGGAACGGCTTGCAAATCACTCTTTCTATTGTTTCCTTGATGGCTATTCTCGATATCACCAAATCCCAATCCACCCGAGATGACCAAAATAAGACAACTTTCACATGCCCCTATGGAACTTTTGCATACCGACGAATGTCGTTCGGGCTGTGCAATGCTCCAGCTTCTTTCCAACGGTGCATGATGTCTATTTTCTGTGACATGATCGAGAAAATCATGGAGGTGTTCATGGATGACTTTACCGTCTATGGCAAAACCTTTGATCATTGTCTGGAGAATATAGATAGAGTCTTACAGCGGTGTGAAGAAAAGCACTTAGTCCTGAATTGGGAGAAATGTCATTTTATGGTTCGGGGAAGGAATAGTGTTAGGACACAAGGTGTCGAACGTGGGATAGAAGTGGATAGGGCAAAGATTGAAGTTATTGAAAAACTTCCACCTCCCATAAATGTGAAAGGAATCCGTAGCTTCTTGGGACATGCGGGGTTCTATAGGTGATTTATAAAGAATTTCTCTCAAATTGCTAGACCCTTGACTAGTCTCCTAGCTAAGGATGCACCTTTCATCTTTGATGATGAGTGTCATGACTCTTTTCAAATCCTCAAAGAAGCACTCATCTCGGCTCCAATCATCCAACCACACGATTGGGAGCTTCCTTTTGAGATCATGTGTGATGCTAGCGACTTTGCGGTTGGTGCTGTTTTAGGCTAAACCAAGGATAAGAAGCATTATGCCATATCCTACGCTAGCAAAACCTTGTCCGGACCACGACTCAATTATGCTACAACTGAAAAGAGCTATTGGCTGTTGTCTTTGCTATAGACAAGTTTAGATCTTACTTAGTGGGGGCAAAGGTAATTGTCTATTCGGATCATGCTTTGCTCTTAAATACCTCCTCACTAAGAAAGATGCTAAGCCTCGGCTAATTCGATGGATTCTTCTACTCCAAGAGTTTGACTTAGAAATGCGAGATAGAAAAGGAGTAGAAAATTCTGTAGCCGATCACTTGTCTAGGCTTCAGTATAAGGAAACACATGAGCTTCCCATCAATGACTACCTAAGGGATGACACCCTACTCAAAATTCAAGACTCTGATCCATGGTACGCAGACATCGTAAACTTTATAGTGAAAGGCTATGTCCCACCTGGTGCAAACAAAAGAAAATTGGTACATGATAGCCGTTTTCACTATTGGGATGAGCCTTACCTTTTTCGAGTCTGCGCCGATGGATTGTTGAGGAGATGTGTCCCTATGGATGAGGCTATTCAAATCATGGATAGATGCCACTCCTCGCCATATGGAGGACACTATGGAGCATTCCGGACACATGCCAAGATCTGGCAAAGTGGTTTCTTCTGGCCAACGATGTATGAAGATACAAAGGAGTTTGTCAGGAGATGCCACCGATGTCAAAAACATGGGAATATCAACTCACGAAATGCAATGCCTCTCACAAACAATTTCCAAGTTGAACTCTTCGATGTTTGGGGCATTGATTTCATGGGGCCATTCCCCATGTCTGGAAATTGTGAGTACATCTTAGTAGTCAGGGACTATGTGTCCAAATGGGTAGAAGCATTGCCCCGTCGTAAAGCCGATTCAAAACATGCCAAGAGAATGTTCCATGAAGTAATCTTTCCTCGCTTTGGTACACCCCCGGATAGTCATAAGCGATGGAGGTTCCCACTTCATCGATAGACTCTTCCGGAAGTACCTAGCGGATCATGGAATTCGTCACAATGTCGCAACGGCATACCATCCTCAGACTAGCGGTCAAGCAGAAACATCCAATAAACAAATTAAGAATATTCTGCAAAAGACCGTAGATGAAATGGGTAAAGGATGGAAAGACAAACTCCCTGATGCACTTTGGGCTTACCGAACTGCATACAAGACACCCATAGGCATGTCACCTTATCAACTTGTATATGGGAAGACGTGCCATTTGCTGTGGAATTAGAGTTCAAAGCTCATCAAAATCAAGAAATGGAACATGGATCTCCACCTAGCCGGCAAGAATCGTCTGATGCAACTATCTCGAGCTAGAAGAGTGGAGAGAAAAGGCCTACCATAGTTCCAAGATCTATAAAGATAGAACCAAAAGATGGCACGATAAGAGAATCAAGCACAAGGAGTTTAAGCCTGGAGACAAGGTTCTACTATTTAATTCAAGGGTTAAACTCTTTGGACATGGAAAGTTGCGAAGTAAGTGGGATGGACCATACAAAGTCATCGACACTTCAACCCATGGGGCCATTACCATCCAAGACGATGTAGGAAACACTTCTAAAGTAAACGGCCAACGCTTGAAAGTGTATCTCGAGCCACAAATCAACACGGTTGAGGAACTCGATGTTTTTGAGTTCATAGAATTCCCACATTAAAACTCAATCAACCGAAGCTCTAGACAACCAATGTTCGATTACCTAACCCTTAATATGCTCCACGAGTTTTGTTGTCTATTTGAGTTCTGTAGGATTTGCGAAGTTGAGAAGAGTGAGACCTACATCAACCCACAAGAGTGAATGACCATGTCAACATCCAGCTTGGGGGAGAGCATTCCCCGTGTATCTAGCTAAGTATTTCTTGTTACTTTCTTATATTTTAAATTTGCTTGCTTTATATATTTAGTCTTGTGTAATATCTATGTTTGTTAAATAAAAAGAAAGTGTACAAGTTTTTGCACTGCTAAAATAAATCCCTAGAATAAACTCTTTGGAAGTGATGAATAGTTGCTCTGTAGTAATTCCTTTCAAGTGCTTGTTTTCAACCTAGAACTCTCCCAAGTTTTGGACACACTTTGTTTTGATCTAAGATTTACTACGAACCTGAAACTTGTGGGTAGCGAATGCTTGATCTAAGTCTAGGTAGTTGACGGGTATGATATGGGAAGATCTCGAGCTGCTTTGTTTATCTTGTTCTAAGTGATACTAGAGTTACGAGAATTTATCTTTTGAAAATTCAAAATGTTGCATGATGAGTTCTGTATGACGAGAGTTTAAATTCCTACCACAGCCATATAATTGCTAGACTAGGAAGTCCACTTATACTTACTTATGCTTTGAGTGTGGTCGATTGTGTTGACTCTTAGAAACTCGTCATACGGTTAAAGTCAAGATCACACACACGTACATCATGCACCCTCGCTACTTCTACCCCCGGAAGTACGCGCCACCATATTCATCCATTTAGACACATCCCAAAATTGTTCTACTCCTACACTTTGGGAGTGAGCATCAAAAATATCCCTTCATCAATTGCTAGCCCTTTTGTTATCGAATAAAGCTCCAAGTATGTGTTTGCTACTACATCCGTCAATTTTTCCAAAGAAGAGATCCCGGTGCTTCATCATCATAAAAAAAAAAAGAAGAGAGAAAAAAAAAGAGAAAGAAAAGAAGAAGAAGGGCGAGCAAGAAGGAATGTCCCAACAATGTCCCATCATATGCGAGATCTTCAAATTTGTCCAAGTTCCATCCAGGTTCTTCATAGTTCAATTGCAAAGGAGGTATGAATTTCTTCAAGGAGCTAAAGTAGAATCGGGTGTTCACCATTATCATCCCTCTACCCCTTCATTTCTCTTATATCTATCATCACCATTTTCCACTACCACCATATATCCACTTAACCCATATATAGGGCCACACACATGCACATCTTGATTTGATTGTATGTCCAGTTTCTTCGGATCCATGGTTTGACTATGCAACATATGTATAAGCTCCCACCTACAAACTCCACATAAGCCTATTAGAGGTAGGGTGAGAGAGTGAAGGCACAATGTTACTCTGCCTTATGCCAAAAATACCACATATCTTGAGAGAAGAGAGAAGGCATACACCATCAATGCCTTGGTAAGGATCCAGAAATACCACATAAGAGAGACTTGAGAGGGTCATACAAGGAATCTCTGAGTTTTATTTGAAAATCTTGCAAAACTCCGGAATGAAGGTTGAGCAAAGAGCTAGAGACATAGTGCTTGACTTGACCGTTCTGTCTTTCAACTGCTCAAGACCCAAGTGAAGGCTACAAGCCCCATAGTGGAAGGTAATACGGGTAAGTTTGAAGTCAGAATAGTCCACTCTAATCCGGAAGAGAGTTCTTGTTTGAACGCATGTGTACTTTTGAGGCGTGAAAGCATTGTAGCAACTCCTGATCCACACTGAGTTTATCTTTGCTCAGGGACGAGCAAAAGGAAAGCTTGGGGGAGTTGTTGACGGTCGTTAAGTGCCAATTTTTACCGTCAACTAAACATGAGAAAGGACTAAAATATGTTCACCAACTAGATATAGGGGTTATACTGACAGAATTCCACGAGTTTTGGTGAATGTCCTGCTTTCTCGCAGGTGTCACCAAAATACCCAAGGAAGGCCCACATGTCGGGTTTACATAGAGATAATCGGGAACCGTGAAAATTCATGTCCGGAAGGTTCGAGAAGGCTCGGACCAAACGGGAGCCCGAACGGGCTCGGTGGAGAGTCGGCCGACTCCCCACCTTGGTCGGCCGACTCGTGACTTCACCCACCGTCGGCCTCGCGGATCCTGTTCCACCGCCTTTGAGGATGAATAATAATCGTCCGTTTAGGTCGGTTTGATCCGAGGGCTGTGGTGCATCCTAGAGGGCTATATAAGGAGGGCACCCCCTAGGGTTTCCATCATTATTCTTCTACGTATCAAAAGCTAGGGTTTCATCCTCCATCCAAGTAGAAGAGGGTCCTCTAGTTCATCTAGATCTAGCTCTAGTTCATCTAGTTCTAGTTCTAGTTCGTCTAGTTGTATCTAGAAAATAGAGAGAGATAAGAGGAGAGAGGCGAGGAGGAGCCGGGTCTGTCGGATCTTCCTCAACATTGTACTTTTGCAGCATCTAGTTCGTCTTCCGGCTATTCTCGGTTTATCAATTCTTAATTCCCGAGTTCTTTATTTACTTTCAAAGATTTACTTTCAAGTTATTTATTGGATTCCCGCTTGCATCAAGTGCTCTAGTCTTTGCAACGCTAGAGTAGTAATTAATAGGTTAGGCGTGGTGTCTAGTCCGGCAATTACACGGAATTGCACCCACTGCGGATTGTTGTGGTAGCCCTAGGGTAGTGACAGGCTAACTGTCGACGTATTCCACCTCGTTCGGATTGGTGTCTCGTAGGACCGTAGTCGAGCTTCCTAGCCCCCATCTCATCCCTTTCTCGCGGTTAGTGTTACGATGTCCCAAAATAAGTAATCTTGAAGTACCCTTGATTCATAGATCAATTAGAGAACTCATAGGAAAACACTTTCTTTCTCCACAAAAACATATAGTTATCCTTGGGCGACCTTGAATCTTAATTAGTACTTCACGTTCCCCGTGGAAAATCGATACCTTGGAATACTCCCGGTGAAAGCTACATCGGTATCCGTGCGCTTGCGGATTATTCTGTGCGTTTAAAATACCCAACAGTCCGCCGGCGGCCGGCAAAAGTGGGCCCGCTGGCCGGGTCCCACCCGGCTGGCGCCAGGCGGGTGCGCTCGTGTGCGCAGCCACGGTACGCGTAGCATGCGCGCCCGCGCGTCAGCCCATCAGGGGAAAAGCGCTGGGTGCGCGTAGCAATTTAGTTTATTTCCGGTTTAAGAAAATGATTTCCAAATTGTTTTAAATCTTCCAAAAAATCATATCTCCCTCATTTTAAGTCCATTTTGGGTGATTCAAATTTCTATATTTTTATTATGATGAGCTTTATGCATGTAGAGTATTGGTTTATTTTTATGAAATACTTTTCTGTACTGTATTATTTAATGTCTTTAATTACTTATATCTTGTTAAATGCATAAGTAAAGGTAGGTTTATCGAAAAATGTGGTTCTTGTTTTGTTGCTCTAGTTATGAGAAGCTTTATCTATGAAAAATATTATTTATATATGTCATGTGTAGAAAATGCCCTATTTATTTATTGTGCTTGCTTTGCTTAGAGTTAGGAAATTCATAATTAATTATTTATGCAAGGAAAATGCTTGATAATTTTTATAGGGTGTTTTTATGCCTATAAGTAGCTGTTAATCACTTGAGATCTGTTGTTTGACACTTTTCATAATGCAAAGTATTTTTAGGTCTTGGTTTAATGCTGTCTTGTCTTTTTGTATAGAATAAATGGTTCACTGTTTTGACCCGAAAAATTTATGGTAGGCTTGTTGTTACCTAGCTAAGCTACTGTAATTTTTGTAGATTTTTCTGAGCAGTCTAGCTATAGGTTGCTGTTATGCCCTGTTGTAATCAGGATCGGTTAATCGTCGAGGTCTAGGTTAACTAGTGTCCTTGCTATGTTTAATTAGGGGTATAAAAGGTGTAATATGCTAGGATGATGTTGACTACCTTGGAACTTCATGATTGGTTCATCATCATCATATGCTTCCATTCCGTATTGCATTCCCGATACTCATACGCATCGATGCATCATACAGGATTGCCGGAAGGAGTGACGCCAGTAGTTCCCGAGGAGCCGGAAGGAGAGGAGCAGCGAGGAGCGATCTTTGCAGAGCGGCACGGGGCGGATCCCGGGGACGCTGACTTGCTGAGTGCCCTAACCATCACCCTAGCTCCTTTGAAAAGGCAAGCCCCCTAGCATTACTCCTACAAGTTTTCAAAATATTTTACTTGAGTTATTTATTTATTATGATGCATTAAGTTAATAGGCGTTGACTTGGAACCGTTATAATGCATTATGAGTACCTTGATCCACTTAAATATCAAGTTACCCTATTAAGTTCGATCACGCTTATGCTTAGCACCTGTAATAGATCGGTAGAAGACGGGTGATTGACCCTCATCCGCGAGGTAGGTGGTTACTACCCTATGGTTGATACTATGGAGGTTGGTTAGAGAACATAACCATGTGGCCTTGTTAAATCACGACTAGTCGGAGTTTTGTGGTGTGTTAGACCACGGAAGCCCCTGTCGATGTCACTTAATGGGACTATGGCTTTGTACGGCCTCGGATCATGTTGAACAATGCCTCACAGAGATAGCTGGAAGGATGCGATCATCCAACCACGAAGCCTTGAGGATGTTTGGGCCGGCATTTCAATGGAGTTGGAGCGTGTTGTCCACGAGGCGCGGTATTAAAGCCGATGTGCCGGTCGCACCGGGTACAGTAGCCGGGCATGCCCTCGTGCAACCGTATTCGTTGAAATCCGTGTTTCCACCCGAATAGACCAAGGTGACCGTCACTCTGCTACGGCGGCGAGTGTGGTTTGTGTGAGAGAATACCCGCTGTACCGGTTTGCAATCGATTATAATCGCCATCGTTCTGGACGGTGAACACTTGACCGGCGGCACGGCAGTCGCAAATCATTGTGAAAAATAGGATGGTTATGGTTCTATGTTGTTGATCTTGGTATGCTCAACTCAAGGATAGGATAGCATTGCTTGCTCATACCCTAGAGATGGAGTAGTACAAAGTAACCTAGTGATGTCAGGATCCAACTTAAAAGATGTTAAGCTAAAAGAGTCTTTTATAACTAAATGATTATTAATAAGCTCACCTTTATCGCAAGTTTAAATGAGTCGGCTACCCCACTTATAAAAAGCCTTACATACTCCTTGGTGTCACTTTATTTTTTATTTATGACGAGTAAGTCTAGTCGCAGTACCTTCTTGTACTCGGGGTTTTATTCCCTTGTTGTTGCAAACATGGTGAGATGTTCTATGGCTATTGCCCAACTTGCTTCTACCCCTGTATGGGGATGAGTAGATCGTGGCACGATCAATCTATCTATCGTACCTCTATGCCAGTTGTCGGATGTGATGTTGGACCGGGCACTATGTTTCAACTAGTGTGCAAGTTTCTAGAACTAAAACTTTATTTAAGGTCGCAATTTGGATTTGAACTCGGTATTGTAATATTTATTTCAGATCCATGTAATCTAATATTTGTAAACCTATGTATCACTATGAACTCGCTGTATGTTGAACTCAATTCGGGGTCAGACATTGTTGAAAGTTTGAAATCCTTTGAGATTTCACTAGACTACCGGGTTGATATAGCCACAAGTATGTGCTAATTAAGTTGCTTTTATGACTC